>CM033474.1:32399844-32999844 GCA_019447015.1 Hymenochirus boettgeri
TAAATTATAATAGATAATGTATATAAAAGTATATATAAGTATATAAAGTACATAACAGATTATATAAAGTATAAAAGTACATATAAAGTATATATAAAGATTCATAAAGTACTGGTTAGGGCAAAATTAGCACCATTTTAAACGATAAGAATTTTATTAAATCTTCCTGAAAGTATATAAAGTATATATGCTTGTGAAGGTTCTCATCATCCAGGTCATGGTATATCTGTTGTATCATTCAGATCAACTGGACTTGAAATGTAGTTCTTGAAGACGTTTCGCTAGTCATCCGACTGGCTTTCTCAATTCAGAATGACTTGTACAAGAATCTGTGGCAATTATGTACCCTGGAAAATCCCAATTAGCATATCACGCCAGGTGGTAGGTGATTGGGATAGTGGCTAAGAGGTGTTATAGGAACGCCAGAGTAGGTGTTTAAAAACAGCATTGTACATGGCAGAAGTTGGTGTCGAAACCCCCACTATTTTAGAAAATAAAGAAACCAAGCCTAAATAGATGGTGGGGGGTTCGACACCAACTGTCTGCCATGTACAATGCTGTTTAACACCTTACTCTGGGCGTGTCCTATAAACACCTCTTAGCCACTATCCAATCACACCCTTAACACCTGGCTGTGATATGCTAATTGGGATTTTCCAGGGTACATAATTGCCACAGATTCTTGTACAAGTCATTCTGAATTGAGAAAGCCAGTCGGAGACTAGCGAAACGTCTTCAAGAACACATTTCAAGTCCAGTTGATCTGAATGAATACAAAACAGATATAAGTTATATAGTAACCTTTATTTACATCGGTTAGTGTGACTTTAACCTTTCCCTGCCACAGATCGTATATTCACGATATGTGCAGTGAATGTTCAAACTGCCACAGATCGTGAATATACGATCTGTGGCTTCCCCCCTCCCAAAAAAAATTTCCCCCCTCTAGGCGCGATCGGGGGGCAGCATTCAACTGCCCCCCTACCCCCCTCGATCCCCCTCGGTTTCGGCCCAATACGAGGGGGGATCGGAAGATATCCCTACCTTAACATGGCCCCCGCAGCTGAAGGCGGTCCCACGTGGAGGAAGTTCCTTGTTGAAAATCTGGGAATGCTGTTATTGGTCATGCGCATTGTTTTACATTTTGACTAGTCGCTTCCACGTCAGTGTGTGTAACCACACATATGGCACACTGTTGATTCAGGACATTTAGGAGATGATATTTGGTAGTTTTTTTTACCATTACATGGGGTTTTGGTGTGATTTTGTAACTTTGAATGTATTTTCTCTATTTTTCCAGAAAATTGTGTAGAATGCGAATCTACGAAGAATGCGCCCACACCATGATGCTGTTGAATGAACGAACTACAGTGACTACTGAGGAGGTGGTTTAGATTTCAGGAATATATAGTTTGTGGGGGGTATTTCTGAGTTATCAGGGTGTTTTGTGGAAAAAACTGCAGACTGTCCAAATTCGGAGTGGCTAAATATTTTCGCTGTTCTGAGCCATCGTGCATTGTCTCACTTTGTGGCTTTTCGCTTCCACGTCCGCGTGTGTAACCACAATAGGGCATACCGTTTGATTCAGGACATTTGGGAGATGATATTTAGTAACTTTTTTTAGATTCCATCAGTTTTGGCATGATTCTACCTTTTGAAGTTGTTTTTTGTCATTTTTCAGAAAAGTGCGAACTTCTACGAAGAATCGCGCCCCACACCATTGATGGTATGAATGAACAAACTACAGCGTTACATAGTGAAGGTGTGTAGATTTCAGGAATATATAGTTTGTGGGGGTTATTCTAAGTTACGGGGGTGTTGTGTGGAAAAAAACTGCAGACTGTCAAATTCGGAGTTGCTAAATATTTCGCGTGTTCGTGAGCCATCGTGCATTGTCTCACTGTTGTGGCTTTCGCTTTCCACGTCCGCGTGTGTAACCACACATATGGCATACCGTTTGATTAGGACATTTGGGAGATTGATTAGTAACTTTTTTTTAGATTCCATCAGGTTTTGGCATAGTTTCACCTTTTGAAGTTGTTTTTTGTTCATTTTTTCAGAAAGTGCGAATTTCTACGAAGAACTGCGCCCACACCATGATGGTATGAATGAACAAACTACAGCGTTACATAGCTGAAGGTGTGTAGATTCAGGAATATAGTTTGTGGGGGTATTCTAAGTTACGGGGGTTTGTGTTTGTGGAAAAAAAACGCAGACTGTCCAAATTCGGAGTTGGCTAATTTTTCGCTGTTTTGAGCCATGCGGCATTGTCTCACTGTGTGGCTTTTCGCTTCTCACGTCCGCGTGGTGTAACCACACATATGGCATACCGTTTGATTCAGGACATTTGGAGGGAGATTGATATTTGGTACCGTTTTTTTTACATTCCATGGGGTTTTGGCATGATTTCGACCTTTTTGAAGTTGTTTGATGTTCATTTTTTTTTAAAATCTGGTAAAAGTGCAAACTTCTACGAAGAACTGCGCCCACACCATTGATGGTATGAATGAACGAACTACAGCGTTACATAGCTGAAGGTGTGTAGATTTCAGGAATATATAGTTTGTGGGGGGTATTTTTGAGTTGGGGGGGTGTTTTTTTGTGGAAAAACTGCAGACTGTTCAAAACAAAACTGGCTAATTTTTTTTGCTGCTACTGACATTTGGCACTGGTCACGCTCGGTTAGTTGGCAGCCATGTCTCTGGGTACACCCATGAATGTGCATACCGTTTTATCGGGAGGGGTTAGGCTTTCATATTTGAGATGCGTTGAACTTTCTCCACAGTGTTTAGCTGAAATTCGCATTTGATTTGTCTCTGATTTTACAGTTGAGGAAAAAAAGGAAAATGTGAGAAAGTAACTTACAATTTGACGAAGGCTGCGTCCGGGTTATCTGCATTTGATCGAAACTTATCTCACTCGTAAAATCCTGCGGGGTGTGTAGTTTCTAAAAATATCTCAATTGTGGGGATATTTTAGTAATTTGGTAGATATTCTATGTTAACTGTCAGTAGTGGTTATACATTTTAATTGGGTAATATTCTAGGAGGTGCAGGTTTTAGTTTGCGGGGGTCTCCTGTACAGGAAAAGTGGGGGTACTACATATATCTGTATCGTTGTACTCGGGAGAGTATCAGAGCTTTAGAAACAGTAAGATTTTTTGTGTGTAACCTTAAGATAACTATAATAAAAATGGGAAAAAACCATGAAAATTTGCAAATTTTTCATTTTTTTTACATATTTTACCCATAATTCCAGTAAAATTTCCAGAAAAGTTACAAAATTTTGTTACCATATTAAAGTACACTTGTGCTGAAAAAAACAATGTATAATATTCCTGATTTACTGCAAGGTTTCCTACTGTAAAAATAGTCTAAAGCGATTAAGGACAAAATCCTGAAAAATCTTCTGGCAGTTAACGCAAAAAAAAATCAAAATTCCTGGCAGTGAAAGGGTTAAGGCTTCCATTCACACTGCTGCGTGTTGTGTTTTTTTTACAATGCACGGTCACACTTAGCTGCTGCTATGTAGTGCATTAAAAAAAAAACACAACACGCAGCAGTTTTTTATAATGGATGTCGCTATGCGATAACACGGGAAAATCGCACGCCCCAGTGTGAACATAGCCTTAAGGTGGCCATACTATGAACGATAATAGGTAAATCCTGTATGGCCGCACGGCCGACCAATCCCCATACTGCGTCCGTTTCACGCACATTTCCAAGCGTTTACAGTGTGGCCTGTCCCATCTCCATGCACTGGCATGAGATTCTCACAATATTGGCCAGCGTGGCCTAGCTCTAAACACTCACAATGAGGCCTATAACACCGACCACAACCCCCATCAGCCCTGCATTCTTAGATGGAGGAGCTGGAGCGGACAGGAGGGGAGGGTTACCTGCAATAGTAACCAGTAAAAAAACCCTTTCAGGTTAAAGATATGGCCATCGCTTGGGAAAACAGAGACAGGTTAAATCCTGCACTGACCCACATTATACATCAGTGTCACATGATGAGCTGTCACCCGGTAGGTTTTTTTAAGGTAGATCTGCAGTGATCAAAACACCTCGATAACAGGCAGCCAATCCAATTCAGTAACACAGGAGGCGTGTCGCCACAGAGGTGCATGCCAGGTCAGCATTATAAACACTTCTCATTTTATTCAATAGGAAAACATTGCGGGGCTATGTATAGATATTAGTTTTATTTACATAGCGTTCCTTGACTGCTGTATGTATTTAACTGTATGTGATTACATGACAACATAAATAACACAAACAGGATGTCTACAATAAAATAGAATGAATAAAGACCAGATCTGGGTAACTCATGGGGATTAAAGACAATTTTTGCTATAAACGATCTCAGTATGTGTCTTTGTCTATTGGCTCTAACATCCTCTTTATAGAGACAGCACAGTGAAAGCTGCAAAGACAAATCATTATCGGACAATCCTGCCGCCTGTCTTCGTATTGGACGCTATAAACGTTCCATTGGTCTATATGGCCACCCTAGTGATCCTGCCTATACAGAGAAATGACTGGTTAGGACTGTACAGAATCCAATGAAATGTGTCTGTAATCTGCTTCAGATTATTAAAATGTGCCAAATGCAACAAATGTTTAGTACAGATCCAGTAAGCTGGTGGTTTAGGCCTGGTGATAATGCCAATCAACCATCTGGTGCAATATTTTGGTTGACCAAAACCCAAGACCACGTGATCTGTCTTGATAAAATATCAGTGGTACCATTTATTTTATGACCGACAAACTATTGTTATTGGTAGGAAGATATGGTCTGTGTATTGGGCCTGAGAGATCTTTATCATATTGCACAGTATTGCCGCCACACAAGACAGCAATAGACGATAGTGATGAGCAGAGAGAAACATTAACTCAGGATTATTCACAAGGTTGGGCCCCCTGAAGTATATTGGGCCCTAGCAGTGCTTTGGTTGCCTTGTGGATAATCCTTTATATTAAGAATTTAAACATGTACATTGCTAGTTTTAAAGGGTATGGCCCCCAATTTTTTTATGTTTAAAAAAAAAAGTTTGACTAAAGAACCGGAGGTAAATGAGCTATTGTCTTACCTCCCGTTCTTCAATAAACAATTGCAGGACACAGGAGAGAACTACCACCGATCGATCCAGCGCCGGCTTCTCACTGACTGTTTCTGACGATCCACCGTCCCTTTTATTGTGCGTGCATGCTCACACAGTGGCAACAGAGCGTGGATCAAGATCAAGTCGGGACCTGTCAGTGAGCCAGCTCTGGACGATCAGCGAAGTTCTTTCCTGTCCCTGCATGTTTTACTGAAGAACGGGAGGTAAGACAATAGCTGAAAAATTAAAAAAATGAGGGACATTCCCTTTAATACCTAAAATTTAGTTAATCCAGGGAAATTGGATATGGATATCAGAAAGGGTTTGGTATTGCCCGTGTTTGAATAGGCATCATAAGAGAAGTGTTGACTTCTAATATACTTATATTTTAACATAAAGGGAAACATTATTCGTAGACATTGGTCTACAAGCGATACATAAAAGTGGACTTTAAAAGAGGGTGTGGCTAAAATGTTGGTTTATTATCACCCATAATACCCTTTTGGCACCGTGTATTTATAGTGTGACACTTGAGACAATATGGGGCTAATACATAAAAGGTAAGAAGTTTACCCAGTAAAATGCTAACATCTGATTGGTTATTTCAAAGGAATGAAATGCGCAAACTTTGGCACCTCCTATTGCATCAGCTAGATAGGAAAGGAGGAGAATACAGAACATTGATTACATAGCACTGATTCTGAAACTTTTTCGACAATTCCAATTTCTATATCATCTATAGTGTTTAGTGCTCCAAATAATGGGGCAAAACTATGCAAATTTTTTTTTGACCATGGTGTAAATTCGGCTGGTGTATTATTTTCTGTTGTTCCTGCGCTGATCATATTCTGTGACAGGTTCCATCTCCTTCCACAACCCTCCTGGACTTGGGGGCATGAATGAGCTCTCTATGTTCAAGGTCTCTCCTAGTGGCCTGTTCGACATTTGGCTTGCCTTTCTGCGCCTGTTTGGTGTTTTTCGAGTACATATTTAGCCTGAAAAAATGGAGTAAAACCTGATTGACTTAAGTGGCCCTTTAAATTGACAGCAAATTCCCATACATTAGTCCCATACAGTAATAGCCAAATCCAGTATGGGACTACTGTATGGGAATTCTGCTGTACATTTAAAGGGCAACTAAATCTCAAAACAATCAGAATCCGAAGGAAATCTTTAACAATAGATACCATCCTCCTGATTCTGTTGTTTTGGGGCATTAGTTGCCCTTTAAATGGAGAGTAATCCCACACACAAACCCCAATTCCTTGCCACTCAGAGTTTGGAAACTACAACTCCCAACATGCTTAAGTTGTGGAAGTTGTAGTTTCTAAACATCTGCAGTGGCAAGCACTGCACTCCCCCAGAGCCCAGTTCAGTGGAGGAGAGGACTTGCCTGTGTGTATACAGCAATCCAGCTTCCAGGGTCAATCACTCAGCAATCTGGCTACACATCCACTAGAACAGTGGAAATGATACCGGAGCCAAATAGTGACGTTAGCAGCCAGAACAGTGGATGCAGAAGCGAGTGGAAGCCGGATTACTGGATAAACAGGTGAGTGACCCAGTATAAGTCAAGGTCGATCGATTTTTAAAACCTAAAAACCTTTTTATACTCGATTATATACAGTACTAATAGCCAAGATATGTCAAGGCTTTATTTGGCACACTATTGATTAATTTGTGTGAAATGGCACCTTATTTTTTCACCAATCACTTATCCCACTGAATTTGTTTTTGTTTGTACACATTTGTGGCGGGACAGGCTGGGTCCTTTTAAGGACACTCCAGTGTCCCAATCGAACCTTCCTGGAGATTTCTGTGGCAGCTGGAAGTTGAAGGGGAGGGTAGTACTGGTGGGCCTTCCGAAGCTTCCTGGCAAAGAGAGGCCCTATAGATCTCCTCCTGGTAGGTCAGTTGCAGCTGGACGCAAGATGGTCTTGACCCAACCACCAGCACTGTGTGTTCACTGAGGTTTTGGGCAAAATCCCAGGCTTTCTGCCCTCTGCTGGTTTCTTCAACCTTGCTCTAGTTTTATCCCCTGGAACTTCGTTTGGTTGTTTGATTGTTGTGTATGACCTTTGGGAAACTCTCAGCTTTTCTCCCCCAACTTGGGATGTAACTAGAAGTCATGGGCTTCCCCCCCACCCAACAAAACTATAATTCCTGCACTGAATACAGCAACCCAGGGGAGCACTGGGGTGAACCTGTATCCATACAAATTCGGGTCCCAAACAAGAGTAAAATTCTGGGTTCTTATTGGCCCCAGGCTCCCATGAAGTCCCAGAGGCTGCACCTACAATAAAATATAAAACCAATTGGGTGTATTGACTTGTATTGGATCACACGCTCCAATTTTCACCCTGCTTCATGGATGCGATGGCCTGGGCACAACTGTTCAGATGGATCAGAGTTTGAAACAGAGACAGACAAATTAGTTCTCAACTGTCCATCTGAACAGTTTTGCCCAGGGCCACTGCATCCAACATCTGATTGGTTGGGGCAAGATTAGCACCATTTTAAACGATAAGAACTTTTATTGAACAACCCTGTATATTTGCCAATTGATTGGCAAATTTAAGAGTCGATTACTCATTTAAGCGAAGGGTTTGAGGCTTGGCACCTGAACCACCTAATAATATAAGTGAGTTTAATATCAGAATATGAATGCTACTCCTTTTTCCCTTTGGAAATGTATATGGTGGTTCTATTAGAGGTTGATAGCACCCATACCCGTTTTATGGGTATCAATCAAGATTTATATAAACTCTAAAGTACCATACAATGTCCGATTTGGTGGACAATGGCGATGAGTGAATGCATGCGGAAGTGTGTCTCCCGATTGGGCGTCGGGTCGTCCGTCAAATCGGAAGTGTAATCAAACTATTCCAGTATCAATGGGACACCAGCAGGAAGGAATTAGATCTAACTACATGATGATTGATAAAATAAACATTATTTTGGCTATGTAATACAAAGTACATCTCAGTATGTTCCACCTCTAGCCATGCAGAGATATCTATTAGTTAGTCAGAAGACAAAAATGGTTAGAGAAGCAGGGCTCTAACATTCCTCAGTATAGAGCCAGACATCACAGTGAAGGTTGGAAAGGAAGGCTGATAAGTTTCCTTATTTTTAGCACCGCTCTGCACAATAATACGAATGTACATAATACCAGTGCAAACTGAATCCACCTAATATTACGTAATTAAAGTTACCTTCAAATCATTCCAATAATGATGCTTAATTTCTTCCAGTTTCCCGTGATCCTTTGCTTTGTCCCATGGTCCTTCACTGCTTGTAATGTAAACCCTATTCGTGTTATTGGGCTGGTGCCAAATAAAGATTTGGCTCACAGAGATGTGCTACCTGAAGCAAAGGAGCTTGGGAAAAAGAGGAGGTTCAGCATGTTCAACACATCAGATTTTAGAGAAGTGATTATTTTTAAGGTTGTTCAAGCTTCTAAGGAAGTGTCTGTTTCCATGAAACCGGTCAAGCTGTAGCTGCATGCTGTCTCTATGCCGTTTTTAATAAAGTAAGCTGTTTTACCTGTGAGTACCCTGTCCGGCCTTGTTTTTCTCATATTCCTGTCTATAGGGCTCGTGCCAAATAAATGTTTGGCTACAGAGATGTGCTACCACATTTGCCACGTGATACCAGGATTGATTCTCTTTTATTTATTTTTTTGTCACTCTGTTACAGATATATAGATTGCTATATGTGTAATAGACATTAGAATGGTAAGGGTTAACTCGTTCTATAGATTGCTGATATGTTATAGACATAGATAGGTAAGGTTTAACTCTTACTATAGATTGCTGTATATGTTATAGACATTAGAATGGTAAGGGTTAACTCTGCTATAGATTGCTGTATGTTATAGACATTAGATAGGTAAGGGTTAACTCTGTTTATAGATTGCTGTGTTGTAATAGACATTGGAATGGTAAGGGTTAACTCTGTTCTATAGATTGCTGATGTTATGACATTAGAATGGTAAGTTTAACTCTGTTCTATAGATTGCTGTGTATGTAATAGACATTAAAATGGTAAGGGTTAACTGTGCTATAGATTGCTGTGTATGTAATAGACATTGAGAATGGTAAGGGTTAACTCTGTCTATAGATTGCTGTGTATTAATAGACATTGGAGTGGTAAGGGTAACTCTGTGCTAGATTCTGTGTTAGTAATAGACATTGGAATGGAAGGGTTAACTCTGTGCTATAGATTGCTGTGTATGTAATAGACATTGGAGTGTAAGGGTAACTCTGTGCTATAGATTGCTGTGTATGTAATAGACATTGGAGTGGTAAGGGTTAACTCTGTGCTATAGATTGCTGTGTAGTAATAGACATTGGAGTGGTAAGGGTTAACTCTGTGATAGATTGTGTGTATGTAATAGACATTAGATGGTAAGGGTTAACTCTGTGCATGATGGCTGTGTATGTAATAGACATTGGAGTGGTAAGGGTTAACTCTGTGCTATAGATTGCTGTGTATATAATAAACATTGGAGTGGTAAGGGTTAACTCTGTGCTATAGATTGCTGTGTATGTAATAGAAATTAGAGTGGTAAGGGTTAACTGTGCTATAGATTGCTGTGTATGTAATAGACATTGAAGTGGTAAGGGTTAACTCTGCTATATATTGCTGTGTATGTAATAGACATTGGAGTGGTAAGAGTTAACTCTGTGCTATAGATTGCTGTGTATGTAATAGACATTGGAGTGGTAAGGGTTAACTCTGTGCTATAGATTGCTGTGTATGTAATAGACATTGGAGTGGTAAGGGTTAACTCTGTACTATAGATTGCTGTGTATGTAATAGACATTGGAGTGGTAAGGGTTAACTCTGTGCTATAGATTGCTGGGTATGTAATAGACATTGGAGTGGTAAGGGTTAACTCTGTGCTATAGATTGCTGTGTATGTAATAGACATTGGAATGGTAAGGGTTAACTCTGGGCTATAGATTGCTGTGTATATAATAAACATTGGAGTGGTAAGGGTTAACTGTGCTATAGATTGCTGTGTATGTAATAGAAATTAGACTGGTAAGGGTTAACTGTGCTATAGATTGCTGTGTATGTAATAGACATTGGAGTGGTAAGGGTTAACTGTGCTATAGATTGCTGTGTATGTAATAGACATTGGAGTGGTAAGGGTTAACTCTGCTATATATTGCTGTGTATGTAATAGACATTGGAGTGGTAAGAGTTAACTCTGTGCTAGATTGCTGTGTATGTAATAGACATTGGAATGGTAAGGGTTAACTCTGTGCTATAGATTGCTGTGTATGTAATAGACATTGTAGACATTAGAGTGTTAAGGGTTAACTCTGTACTATAGCTTGCTGTGTATGTAATAGACAGTGGAGTGGTAAGGGTTAACTCTGTGCTATAGATTGCTGTGTATGTAATAGACATTGGAGTGGTAAGGGTTAACTCTGTGCTATAGATTGCTGTGTATGTAATAGAAATTAGAGTGGTAAGGGTTAACTGTGGTATAGATTGCTGTGTATGTAATAGACATTGGAATGGTAAGGGTTAACTCTGCTAGCTGTGTATGTAATAGACATTGGTGTGGTAAGAGTTAACTTTGTGCTATAGATTGTTGTGTATGTAATAGACATTGGAATGGTAAGGGTTAACTCTGTGCTATAGATTCCTGTGTATGTAATAGACATTGGAGTGGTAAGGGTTAACTCTGTGCTATAGATTGCTGTGTATGTAATAGAAATTAGAGTGGTAAGGGTTAACTGTGCTATAGATTGCTGTGTATGTAATAAACATTGGAGTGGTAAGGGTTAACTGTGCTATAGATTGCTGTGTATGTAATAGACATTGGAGTGGTATGGTTTAACTCTGCTATATATTGCTGTGTATGTAATAGACATTGGAGTGGTAAGAGTTAACTTTGTGCTATAGATTGCTGTGTATGTAATAGACATTGGAATGGTAAGGGTTAACTCTGTGCTATAGATTGCTGTGTATGTAATAGACATTGGAGTGGTAAGGGTTAACTCTGCTATATATTGCTGTGTATGTAATAGACATTGGAGTGGTAAGAGTTAACTCTGTGCTATAGATTGCTCTGTATGTAATAGACATTGGAATTGTAAGGGTTAACTCTGTGCTATAGATTCCTGTGTATGTAATAGACATTGGAACATGAAGGGTGAACGCTGTGCTATAGATTGCTGTGTATGTAATAGACATTGGAGTGGTAAGAGTTAACTCTGTGCTATAGATTGCGGTGTATGTAATAGACATTGGAATGGTAAGGGTTAACTCTGTGCTATAGATTGCTGTGTATGTAATAGACATTGGAATGGTAAGGGTTAACTCTGCTAGCTGTGTATGTAATAGACATTGGAGTGGTAAGGGTTAACTCTGTGCTATAGATTGCTGTGTATGTAATAGACATTGGAGTGGTAAGGGTTAACTCTATGCTATAGATTGCTGTGTATGTAATAGATATTGGAGTGGTAGGGGTTAACTCTGTGCTATAGATTACTGTGTATATAATAGACATTGGAGTGATAAGGGTTAAATTCCTGCACTAGGGACACATTGCACACTGTGCTATACACACGGCTGTCTATTAGGGTTACATTAGTGGAGGGAGAACTAAAGGTTAAAGGGCCCTATTTACTGGAACTATCTGTAACCCTCTGTGCTCTGCAGGACCTGGTGCTCCGGTTCCATCTGGATTGTACAGCTCCGGACCGCCCTGGGCGGGACTGTGGGAAGAACTAACATGCTACAGGCATCCCCTATTTTCCCTCATTTGGCACAGTCCCATTACGTGACCTGCGGCACAAACACAGTGAGACTTTATCATCTCATCCTGACTGGGGGGGGTGTGGGTGTTTGGGATGCGATCTCAGTGTGAACACTCAGGTGGGTCATTGTAATTACGGGAGGATCTGTGGATGGAGATTGGTAACAATTTTATAGATTGTGGGAATTTTATTATCTCTATGATAGAACATTTAATGGTTTAATAAACTTTTTTTGCAGGACATCCCCCCATATAATTTACAGTACAAGTTTTAAAGAACAAATCCACCCAAAGTAAAAGTAATACATTGTGTCCCATAGCCGTACGCTGGCCATATACTAAACACAAAAGCCGATTCGCCATTCAAACCGACAAACACCCGCAACATTCCGGGGACTTTCCCCGTTCCAGAGAACGATTTATTATCGCCTGTAATGTTGGTCGTAAAATTCCTGGGCCAGGCAGTTGTCCAGAACGTTTGCTGGTAAGCGGTATAGTGGCGGCAAGGTGTTGGGCTGAAAACGACCAACATCGATGTGACGAATTACAACCGTCAGCATAATTGTGATCGATGCCGATGGAAATTTTCTGTCGGCCGATATCAACCCAGTCACAATTTGCCCAGCACAAAACAGGTGCCCGCTGGTATATTCACCTTCTATACGTAATGCAATCCAATGCACTCTTAACACATCACATTTTATTCAATTATTTTTAAAATAATTTAATTTCAAACCACATGGCTCACTTTACATGGCAGAGACAATATGCAACGTTCCGGCTTGACAAAGGATGTCGATCCAAAACGATGCATATTGCCTCAGTCATCTGTAAAGTCCTGTACTTAATGGGCATGTCCAACCTAAAAATGAACTTTCGGCATAAGATAGGTGCAACCCCTGCCAACCCTCAACCTCCGAGAAATTTCACAGACGTGGCTGCTCTCAATGGAGACGCTGCGGGAGAGAAGGGGCTGTAAGTAGCGATCTGAACATTTTTTAAAATAAATATTTCGGTGGTTGGGGGTGGGCAGGGGGCACCTATCTTATGGGTAAAAGGGTTTCACGCTTGGTGCAACGGCTGCAGAGGATGGATCCGGATAGCAGGAGGGAGGGTTCCCCTGCACATGTCACTGCCTTACCGAGGTTAAGGAAGCAGCAGGGACTGGATGACTCACTAAGAGCTCCTACTGTTCACTTTCTTGGACTTTGGACAGGCACTGCTGGAGAACCATAAGGAGCAGGGTAAGGATGTAAGGTAAGGATTTTTATTTGCACTGCATACATCTCACTCCAGCACTTATACCCATTCCATTGTATCTGTATGTTACCCACCTAACTAGATTGTAAGCTCTATGGGGCAGGGACCTCCTTCCCTCTTGTGGCAAAGCTCTAGCACTTCTATTTATATAATTTCTATATTTATGTTCTGAATTTATCTATGTATTTATCCCCCTTGTGTGACTTTATTGCCATGCCCTTAAAGTGAAAATAAACATTACTATGCTTTTTTGCTTTGACCCACACCTAAACCACCCTAACCTGGCCCCATGTGTGTACAGGGTAACTCTTTTGAAATAGAAAATAACAAAAGTAGAATAAAGGTGATATGCTTGCTATGGTTATCTTAGTTAGCCAATAAATATCACCTTTATTCTACTTTTGTTATTTTCTATTTCAAAAGAGTTACCCTGTACACATTTTGACTGGCTAACATGGCACACCACCTTTTCCTGGCCCCATACAAACGCCTGACCATAGTATGCTGGATGGAGTCACAGACCAGCCTTAAAGACACTAGGCCCTTTGACCGCAATAAGTTAGGGGATGGGAGCTGCCATGGAGAGAGCAAGTAAAAACATTGGGACTATGTCTGTTCTGTCATAACTGCTCTGGAGCTGTCAGATGCAGCAGTCACTGGTTTCCCCTCCTAGAAATCCCTTGTGGGTAAAATACCTGGTAGGAAAGCAGCTTTAAGGGAATCCATGTGCTGCCCCCTTCCCCCGCTGTGCATCTCGGAAGCTGTGTGGGCTATTTATTCTCTAGGGCAGGGGTGGGCAATTCATTTTAGCAGGGGTGGGCAATTCATTTCCACAGGGGGCCACATGAGAAACTTGGATTGTTGTGAAGGGCCGGACCAACTGGTTCAACTCAGTTTTCGCTGTAGAGATTGCAAAACAGGATTTTATAAAAAGTTAAAATTGGTTCATTGGATGTTTAATGGAAGGTGTGTAATATTTTTGATCCATTCCTTCAAATTCAATTAATCAATTGATTATGTCATCATTTTTTTAAATAAAATAAACATAATAAAAATAAATCCATTATCCAACCAGAGACAATCTATTAATATTATGATTTTTTTGGGTTCAGGTCTAGTATTGAGGGGCCAGTCAGGGGCATGTGGCCCCCGGGCCTTACTTTGCCCAGGTCTGCTCTAGGGGGTGCAAGATGTTAAGGATCCACAGGCACAGTAGAATTCTGATAGTCTAGAACCTTGCTACAAATAAACAAATGCAGAGTTCCATTGGAATATTGCATAATAACACAGGTGTCAAACTCACGGCCATCCAGATGTTTGTAAACTACAACTCCCAGGCTGGTTGCAGTATGTAGCTAGGGAATGCTGGGAGTTGTCGTTTTCAAACATCTGGAGGGCCGTGAGTTTGACACCTGTGGATAGCACATACATAATGGGGCTGCCCAATATTCTAGCATTCTAGTGTCTGCATTTTAATAGGCTCAATTATTATCCTTAAGGTGGGAACACAGTTTAACGATAAAAGGACTTTGGATCCAACAGAATCACCGCTTTATTGTTAAAGTGTGTACCACAGTTCCTAGCATTCCCAAGGCCAGCGAATGTTCACCATTTTGGATCTGCTCAAAAGTTTCCCTCTGCCTCAGTTTACTTTATATAGGGAGAACGCATAGGACTGTTTGTAGGGTGATCTTAATCTTAAAGATTCTGTCTGCCATCATTTAAAGATCTCTATTGTTTGTACCCAGCTTTAAGCTAAGTACGGACATTGTTATGGCCGAGAATCATGTATGGCTAATTGGTCGGGAGTCTCAGCGGGACCGGTCACCTACGACACCCGAACAATCACCAATGCACGAGCCTATTCTCAGCCATTTCTGTTTCTTTAGATATCCAATCGAAGGCAGCTTACATTTCGGCTGTCAATCACTTGCCATATTATCAAAAACTCTTCTTCTATGTGCAGTTTTGCTGTAGATGTAAAAGTGACAGTTGGTGTGTGTGAAGTGCATGATGGGAAATTCCATTTCCTAATGCTAGCTCAGTGGATTCTGAGCATGCTCACAGATAGTCAAATTTGTCAAGGAGCGGGGATAGTGAGCCTGAGCAAAACAGGTACGGGATTAAAGACAAGCAGCAACACACACCTCAGAGTGTTACCTACATGTATTCATTTACATTAAGTATGTGACAAACTGAGATGATTTTTGTATAATGTAAAAATCTGCAAGTGCAAGTGCATTATGTATACGTGTACTATGGTTTAAATCAATTTTAAAGGACAATTATAGTCCTAAAATCTCCCCCCTCCCCCTTACAAGTACCCAGGGTGAAGACCTGTTTTACAAAGTGCTCACCCCTGGGTACACTTTCTAGGTCAAGTAATACTTACCTAAAGATCCACCTTCCCGACTGTCAGTGACAGGATCAATGGGTCTTCTCGTTGGCTGGATCGCGAGTCTGCAAACCTGGAAAAAGAGCAGAGCGACGAAGCAACCTTTGGGTAAGTATTACTTGTCTTAGAAAGTGTACCCAGGGATGAGGACTTACCGATTCATGTCCTCACCCTCACCAATAAAGCTAAGTACACACTGTACAATCTTTCCTCCTGACCGACCATTCAAGGCTTTCGACCGGTCGGCCAGGAGCAAGGACTGTCAGTTGCAGCAAAAGCAGCCCCGGTTCGGTGTGACCGATCGTGTGGTCCAGCACGATCGTGTGTGATTTTCCGACCTGGACGAACGAACGGTTGACGATCAGTCGCGGCTGCAAAAAGCCGACATACAATAATTCGTCCCAACTGACCAAAACACTGAAATGTCGGCCGGTTGGGCCGAATTATTGCATCGTGTACCTACCTTAAGAAGAGGGAAGGGGAGTATAATTGTCCTTTAAAGTAACCAGCACCTACAGAGAAGTGACAAAGAGATAAATGGTGTAACTGTTTGTTAGAGACAATGACACACATCCCCAGGCTGAATATTAATAGGACATCTCACACTGGTTTCGGCAGGTTCAAACCAATCAAAATGGTCACCTGTCAGTTATGAGTGAACATAAACCAGGATTAACAACTCGAGGCTAAAATTGCAAGCTGTGTAAAGTTATCCAGTCATAGGAAGCCATATATTATTATTATTATTTCAGTGACAGGTTGTTGTTTTTTTAATAATTCCGGAATTACATACTAAGAACATTTATAGGGAGATGTAATAAATGTTCTTATAGTAAAAAAGGATGCTAATTTTGTCCCAACCAATCAGATGTTATTTACCATTTGAAAGCTAACATCTGATTGGCTGGGGCAAAATTTGCACCATTAGAAATGATAGGAACTTTTATTACATCTCCCTGTTAGTTAGTTATGGAATGAATATTTACATAACTTATGTCTGGAAAAACTAACAGGGTTATTCAATAAAAGTTCTTATCGTTTAATATGGTGCTAATTTTGCCCCAACCAATCAGATGTTAGCTTTCAAATGTTAAATAAGATCTGATTGGTTGGGGCAAAATTAGCACCATTTTAAACTATAAGAACTTTTATTGAATCTCCCTGTTATTTTATTATGAAGAAAATGGCACTAAGCACAAGGGTCTAGTCTCCTAAAATATGTAAAGGTGGAACACACCTGTCTGCTCTCTCTTTGACCACCTCCAGTCAGGCTTCTGCCCTAACCACTCCAAGGAAACTGCCCTCACTAAAGTGACCAATGATCTACTTAGTGCTAAATCTAAAGGTCGCTGCTCTTTGCTTATTCTTCTTGATCTGTCCTCTGCTTTTGAGACTGTTGATCACCCTCTACTTAAGGCTGGGTACACAAGGTAAGATATTTTCAGATGACTGACCAATAGTGCCTTGTATCGGTCGGTCAGGCGAAAATATCTTACTGTGTGTGTGGGACGGCCACAACCTAGCTCGATCGCCATTCGTCCGGATTGGGCGATGGGCCGTTGGTAAATCGGGAGAGGTGGTTCCGGCAGGATCGCAGGGACGTCGCGTGAGCGGTCGGTCAGGTAAGTAATATCGTGCTGGTGTATGGCCACCTTTAGAGTTGTGCAGATGTCTAATTATACCTTGGACAATTGAAGGTACTGTTGAACCTGTGTTTATGTGCATTGGCCTTGTCAAACATAACAAAGATCTATGTCCCTATTGTTTATTTTTCAAGTCCATACACGCCACCCTGCAAAAACTCATTTCAGTTTCAGATTTTAATTGGCTGGTTAAGTTTGTCCTGCGTATGTCAATGGCAGGACTTGCACTAGGATTTCAGGATGGAGACCTGAACCCATGATACCCATTAACCAATGGGACTACTCTCTGGGACTGTGCTGGGGGAGCCCTGCAAGCGGGTTCACAAAGCCGACTTTGCAGGGCTTATTTGCAGCTATAAGGTAAGACCCTGGGGTAGGGAACCTGTGGTTTAGATGCTCACCCTGGGTAATAGTAACTGGGGAGGGTACTTTGAAGGGTATCATCGCCCTTTAAGCCTTGTACAGATGAATGATTGCACCGGCCAGGAGCAGCAATCGCTTTGTCATTGCTGGTAGTACAGCACATCAATGAACAAAGCCTGACAGACCAGCTGCACATGGTTAGTTGTTGGGTAAATAGACTGTTTGTCGTGGGCCAGACCCTGATGCACATCTTACATCCATACACATTAAGATTGCAAGTATGCTGCCGAATTCCATATCCCACAGTAAGGGGATCTCTGTATATAACCTGCTACATTAACCGATAGACCTTGACTGAACTCCAGTGTGAATGGAGGAGGATGAGAGTAAATGGAAAGCTACTGGAATTTCAACAAACAATAGTTCCAACCAGGCGGTGACAGGTGACTCTGTAATGTCACGTACCTCTCACATCCCTCGTAAAATAATGTAAGGAATGTGTCTGGAATCTTGCATATTGTGTCTAACAGTGAGATGCACCGCACTGTAAAGTAACACACTAAATACTACCAATAAGCTCACAGAGTTAACTATGTACATTTAGCAAAACTAATACAGGACTTTAAAGGGTATCTCCACTGGAGAAAAGTAGTTTGGGGATTCAGTTTTATTAAAGAACAGGAGGTAAAGGAGCTATGCTGGCTTACCTTCCATTCTTTAATAAAACCTGCAGGTGCCAGGAACAAAGATGGATCTCGTGCTCCTCCGCTGTTCTTCAGACATCGCAACGGAGTCCCAAGTTTGTACTGTATGCACATAGGGACCTGTCAGAAGAACAGCAGAGGAGTGCGAGACCCATCTTCGTTCCCGGCTGCTGCAGGTTTTATTGAAGATCGGGAGGTAAGACACAGCTCCTTTACCTCCTGTTCTTCAATAAAAACTGAAAACCCCAAACGACTTTTCTCCACTGGAGATACCCTTTCAACTAAAAAGTCTTAAATCTAAATATAATTTACAGTTTTAAAAGACCCTCATATCAAGTGCAACCCAGGAGATCGAAGGAAGTGCTGACAGTGGGCTAGACATTGCTGACAGTGACTGACACACCCACACTATCTTGGACAGTATCTTTACAGTGCGTACAGTGCGCACCAAATATATAAGAGATGGAATACTGGGGAATTCTTTAATTTTTTATGAAGATACTATCACTGGTGCTTGATCATCAGATTATATGAATAAGCATGATTTAAAGGGTAATCATGCACAACAAACAATCAATTTCTGGTCTCTAATTATAGGGGAGAAAGGAACTGATTTTCCTACCTTGATCTCCCTTCTAAATAGCAATGTTTGCTGACCCAATTTTTTCCCACTGGATAAATGCACATGTTCCCTATATAAAAGGACAAAACCACTAAGACCTCCCCCTGGGTACTTTACAGATCATCTGTAATACTTACTCAACTTTAGCTCTATATTAGCGTTGGATACGCGGGTTATGCAAAAATCACCCGCGCATCGGACGCTCACGATTTAATATTGCGTTTGCACTTGCTATCTGCCAGCGTTAAAATCCCGCTGTGGCTAAATCCCTACTGGGATTTACCCACATTTGCAAACGCGATATTAAATCGCAAACATGACTTTTACCCAGAGTGGTAACGGCTCTGGGTAAATGAGCCTGAAAGATTCTCTATAGTGTAAATCCTCTCGCAGTGCTAACTGTAAAATTCCAGTGCATTGAAAGTGGTAACACCTGTCCACCTGTTTAGCACCCTACTTGGTGTTATTAACTGTGTTAATAAGTAGATTGTATGGAATTGCAGCTGAACATCTACTGAATATCTACTGAATCAGAGCTTTTAGTTCAGTGGCTGAATGGTGTCAATGTAATGAGTAGATGTCTGGGCTTCTCTAAACTATTGAAATTGGGTGGAAAAATGCTCTGTGTGTGGCAATGATCTGTTTGTTCCAAGCCCCCCTTTTGTCCCTGATCCCCCCACATGCAGTTGGGAGGGAGAGGGGTGTAAGTTTCCGATCCAAAGATTTGCTTGGGGTGTGTGGATATGCTTCTGTATTAGGGGTATATACATACAGACACTAAGGACTAGGCCCCACCAGCGCGTTATGGATGACGTTTTGTGATCTGATTGCGCTAGTAGGAGCGCATTGCCTGCAGTAGCCTAGTGGAGCGTCCCCACTTTATGCGCTTTTTGCTTCCGTGCGCTCTGCAATCACCATTTTGGTCCGTATCACATGCGCACCTATAGTGTTAAATTACCGGAAATGTGCACAATCCTGCAACATTGCAATCTTACGTGCTCCTGTCCGCTGCTAGTAGGGCCCCGGGCCCTGATCACTGGTTCATGTGCTGTGTGGTATTTATCTCTGAGATTATTTAGAAAATTGGTGGTCAGAATATGAGACCGAACAGCCTTGTTTTCTTTTTATCCGCTATGCACTGTAAACTTTGGACCTTACCCTAAATATAGGTTTGTGGGTCATTTAAAATTAGCTTCTCAGGAATAGCAGATGCATTGGTGTCATCTCTTCCTTACACTACTGTAAGGTCTGGGTTTTACTGTGGAGGTCGTGTAAAGATATCCGGTAACATCATTAGGTCATAGTCACGTTAGTAACTCGATATGGAGCGAAAATCATTTCTTACAGTCAGATAGGAGTCTCACTGACAATCCTACCCACGGCCCATCCAGGCAGTGAGAAACTGCAAATGGGGTCTGGTATTCGGCACCGCTGGTCTGTCCCCATCTCCAGTTAATATGTGTAATACGTTAAATTACAGTACATTGGGTAATGTGGCTTTTAGACTCAATCTCCCCCTTATCCCCTGTCCATCACAGATTGCGGGGGGAAATCACCTGTGTGAACCATCCTTAAATGAGATTTAAGCTCTATACACACCTAATTGACTGCCACGACCAAACGTTTGGGGGAGAAATTTCAGTTGCGACTGAGTTTTTAAAAAAAATATCAGTGGAGATTTTTGCGCAATCATGTGCTTTTTTGAATGCGCCAAAATATCGCAGTACCGATTTAATCGCCAGCAGACAGACTAACGATCAGTAGTCTATCTATGCAATGCAAATAAAACAATCATATACTGTGCTGGTTACCAGATAGGTAGGATGTAAGGGTAGATTTATCATATATAGATCCATATACTGTGCTGGTTACCAGATAGGTAGGATGTAAGGGTAGATTTATAATATATATAGATATATAGATACCATATACTGTGCTGGTTACCAAATAGGTAGGACGTAAGGGTAGATTTGTCATAAATAGATATATAGATATCATATACTGTGCTGCGTTACCGACAGGTGGACGTAAGGGTTAGATTTATCATATATAGATATATAGATTCATATACTGTGCGGTTACCAGACAGTAGGACGTAAGGGTAGATTTTTCTATATAGATATATAGATATCATATACGTTGGTTACCAGAAGGTAGGAGTAAGGTAGATTTATCATATATAGATATATAGATACCATATACTGTGCTGGTTACCAGAAGGTAGGACGTAAGGGTAGATTTATCATATATAGATATATAGATACCATATACTGTGCTGTGTTACCAGATAGGTAGGGTAAGGGTAGATTTATCATATATAGATATATAGATACCATATACTGTGCTGGTTACCAGATAGGTAGGACGTAAGGGTAGATTTATCATATATAGATATATAGATACCATATACTGTGCTGGTTACCAGATAGGTAGGACGTAAGGGTAGATTTATCATATATAGATATAAGATACCATATACTGTGCTGGTACCAGATAGTAGGATGTAAGGGTAGATTATCATATAAGATATAGATACCTATTACTGTGGCTGGTTACCAGATAGGTAGGACGTAAGGGTAGATTTATCATATATAGATATATAGATCCATATACTGTGCTGGTTACCAGATAGGTAGGGTAAGGGTAGATTATATCATATATAGATACCATATACTGTGCTGGTTCCAGATAGGTAGGATGTAAGGGTAGATTTATCATATATAGATAATAGATACCATATACTGTGCTGGTTACCGATAGGTAGGATGAAGGGTTTTTCTATATAGATATATAGATACCATATACTGTGCTGGTTACCGATAGGGAGGATGTAAGGGTAGATTATCATATATAGATATATAGATACCATATCTGTGCTGGTTACCAGATAGGTAGGATGTAGGGTATATTTATCATATATAGATATATATAGATAACTATACGTGCTGGTTACCAGAAGGTAGGATGTAAGGGTATATTATCATATATGATATATAGATACATATACGTGCTGGTTACCAGATAGGTAGGATGTAAGGGTAGATTTATATATATATATATAGATACCATTACTGTGCTGGTTACCAGATAGTAGGATGTAAGGGTAGATTTATCATAATAGATATTATAGATACCATATACTGTGCTGGTTACCAGATAGGTAGGATGTAAGGGTAGTTTATCATATAAGATATATATAGATACCAATACTGTGCTGGTTACACATAGGTAGGATGTAAGGGTATATTATCATATATAGATATATATAGATACCATAACTGTGCTGGTTCAGATAGGTAGGATGTAAGGGTAGATTATATCATATATAGAATATAGATATCATATACTGTGCTGGTTACCAGATAGGTAGGACATAAGGGTAGATTTATCATATATAGATATATAGATATCATATACTGTGCTGGTTACCAGATAGGTAGGATGTAAGCCTAGATTTAAACCTGCTAATTGAGGTACTTCCATTTTTTCCCTGGACCATTTCTCAGAGCCATTTTACAGTAAGTTACTATATCATATTTTTTAAATGTTCTAAAATTCCTTGAAAATTTTAATTTTCTAAATTTTTGAAAGCGGTTCGGAAAAATTTAGGAAGTGGAATTCCGGAAAATCCACGAGATACATGATCCGGCCATCTATAATCATCACCTTGACACTATTTACATTAAACTTGAAAATAATAGAACAGAGGCACTTTATTGTTGCCATATCCATAAAAAAAATAAAACCTACATTTACAATTTGCATGAAAGTGTTTAGGGCATGTCCACCCTAAAATATTTTTTTTATACATTGTAGATGACCCCTGCCCACCCCCAACCCCCAAGTTATTTCTTTAAAAAAAGATCAGAAATGTACTTTCAGTCCTTCGATACCCCGGAACGTGCAAGCAGGGACTGAACCGGCAGCCGTGTCTGTGATTGGCTGCCTGTTCGGTGTGGGAAAAAAGAGCTGTAAGTACAGTTCTAATCTTTTTTAAAGCAATAACTCGGCAGTAAGGGGTGGGCAGGAGGCATCTGCAATATATAAAAGGTAATTAGTGTTAGATGGAATGGCATCAGTGGATGGATCCGGAAAGTGGGAGGGAGGAGGGGAAAGGGCTCCCCTACACATGTCATACTACCTCCTGGAGGCTGTAGAAGAGGAAGGAACATTTTGGCAGTAAGACAGCTCCTACTCTTCAGTTTCCTGGATTTTGGACAAGTACTGCAGGAGAACCATAAGGAGCAGAGATATAAGGTAGGGATGTTTTTAAACTACAGTGGGGCCAGTTATGGGTTAAATTTTAGTTCCCCCACTACTGGCCCCACTGTGTAGTGCATAAAAATCCTTACCTTACATCCCAGCTTTAAATGGCTGCCCTGCAATGTTCCCCCAAAGTCCACAAAAAAGGGCCACCAGGAGCCTAGCAGAGTCCATATATAGCGTAGGACTCTGCCTCCTGTCTCCCCTCCGGGAGAATTTTGCCATGTGCAGTAAAGCACTTCCTCCCTCTCCAACCCGTTTTCATCTCCCTCCCCTAGTGTAATTCCCTTTGTATATGTTGTAGGGCTTCCACCACCAGCCCAAATCGCATTATTCTTATTTTCAGAAACTTCCCCAAACTTTACTTACCTTCCCTCTTTCCCCTGGCGTTCTGAACTACCAGCAGCCAATCAGCCAAACTGCGTCTCTGCCAATCATGGACACGGCTGCCGGTCCGGCCCCCTGCTTGCAGTTTTATGCAAGCAGAGGGCCGGGCAGTAGGGGCGGAGAAAGAGGAAAGGTAAATACAGATCGGGGGACTTTCTGAACATAATAATAATGCGGTTGGGGCTCGGGGAGGAAGTGCTACAACATATGAAATTTTGAAAAAAAGTGGTGGACATGCCCTTTAAGCCTTTTTCCAATCCAAATTGGGGTGAAAAAAAAAGAGTTTTGGGGGTGGACATGCCCTTTAAGCCTTTTCCAATCCAGTGTTGTAGAAAAAAAAATTAGTTTTGGGGGTGGACATGCCCTTTAAGCCTTTTTCCAATCCAGTGTTGTACATAAAAATTATGCTGATGTCAATACTGGAATGTGTATTTTCTCTATAACCTTAACAGGGCTTAAAACAAAAATGTTCGGTTAGAAACATTCAATAACTACCCACCTTCCATTCAATTTAAATAATAGTCATGTAAAGTAGGTCGTATTCCACTGAATTCCAGTGAGTGGGTGGAAAGCGCATTCTAGAAAATGTGAAATCTGTCATTATTAAAAGTCTCGCTTGGTGTGATATCTGATCGCAGGATTTCTTTTTATTAGACGTATAAAAGAAGGATTGAGTTTTCGAAAATTCAGGTGATTTTTTTATTCACGGTTCTCGCTTAAATCCCGTCTCACTTAAAAGTGCAGTAGTGTGGCCTTTCCCTCCAAGAGTATTGCAATTACCATTTTTAGTGCCAACACTTCCCCAGAGTATTGCTATTAACCCTTCAGTGCCAGCAGAGTATTACATTTAACCTTTCAGTGCCAGCACACTTTCCTATTAGTAATTTCAGTGCTATCACTGACCCAGAGCATTGCCATTAAACCCTTAGTGCTAGCACTTTACTAGAGTATTACTATTAATATTTTCAGTACCAAAAGAGTATTACCTTTAACCCTTCCAGCTGCCAGCATTGACATAATCTACAGTATGTACCTGCTTTCCATGTCTCCTCCATCAGGGGCGTACCTGAAGGGGCCAGGCCCCTGACTCCCTCCTCCCTCCACGCAGGTCCCTGCAGTATTCACCCTTTTTAAAGAGCTGATCTCGCGTATGAAGAAAACATACACGCGATAAGCTCTTTAAAGTTCGGGCCGGTTTTAAAGAGCTGATCGCACGGATGTTTTCTTCATATGCACTATCAGCTCTTTAAAAAGGGTAGGGATTTGGGCTTGTGGCTGGCCCTACTACCGTCCGGGGTCCCCTGCGGTTGCAGGGGTGGTGGGGGCAGTAGTTTCGCCACTGTCCTCCATTGAATTGTTCACTCCTCACCCAAGTTCTAATTGGAGAGTTGGGTGGAAGGAAGAAAGAGGCAGTGATAGGGATCTCATGGCTGCTAGTCACAGGGTCACTGTTATAAAGTCTGCAGCAGCTTTTACCTGCCATTTTAGAACTGTTCTCCAACTTCTCCTCAGTACTATTAGCTGAGCTCATCCTACCCCTCCTTCCTTCACTTTCAGTTCATTTGTAACATTTGTTGCTAAACAGAGTGTGTGGTGTTCAGGCTCTGTACTAGATACAATGTTGCAAATTACAGCAGCAGAACAAGGAGAGCAGTTCTGAAACTGAAAGGAAAAGCTGACAGGGAGATGGTAGGGAGAACACTGGGTGCCCTGGTTTAATATAGGCACCCTAGCACTTTGCCTAGGTGGCTTATTCCTAAAAACGTCTCTGCTCCACACCATTCCCCGAATACCTTTCCATGAAACATTTATTTGCGTTTCTGAAAAACCTAAGTTGGACCTTTTTGTCCGCATGCTTGCTTGTCTTGTGATCCAAACTATGCACTTGCTGTTACCTATAACCAAAGAATAAAACACAAAAGAAAAGAACAACTATGCCCATGTATCTAAATGCATCACGCTACCCTTGTTCAGTACCTAACCTATTCTAACAAGTGACATCTAACATAAACTTTAAATCTGGAAGATTGACCTCTTCCAATCCTCTGCACTGTTTCTAAGGCTAAGACCGCTCTAGCTGCTTCAGTAGCTGCACCTATCCGGAATGAATGGGAGCAATATTCCCAAGAGGACAGGTCTAGTTTGAAGAGGGCCGATCTGAAGAGTGACACAAATTTATACTTGGATAGACAATGTTTTTCTCTTTGGTCTAACTGACAAAAATTCTTCATAACTTTTGATTGGACGTAATGGGAGACCCAGTACTGAGCATAGAAATATCCTAAAACCTTTTCCTGTTTTATCTGTTTTTGAATGTTTCACAACTCTCTGTAACTCCTCCTGTCCCAACTTAATTAGGTGGAGTGGCAAGCCTCCCTCAACTCCTTTTGCTCTGCTGACTAATTCACTTACAGGAAATGCGGCAAAGAAGGCTAGAGAAAAACATAATGGTTAACACAGACTAACTGAAGGACTTGCATAATATCCCTAAGTAGCGAAAAGGACACTGGCCTTCTCCGATCAACTTGTCTTTTTCCTTTCCGCAAACCTTTCATCACCATAAACTCTTTTGTCACATCCCATCTGATCAGTATCCTAAATTAACATTAACGATTGTGAATTAAGGGATCATATCCTTGACTTTGTCTCCAGAGATCATCTTATTAGTAGTAGTCAGCATGGATTTATGAGAAATAGATCATGCCAGACAAATTTAATTGGTTTTTATGAAGAAGTGAGTAAGAAGTTGGACTCAGGCACAGCAGTGGATGTGGTATATTTGGATTTTGCAAAAGCTTTTGATACTGTGCCACATAGGCGACTAATGTATAAACTGAGGACTGTTGTCCTTGAAGAAAACATTTGTTCATGGATAGAGAACTGGTTATTGGACCGCAAACAGAGAGTGGTGGTTAATGGAGCTACATCTATGTGGGCTAAAGTTCTAAGCGGAGTGCCTCAGGGTTCTGTACTGGGGCCGCTTCTGTTTAATCTGTTTATAAATGACTTAGAAGGGGGCATTGAGAGCAAGGTCTCTGTGTTTGCTGATGACACTAAATTATGCAGAGCTTTGGAAACTTCCAATGATGTGCAAGTGCTGCAAGCAGACCTAGATAGATTATCAAAATGGACAGCAGAATGGCAGATGAGATTCAATGTAGATAAATGTAAGGTGATGCATTTGGGATTTAATAATCCCTGTGCCATCTACACCATAAATAACTCAGTGTTAAGTTCATCTGTAATGGAAAAAGATTTGGGGGTTCTGGTAGATAACAGACTTAGCTGTAGCAAACAATGCCAGGTGGCAACAGCTAGAGCTAGCAAGATATTGTCTTGTATAAAAAGGGGAATAGATTCAAGAGAGAAAAATATTATTCTCCCTCTTTACAAGGCACTGGTAAGGCCTCATTTGGAATATGCGGTGCAGTTTTGGAATCCCATATACAAAAAGGACATCTTGGAAATTGAGGCAGTTCAGAAAAGGGCAACTAAATTAATAAGGGGAATGGAGGGGCTTGAATATGCAGGCAGATTAGACAAGTTAGGGCTGTTTACATATTAATGGGCCATACAATGAACTCTCTGGTGCATTGTTTACTAACAGGTCATATCAGAGGACACGTGGACATCCTTTAAGGTTGGAAGGAAAGAAGTTTCATCTTCAGGGTAGGAGAGGTTTCTTTACAGTGAGAACGGTGAAACTGTGGAACTGTCTTCCAGCAGAGGTGGTAATGGCAAGTTCATTGAATAACTTTAAAAAAAGGCCTGGAAAAGTTTCTAAAACTAAAGAATATTGAGAATTACTGGTATTAATGCATATAGATCTGGTTGATCCAGGGATACTTTCCGATTGCCGTTTGGAGTCAGGAAGGAATTTTTTTCCCCTTTTTAGCTGGGGTTTTTTGCCTTCCTCTGGATCAACTGTTAGGTAGGGTTAAAAAAAAAAAAAAAAAAAGTGAATAGGTTGGACTTGATGGACGTATGTCTTTATTCAACCTTAATTACTATGTTACTATGTTACTATAACGAATGTAAATTATTAATATTATAATTATTGTGGATTTATATAGCGCCAACATCTTCCGTAGTGCTTTACAATTACATGTACACATTTACCCTGCCCCGAAGAGCTTACAATCTAAGCACATTTTTTGACACAACCTATCAGTATGTCTTTATGATTGTGGGGGAGACCAGAGTGCCTGGAGGAAACCCACGCAAGCACAAACTCCTTGCAGATGTGTCCAAGGGTGGAATCGAACTCAGGACCTCAGCGCTGCAAGGTATCAGTGCTAACCACTGAGCCACCACACTGCCCTAAATTTATGATAATGAGATTTATGGCTGCTAACGTACATTACTGATAACGCGCGGTATCGCTAAATTGGATAAATATGGCCCATAGTGTCCCAACATTAGTTTTCATTTTAGCAAGTACGTGCCACTGTCTGTATAAGAAAAGTTTGTTTTCTCTCATCCATGTCCATTTAATTCAAAGCCATTATATTTAAAGTGGTAATTAATGTTGGATAGACCAGGGAATGATCCTCAGCTACTATACACAATATGTATGTATTCTCTTCCTTCAACACTCTTCCTTCAACCCTTCAATCGAAAGTGTTTATTAAATGTAAAGGTGGGTACACACACTAATGATAAATAGACGATATTGTTGCTTGTAAATACCCGAAAAGTACTAGGAAGTTAGCAGCGGCTCGGGTAATCTGTAGTCCCGAACATTCTCCTTATGCTTTACATTGGGAGAAAGCTCGGGAATGTGAGTGACCAGATCTTACTGATTCTGTCTTTCATCTTTTAAAGGTCTGGGGCCTGATTTACCCACATGTGCTGTGCAAAAAATAGGGGTTAAACTCCTGCTAACCAATATTGAATAGGTTAGCGCAAGTTTAACTCCATAATTGCACTGGCTGCACCAGTTTCACAAAAGACACCCGAGCAACCAATGCATTGTATTTAATAAAGGATTTGTACCACTTTTAACTCCAAAATTTAAGACCAGCTAATGGCTGGTCTTAAAGTGGTGCTGGGGTAAAATCCCTTTTGGGATTTACCACAAGGTGCAAATCCAGTATTAAACACGGAAAGCCATATTTGCCCGGAACAATTTGTGTTTCTGGATAAATGAGGCTCCTGGAGTGTGTGTACCCAACTTTCATCTCTAAACAAAAAGAACAATTTTGCAGATTCCCACTAGGTGTCACTCTAACACAGAGAACCAAGAAATGTTTCCTTCTAGGCACATGTAAAAAGTAAAAATATACTGTAGGGGGAAATAGGCTGCTAAAATGCAAAATTAAACATATTTAATGAAGGTTGGAGTCACCCAGTCGAATTGGGTGAAGTGTAATTTTTCAGTTCGGGTGGCAAAATCCCAGGGGTGGCAAATTAATGAGCCTGTGGGGGTGGAAGCTGAGTGACACAGGTAACAATCACTTCTGTGTATAAGCCTGGGATGGAGACTTGAAATCATTGAGAAATAATGTTGAGGGGCATAGTTGGACATGCTTTCAGTGAGATCTGTAGCCCCATCCCTGTGCCTCCCTACCAGGGCTGTCAAGTAACTATTGGATGACTTACCTTTGACCTCTGTGTAATTGATACTGGATAGTAACAAACAAACTGTTACTCACAAGGATGGAGGGCAAGAGAAATCATGGAATTCCATATGATGGCATATGATTTCCCCACAATTTTACCTCGACAGATGCGGGTACACAGTACGCAGAGTACAGCTCACAGGAAATAGTTACACAGTTACGCACAAGAAGCAGTACACAGGACATAGTACACAGTACGCAGTACACAGGACATAGTACACAGTACGCAGTACACAGGCATAGTACACAGTACGCAGTACAACAGGACAGTACGCAGTACACAGGACATAGTACACAGTACGCAGTACACAGGACATAGTACACAGTACGCAGTACACAGGACATAGTACACAGTACGCAGTACACAGGACACAGTACGCAGTACACAGGACATAAGTACACAGTACGCAGTACACAGGACATAGTACACAGGACATAGTACACGGTACACAGGACATAGTACACAGTACGCAGTACACAGGACATAGTACATAGTTTTTTAGGCTATTAAGTAACAAAACATTTTTGTAGCCAGTAGCTCCTTGCTGTGGAGGAAAGACCGATTTGGGAAGTCTCCTACCTTCTATCCTGGCTCCGGCAGGGTTTATGAAGAATGGGAGGTAAGACAAGCTCCTTTACCTCCCGTTCTTCAATAGAATTAAATGGTAATTGTTTTTTCCATTGGAGATACTTTTAATATGATGATTGAATCAGACAATGTATGTTATGTTTGAAAGGTTGGCAGTTATCCAATCTCCAAAACAAATAATAAATGCAGTACCATAAAATCAGATTTCTTTCCAGGCATTGCCGAACTCCGTGTACACTGTGAAAGCCGCTGGTGCTGTGGTTATGGAGTCTCTCTTATAGATGTCCATACAGGAACCAAGAGCCACATCACAAACCAACATGAGACGTGATCCATTTAATCACTTGGTTTTGTATAGTTAATGATGGAACTAGATGAACAGAAAAGGAAATAAGTAATATGGACCATATACTGTATGATACAGGCGTCTCTTGTGCTATACACTAAAGCCTTATACTATCTCACGGGTAATATCCTTGTGTACTTATATATACACTTCTCTATGATTCTGGATAGCAGGTTTTTTTTTTTTTTAGAACTAATGGGTTACATTTTCTATTATATTGTATAATATTTCTATTATATATAAAAACCACTCAGCTATTTAGAACAGGAATATTTATAAAATAGTCCACCCTCAAACATAAAAAATTGTATATACCTACCAAACTGCAAAAGTTAGAATTCTGAGAGATGGAAGACTAACCTGAAATGCTGCCCGATGTTCTATTACCCCTGCTTCCTGGTCCTTTTAGTTACCAGCTGTCAGTTAGAGATGTGAGTTGACATCACAGCGAATGACTGAAAGCTATCCCCTAGCTCTTTTTGTTCATAAAAAGCTGGAGAGGAGGTGGAAACCTTTTATAAGGAATGAGGAGAAGAAAATCTGGCTGCATAATATGTTAGTCCTACATTTATCAGCTTATTGTGGATTTGGGGTAGACACACACAAAAAAAGACACAGCTGGTTTTGGACTCCAATAGAATATACGGTTCCAACCTCATTGAATCATTGAAGGAAATTCCATTTTCGTGATTTGCAGAATTCGTTATCTTCAAACCCCGATTATCATCAACACACTCAGGCAACAGTAACCCACTGGAGAAGAAAGTAAACAGGAAAATAAGGGAACACACAATATTAAGCGCAGGTTTTTAAGGGGGGATCCTAATGTGTTACTACTGAACAAGCCCAGAAGGAGGTTAATGACCGAATTCATCCACGTGATGTATATTAATAGGATCATATAATAAATATATTCTCTACTCGTCATGATTATCATCACAGTTATCCAATACAGATAAACCTTTACTTTGTGTATAAAGTATAATAAGGCTGGGTACACACCAACAGATTTTTCGGGCCAACGACAGATATTTCCGTGTATTGATTGGTTGTTATTTCAGCGTCTGTGGTGAACAATGACGATCGGCGTTTGTATCGGATGAATGGGCAATTTGACAGGCAGGTAAATCATCACCGTTCGTGTGGTCCATAGGAGACATTTGCCTAGCCAACCACTCTATAGTGGTGAACGCTTGTTACGGAAAATTCAGCCTAACGTTGACCGCTAATGTCCATGATTTTCCAAGATGGAAAATTTTCATTACTAGTTCCTTTACTACAGTAGAAGGAGCCGATAACATCAGCCCATGTATGGCCACATTGAACAATCATTCTGTATAAAGAATATACAGAACAATCACTCCTGTGTGTATATGATATATAATATATATAATATATATATATATATATACATATACAATGTTGCCAATCAGCTATACAACCACCTCCAGGATTTCCTAATGTCCCGGTTCCTGCTCACTTAGCTCCATCACAGTGTAGTAGGTACAGTAAGTTCTGGATATAAACCCAGTCTTACCAATCACCTCAGGCAGCTGCAGGGTTAATATGGATACAGATCTCTATGCTGCTGTCGATCACAGAGGCAGATGGGTACATTTTTGAAACATACAAATGTCACAGTACGCAGTACACAGGACATAGTACACAGTACGCAGTACACAGTACACAGTACACAGGACATAGTACACAATACGCAGTACACAGGACATGGTACACAGTACGCAGTACACAGGACATAGTACACAGGACATAGTACACAGGACATAGTACACAGTACGCAGTACACAGGACATAGTACACAGTACGCAGTACACAGACACAGTACACAGCAACTAGTAACAATACGCAGTACACAGACATGGTACACAGTACGCAGTAACAGACGGACATGAATACCAGACTAGTACCAGGACTAGGATACAGCATTACACAGTAACAGGACATAGTACACATTACGCAGTACACAGGACATAGTCACACAGTACGCAGTACACAGGACAGTACAGTACGCAGTACACAGGACATAGACACATTACGCAGTACACAGAACAGACATATTACACGTACGCAATGTCTTATACCTACGGAATTACATTCAGTTTGTTAAAACCCAATAACTTTTTGGTAATTACAGTTACCCACTTATTGCTTATAAAATAGTCTATACATAACTGTTTACATCTCAATTAAAAGCATTAAATGTTTTTGGAAGATTCTGTATCTCTGTATTGACCCATTTACATTATACATTAACGGGCCACGCAATAAACTATCTGGGGCATTGTTCACCAATAGAACATGTCAGAGGACATGTGGACATCCCTTATGACTTGAAGAAAAAAGGTTTAGGCTTCAAGCTCAGAAAGGGTTTTTCACTGTGAGAACGGTAAAGCTATGGAATTGTCTTCCAGTGGACATTGTTATGGCCGTATGTCTTTATTCAACCTCAAATACTATACTGTACGATACTATTTAGCTTTCCATTGGCCTCCCTACAAAACATAAGATTGAAATAACATAGTAAAGAAACATTTATGCTTCTGAGTATGATCCTCCATATCATTAACCCCACCACCACCACCCTCTTCCCCCAATTCCAACCAATATATTAAGCACATAATTAGATGTATTACTTACTAGGTATAATAAGTATAATTATTGCCATGTTTCTGCTCCTCATTCCCATGCATTTAATCAAGGCTGTGACTTCTGACATCACAAAGATTGACTTTCCCCTGCGGCCTTCTCAAGTTCCTAAAAGCTTACTGAGCAGGGGAGGAGGCGGCAACCTCCAGAAAGGGTGTGAATTTGAGCAATGCTTATTAATGAATATCTTGTTAGAAATGCATGTAATGAAATACTAAAAATAGGAGCAAACAAGGGACCATTTTTTTGTTGTAAGGCTGGGTGCACACGGTAAGATATTTCCAGCCACCTGGTCGGCCGGAAATATCTGATAGTGTGTGGCGGCCGGCCACAACCGAGCTTGGGACTGTCTGTATATCACGGCTGCTGCGACCGACAGTCATATGTTGATCTCGGCTGATGTGACATTAGTTCTTGAGTACATTGTGCCTTTAATCTCAGAGGAAAGCTCAGAGGAGAAAAACACATTCTCTTGATTTTGGAAAATAAATTGATTTTATATCTTTATGGTCCTTTTTCCTCCAAGCATATTAATTTCCTTGGAATGCTCCTAATATTCTTTTACTTGGCTGTTGGATGGGTCACACATGCTCAGATCTAAATTACCTTTTGGGCAAGACCATAACAGCAAGTATAAGGGCTTTTTTTACACTAAAGCATGCTGTAAAACGCATGACAATGCATATACGTTATCATGCGATGTTGTTTGCGGTTTTGCATGTTTTTTGTGTGCGTTACTGTGTGCTTCAATGCGTTTTTGTGCGTTATTCTTTGCTAGAGATTATTATCGCACAGAAGCATGCATTCCAATGGTGTACAAAGCGTTAGTATGAGATTTTCTCAAAGCACCCATTGACTTGTATTGATGTCCATTGGGCTCTGCAACACGTAAAAATGCATGCAGCTGTGCGTTAACGCTGCGCTATTTAACACAACTCACTCGTGGGAACAGGACACATTGGATTGGATTGAAAAATTAAAGCCGTTGCGTTATCACATACCATAAGTGTTGCATTACAAGGCTAAAAACCATACAGGGTTATTCAATAAAAGTTTTTATCGTTTAAAATGGTGCTAATTTTGCCCCAACCAATCAGATGTTAGCTTTCAAATGTTAAATAAGATCTGATTGGTTGGGGCAAAATTAGCACCATTTTAAACGATAAGAACTTTTATTGAATCTCCTTGATAGTGTGAACAAGCCCTTAGGTGTCCTGCACAAAGGAAGGTATGCAGAAAGTTTTATGAATTCACAGTGAAATCACTAGGTAGGTTAGTGGAATTAGAAAATACTCTTTTTTTCTGGAAAGTGTATGTGCCCTGAAATCCACTTAAAACAATATTGGCAACACTGCAGTAAATACCTAAATTGTGTAACTGATCATTCCAAGACGAGCAATATTTATCTGGATTGTACTCCATCAACGCTCAAAGGCGCAATACAAATGAAATTAATTATGGAGCTTTCATGTCAACATGTCAGTCCCTACAGAGCCTTAAAATAAGTCCCATTAGAAGTTAATACCCTGACCTGTAACCTGTAAAAATAAATCATTTTTTTTATTTTGCTTTCCATAGAGTGCTGACGGATTGCTCACTGGATTTAAATATTCTGTTCTCTGTTTTATTCCCCAGTCAGTATCATGCTATACTGTATACTTTGGATACTTAATTACGCTGTATTACTGGTATTGTTCTCAGGGCTGGAGACTTTCCACATGGATATGTGGTAAAAGATTTAAGTTTGAGTAGCAAAAAAAGCATTACTGGAACACCCCAGGATTCACATCCATGTTTTATACATTGGAGAGCTAAATTCCTACGTCAGTTTAGTGATTTTTTTAAAAGAAATTGCTACAGGTTTGGCTGACTAGGTTAGAGAAATACATGGAAACAGCACATATAATTATGTAATGAAAGGCAATGATACGGTTAAAGAAGAACAATAATTGAAAGCACAATTTATCTTGACTTTTACTTCCTTACTCACCACCTCTAGCTTCTCCCAGTGGGACAGGCACGCTCAGTGCACTTCCTTCAGGGTAATAGCCAGGAGCAGGTAGTTATTTTGTATCTTTCCATGATAAGGCGAGAAAGGGGTTGGAGTGCAAGAAACAGCCACAGAATTGCTGTAGTGAAAGATTTTAGTGCTAGTCCCTGGTTACATGTTTCGGTTTACAAATGATATATCATTTTAATCTGCAGTTTCTGGGCTGTAAGTCAAAATGAACTTTTTTTGCACGTTTTATAGCCCCGCTATTAGGCTGTCTACATTTTACTGTTTTCGTGCAAAGCAACTATGGGCGGTGATATGTAGTTCGGTGAAATGCACAAATCACAAGAATAAACAATATGTTTAGATTCCCCTGATTTCTAAAATGATTGAACAAGTTTCGGTTTGCAAACAGAATGATACTTTTATTAAAGGGTATGTCCACACCCCAAACTAACCTTTGATATGTGGCAAGGAATTGCTATAAAACTCAACCTCGCAGGGTTTATAGCACTCCCAGCTGCCCTCAAGTATACTTACCAGCCTTCATTCCCCCACCCCCACCGCATCCACTCCTGTGATTGGCTAAGGCATCGCGTCTATCAAAAGTTAGTTTGGGGGGTGGACATACCCTTTAATAGTTATATATAGCTACATGAGTTGTGTCTGTTGGAATGAAATAACAGTGGAGCAGGTAAAAATACCTTTCTACATTAATAAGAGATCACTCTGTATCGCTCTTCATAAATGACCCCCTACATTTAACTGCCATGAAAATATAAAGGGAGATAAGTAATACTCCCCATTATTGGTAAAAGAGACCTGATGTAATATCAGGCTAGCATGGGTTTTATAATCATTTTACAAGGCCTGTGCCATGTCTATATGTATTTGGAAATAAAAAAGCACACCCAGTGCCATTTCCAGTTGTACAAAACGTGTCAGTTATTGTAACGGGGCATAAAACCTGGTACATCTTACATGATCCTGCTCCCTCAATGCAGTAACCGCATAGTGGGACTGTGGTTAGGTAATAAGTGCTGGGGAGCAATATTACATTGACTCCAAAGTTCCAACTTAATCCAGGGATTCTTCTGATTGTCATTTTTGGCAGAAAATATTTTTTTCTATTCAGGTTCAGATTGTATATGTCTTCAGTAGAGATGAACAATATGGCGAGGAGTCCCTATTTGGACAAGATTGCCCCGACTGCAGGGACAAAATCCTGAGTCCTGCAGTCAGGACCTGGTAGGCCCACTCCCCTCCTCACTATGCCCTAACCCCACCTCCTGTTGCTGCCCCACCTATTCTCTGTCCCTGGAACACCCAATCCCTAACTCCATCACACCTCCTGTGATGTCAGCATGACATCACCACCACGCCTCTCTGGCGTGGTGGTGATCTGGCAACCCTGGTTTCCAAGGAACATATTGAAGTATTCAAATTTGTGAATTTCTGAATTTATGATTTCTAAGCACAATTTGTTAATCATATTTTCAAATATTCGATTTTCTAATATCCAAGTATTAAATTCCATCTGATCCACAGCGTATTGAAACCGCTAAGTCTATATTGAAACCAGGTTTATTTTTAAACCGGAATTCATCACTAGTCTTCCGAACAGGGGTATTTTGTGATGAATCCTTGATACTAGTTGACTTTGAAGTGATTTGTATCCATCCTTGATGAGTTCAATTGTTTTGGCATCAAAATCTGGCAAATTTGTAGCGGTCAAAAGTTTAAGAGCAGGTGTGGATTGATAGTGAGAACTTCCTTATGAATGGGATGGAAGACAAGGTCTCCACTCTTAAGTACTTGCAATCTATTTAAGTAGAATTTAAAAATCCATTTGCATAGCAAGCCAATAGGCCAACGTTAGTGCGATAGTGTCTAGAATTGCAAGGTTGGACAACCGTATCATCAGGTTCTGAATCTAAGTGGGTCCAGGTCAGTAGGAATGTCCATGTTTATGAAATGAAAGGTTATCTTTTGGCAGAATTTCATAACTGTGTATTTTTAAAAAATGGATCTGAAGTCATTTAGACGTGTTATCTGGTCTTTTACCCTGCCAGGTGGTCCATACAGAGCTAGGGGTTTATGGTGGGACTAGGTGAGGGTTAAAATCTTTAGATTCCTGCAGAATAAAGAAATTGATCATGTCATGGATCAAACACTGGCCACCTACAATTAAAGGACAACTGCACTGTGTAACCCTTTAGCTAACTAATGCTAGAAATTAGGGTGGTGTAGTACCTGAAGAGCAAAGCCTTAGCTATTACTGGGAGCCCAGGACCAATTGTGTTGTATCAGTGCCTCCACTCAATCAAATCTTGTAAATAACAAGTACAGTCCCAACTGAGAAAATATATTCCAATGGGGTAACAATAGTACACTCCTTTAGGTTTTAACTTTCCATCTATGTAATTCTAACAATAGTTAGCACATTGTACTGCCCCAACTAAACTGGGTATGGCTTTTCAGATAAGTGTGGTTCTACCAGGGATACAAAATAGGCAATACTAATAAATCTAAAAAAAATAGACTTCCCCTCTATATAGAATCCCTGAATCTAAGCACAATGCCATGTATACCCTTGGAATATGAATATCAAATTTTATTGCCTTTTGTCATAACACATATATTCAATAATATCAACAACAATATACATAAAACTACAAAAAATATGCCCCTAAAGGCATCCCCATATCCTAAACAGATAAACAATGGTGGAGGTGCACTCTATCCAACTGTGGGTGCAGACGCCTCGTGGGTTCTTCCCTTTGGAACCAGTAGTTTAACAGGAAAAAGGCAATAGAGGGTCGCACTCCAAGAAATTATAACAATTTTATTGTGATCCACACATCACACGTCACAACGTTTCGGGGGGATACCCCCTTCTTCAGGTGATAAAAAACGTTATCACCTGAAGAAGGGGGTATCCCCCCGAAACGTTGTGACGTGTGATGTGTGGATCACAATAAAATTGTTATAATTTCTTGGAGTGCGACCCTCTATTGCCTTTATCCCCATATCCTACTCTCCTCTTCCCGGGGCATCCCCTGTGATGAAAACATTATATAATAGATCCAGCTCCGAGTGTGAGGTTGTCCCTGGTAAGTGGTAAATAGCAGACAGTCAAACACCATGTAATCACTTGCTGGTAATATTGCTCATAGTTATGTAATATGATACAATACAATGGGGGTACTTTATTTGCTCCAGAGACTGACAGCCTTACCCAAATTCTATGCACAAGACTCTTTATCAGGAGTGGGCCCTCGCATATGTTGGATGCAGGGTGTTGCTGAACTACCACTCTAGGTAGAATGCAATAAATAGGTGCCAGGGGTTCTTGAACTTAAACAGTATTTTATTTATCTTATTTATTAACAAAACAATATTAATAAAGCATTGCAAGTAGCACAATAGAGGTGACATAGCATGGCACAGATATCACATAAATACTCACAAAACAGAGGGATCAGAAACAGCACAAATAATAATCAGCTTGTAAATGTCACCCAAGCTCTGTAGTGGTCACTGTAGTGGAATCTTCTACCCCAGTATCTGGCACTATGTCCCTATTCTTGGGTGGTATACCCAGGACTCTAGTCCTTACTGAATCTCCTTGTTGGAGCTCAGGCTGCTCACTAACTACCCTACTCCTATCTATCGCTCCTAGAGTGGTCTAGGACAGGGACTAATCTCTCACTAATTGGGCCTACCTGTTATCTAAGGTCACAGGCTCCTCTGGGGAAACTCCAAGTCAGAAAGGGGCTGAGCACATGATTGCCCTCTCTTTTATACTTTTATACAGCAACCCCTTTCTGGCCAAATCCTGCCAGAACAAAAAGACTAAAGGGTAACTAGTTTACCAGTTCCCTACAGTTATATGTTGTTATACGTAATTAATGTATGCTGGCCAAATAATGTCAAATAACAGATCCCTGGTTGTAATGTTTAATATTTTTTTAATTGTACATTCCTGTATGCATAAATAATGTGATTTCAGTTTCCTCAACATGGAATAACTGTAACAAACAAGTCAACAACATTTTAAATTACTATCCCTGGGTTCTATATGAAGAGTTCAATAAAATTGGTAACTTGCTCAATGTCCTTTTGATTTTTGTCTCATGGTCCCTGGATTTAGTCCAATATGTAAAATGACAATAAATACCCAGTACAAGAATAATATGATGGTACAGAATTTGAATTGCAAATATTGCTACTTTTCCTTTTACTGAAGATTTAATAGGATTCAGTTCTTAAAACATGAGATATATTTAATGTCTTTGCTGTACACACATTTTCTGCTACTTATGAGAACATTTACAAGATTCTTGCATTTGTGAGTGTGTGATTGAAAAAAAAATAATTGTTCACAGCTTACCCGAGTTGCATTTTTGTTTTTAGCAATCATTAGGGAAACACTACATCAAAGAGAAAAGCCAGCCAGGTCCCCTAATTAGTCACACTCTGAGTTCCACTATAGCAAAATGCTTTTTTTCATTGAACCTTCCTTGGTTACATCCGCAAGGCCTATCATATAAAAGTTCGATTTTACATGGTGATCTTTCATTTTAAGTTAATTAAGTCTAACCTAATTCATAGTATTCTAGTTCACAGACAATATTCATCTAGTCATTGTTATAACCACAATAGGATTTTGACATTTCACAAGGTACCATAAGCTTAATTATCTGACATAGCAGATTCTTGCTATTATGTTTGATGGTTCATCCAGATGTTTAGTAGATGCACAATACTTGTAATATTTGATGTCACCGGACAAGTTATATTTAATGATATTGGATATTTCGATCATAATCTTCCGACTGGTACAAGTTATAATGATTAACATGGTACCGGAGGAAATCCTACTATAAGATGCCACTGTTTTTCTGATGTCCGATGGAAACTACGGACAAGAGGGAAAGAACACTTTAAATCTAGAAGACTTGGCAGAAGAAAAAAGTGATCTTTTATCCTCCGTACAAAGGATTCCCATTAGCGGTCAAGATGTTCTTTTTCTTCTAATCCCCATTTATACTTCTTAACCATTTGTTTGGAATTAAATTAGCTTCAATTGGAAGGGGAGATGAAATGTGGGGCATTGAGCAGATATCACTTGTTATTTGAATAGCGACTGTTCTGCATTTTTCACAGGAATTCAATCTGCCCTGGAGGTGCCGGGCATTTTGAATTGTCAGACTGTCAATCTGCAACAAAGTCTATCAGTTGGTTTTACTTTTGTGAATGTAGACAGAGGAACCAGAGAAATCCCCCCAAAAACAATGAATCTAATAGTTTAGAATGAATGCAACAGTGTTTACTTGTTGAAATAAACCAGTTGTCTTTGTGATATAATAAAATATCACAATAGATCACCAAGGTCACTATGCATTTCTTTTAATAAACTATTGTTAAAGGTTCACACAATAGAAATCCATAAAATTAAGACATCAGCATTCCTTTATTAATGAGAATGAATGTTATTGAACAGTACAGGGAGTTTATCCGTAGTGTTTAATTGGCCTCTTAATTAACACTCTTCGGCCTTGGTCCAGCCATGGACAAAAATATTCTCTAACAAAATAAAGGGAACCTTATTAGGCCAATCTATTAAAGGTAATGTCGGGTTTTCAAATTTACATACGATTAAGTTGATTTGATACATTTATATGTGACCAGAAGGCATAATCACATCAGACCATCCGCCAACAAGGAAAAGCTATGGATCTCAAAGCTGTATTGACACATTTTTAATTGAATTAAAAAAAATAAAATAAAAAATAGCTTCCCTTGTTATATATCAAGCTCAGGTGATTTTACATGTGACAAGAACCTGGTCTGGACCTTCAAATCTTAATGGCTGGTTCTGTCATTGAAATTTCATTGGTGAAGAACACAAATAAAATTTTGTGGTGTTCCCCAAATGGGAAAATGGTTCACGCTGTTCCTTAACCCACCCAGTGGAACTAAACATGCCAGGTTCGTACATACATACAGGGTTATTCAATAAAAGTTCTTATCGTTTAAAATGGTGCTAATTTTGTCCCAACCAATCAGATGTTAGCTTATAAATGTTAAATAAGATCTGATTGGTTGGGGCAAAATTAGCACCATTTTAAACGATAAGAACTTTTATTGAATAACCCTGCTAATGTTCAACTGTAATAATACAAAGACATTTTGAAAAAAGATCTTATCATTAATGTTGCCACTCTCACGATTCCTGTTAAGCTGTGAACACAGTCCTGTCCTGGCTGACCGGTCGGGACGAAGACTCTCTACGTGTGTAACCAGCTTTAGTCCTCCTTGTTTTGTGATGTTAATCCAATCCAAGATTTGTTAGTTTATTTATTTTTGTTTGTTTGGTTAATTTTTGCCCAAAAGGCATATTTGGACACCCAGAAGTTGTCACCCACCTTAATGGAGTTTGAGAAGAAGCAGCTAGTTATCTCCCACTGAATTAAAGAATGCCTTTTTGAAAAGTTGTTTTTCTGGGTGAAATTACCCTTAAAGGTAATTTATGGAAGTGTCATTGTTGCATGCCTTCAATCCAGCAAATGTTTTGCTCAGGAACAGTATCCCCCCTCCCTCTTAACCACTCCCACTTCCATCTGACCTGACTTTTTTCCCCCCACAAACCAACTGTCAAGCCTGCACACAGCATACAGCATTCCAACTGTAGAAACTCTGTCCCCATTCCAGCTACAGTAAAACTCACAGAAGAATAGTTTTTGAGAGCAAGGAACTTGATTGACAACTGAAATATAAGATGTTTTATATTGGATATCTAAAGAAATAGGGGGCAGATCAACAAAAAAATGATACAGTGGTGGTTGGGAAGAATTATAGTTTCCAGTTATGGTCAATTTAAAATAACTTATCGCTCCTTTAACAGTTGGTTTAAGGATCGTTGGTTAAGGATTGTTAATTTTCTGATTGGTTTAGCGATTTTTCATTTACGATAGTTATCATAAATTAACAATACCGATTGTAAATTACCAATAATGCGATCATAGACTTACAATCTCCATAGAGGCCGTCAAGGACTGTAAGTAGAGTTCGGATTCTTTTTTTAACAAATGGACATGGCAGTTGGGGGTAGGATAGGCTATTCTAAAGTAGAAGATTTAAATCAGCTCTATGTTTGGCATCAATTAACCTAATGTCCTTAACTATGGATTTTAACACAATTGTCCAGTTAAGTTAAAATCCAAGGAATTTACTGCAATTTAACTTTCAAGGGTATGTCCACCCTAAAAATTATTTTTTAATATAAGATTCCCCCTGCCAGACCAGCCCCAAACGCTATATTTATATGTTTAGAAAGCTCCCCAAACTCTACTTACCTCCCCTCTTTCCTCCGCCGCGCTCCCGGCCCTCTGTTTGCGAGAAAATGCAAGCAGAGGGGCGGGACCGTCAGTCGCGTCTGTGATTGGCTGAGCGGCAGCCAATCACGGACGCGGCTGCCGGGAGTTCAGTGCGGCGGAGGAAAGAGGAGAGGTAAGTAAAGTTTGGGGAGCTTTCTAAACATATAAATATAGCAGTTGGGGCTGGGCTGGCAGGGGGAATCCTATACATTAAGGGTTTCACACTAGGGGGAGGGAATCCTGAGGGAGGGAGGGGGAGGGAGGAGGAGAAGGGCTGCAGTACGCATGCCAAAATTCTCCCGGAGGCCAGGTAGGAGGCAGAGTCCTATATGGACTCTGCTATCCTCCTGGTGGGCAGTTTTTGGGACTTTGGGGGGAGACTACAGGAGAACCTTATGGAGCTGGGATGTGAGGTAAGGATTAAACTACACTACATGATGGGGCCAGTAGTGTGGGGGATTATAGTTTTGGGGGTGGACATGCCCTTTAAGTAAATAGTTTTATTAGCTTCACCACATAGTCTAACCAGACCAGTGTGTAGGAGCCTATAAACAAAAACACCAGCACACAAGGACACCAGCACACCAGAAAACAAGGACACCAGCACACCAGAACACAAGGACACCAGCACACCAGAACACAAGGACACAGCACACCTATTGAAAGCAATTTACTATTGTTCAAAAAAACTTGGATTTACAGTGCATTTGTGGAATTTCAAACCCATAAAATGTTAATCTGGCGATTAAAGTTCCCCAGTTTGCATATTGTGAATTTGAGACACCCTCTTAAACCCCCCCATCAATCGCTTTTGAGGTCATTGAAAAAACTGTAATTAATATTGGTACAAATGGGAATTATTTTACCTTCTTGGCATGCGATCAAACAGTTTTCCCATCTACTGAAAAGAACACCCATTTGTTTAACATAGAAAAGTGTTTTCCATCTAGACAGGGGATCTCGTTTCCTAAAGTATTAGAAATCATTTCTAAAGCCTTGTCAATGGCGTCCACCACGTCGCTGATTAATTGAATTCAACACCCAACTCATTCAGCTTTTTTGGCTGCCACCTGCCACTTTACCTCCTGTTCTAACAGGTGTTTAAATGTGGTTTGTTTTATGGAAATTCTAAAGATCGTACATACCACCTTAATTCCCTTAATAACAAATATTTGATAAACATGTCACATGAACTGGGGGTTTTTGGGGGTTTTTTTTGCTGCTTTAAATCTGAATGGAGAAAAAAAAGTACAGTGGCATTAATTACACAGAAATCACAAATGATCCGGTCAACTGGCTAATTAGTCTTTAGGATTTTTCTCATATTACTTCGCTTTCAGTATTTGATGAATCTCATTCTGTGAACTGTGGGTTTACCAGAGGTCATAGCTGCAAAATTACAGCAATCAAGTGGAAACAAGGTAAAGGCAACATTTGAAATTTCCTCTGAGTTTCCGTTGTTTCCCCTATTTCGTTTCAATGGAATTCAAGTATAAATCTTTTGGGAGAGATAAGACAGCCATTAAGAACCCTGTGAATTTGGCACATGTTTATAGTCACTGCTGCAGGACCAATAAAATGGAATGGTCAGAACTTCCAGACAGAGCTGGGTGACATCACTTCCTTCCGCGGTGTTCCAAGGTGATGCACTGTCAATTTTAATTCATTGTCCAGGGTTCTGGGGTTTTATTTTTATAATGAATAATTTACTAAAGGGTTTCTATTATGTTTATTATAATGCATTTATTTACAATATACTGTATTAGGGCTAGACCACACTGTCACATTTAACCCATGATCCGATCATGCACAGTAGTTTTGGCTAGAGATGGCCGAACTTATGGAAAACAATATGGAAAGTTCAAATTAAAGTCAATGGGAGACAAATAGTTTGAAAAGTTCGAATGAAATACAATTAAAATATCAATGGTAACTTAATGTAAATGGCTGTGGGACCTGGGAAATGGTCTGGGGAACATGTTCGAAAATCCAGGACTTTCAAAAACTCGATTTTAGTCTCACGCGCGCTACTTTCGCACTCTCGTGTTCAAACATTCGATAATTATCCCATGAACGACTCACGGATTCGATGCTCGCGTATTGGTATAATAGACATTTTACTTGCGGATTCGTTAATTCGTTATTTACTCGCGTATTGGTATAATAGACATTTTACTTGCGGATTCGTTAATTCGTTATTTACTCGCGTATTGGTATAATAGACATTTTACTTGCGGATTCGTTAATTCGATATTTACTCGCGTATTGGTATAATAGACATTTTACTAGCAGATTCGATATTTGATATTTACTCGTGTATAGGTATAATAGACATTTTACTCGCGGATTCAATATTCGATATTTACTCACGTATAGGTATATAATGACATTTTACTCACGGATTCGATATTCGATATTTACTCGCGTATAGGTAATAGACATTTTACTTGCGGATTCGTTATTTCAATATTACTCAAGTATGGTATAACGACATTTTACTTGTGGATTCATATTCGATATTATTCGCATATTGGTATAATAGACATTTTACTCACATATTCGTTAATTCGATATTTACTCGCGTATTGGTATAATAGACATTTTACTCGCGGATTCAATATTCGATATTTACTCACGTATAGGTAATATGACATTTTACTCACGATTCGATATTCGATATTTACTCGCGTTAGGTATAATAGACATTTTACTTACATATCGTTAATTCGATATTTACTCACGTATAGGTATAATAGACATTTACTCGCGGATTCGATATTCGATATTTACTCGCGTATAGGTATAATAGACATTTTACTTGCGGATTCGTTATTTCCATATTTACTCAAAGTATTGGTATAATAGAATTTTACTTGCGGATTCGTAATTCGATATTTACTCGCGTAAGGTATAATAGACATTTTACTTGCGGAATTCGTTAATTCGATATTTACTCGCGTATAGGTTAATAGACATTTTACTTGCGGATTCGTTAATTCGATATTTACTCGCGTAGTATGTATAATAGACATTTTACTAGCAGATTCGATATTTGATATTTACTCGTGTATAGGTATAATAGACATTTTACTCGCGGATTCATATTCGATATTTACTCACGTATAGGTATAATAGACATTTTACTCACGGATTCGATATTCGATAACTCGCTATAGGTATAATAGACATTTTACTTGCGGATTCGTTATTTCCATATTTACTCAAGTATTGGTATAAACGACATTTACTTGTGGATCGATATTCGATATTTATTCGCATATTGGTATAATAGACATTTACTCACATATTCGTTAATTCGATATTTACTCGCGTATTGGTATAATAGACATTTTACTCGCGGATTCAATATTCGATATTTACTCACGTATAGGTATAATAGACATTTTACTCACGGATTCGATATTCGATATTTACTCGCGTATAGGTATAATAGACATTTTACTTACATATTCGTTAATTCGATATTTACTCACGTATAGGTATAATAGACATTTTACTCGCGGATTCGATATTCGATATTTACTCGCGTATAGGTATAATAGACATTTTACTTGCGGATTCGTTATTTCCATATTTACTCAAGTATTGGTATAAACGACATTTTACTTGTGGATTCGATATTCGATATTTATTCGCATATAGGTATAATAGACATTTACTCACATATTCGTTAATTCGATATTTACTCGCGTATAGGTATAATAGACATTTTACCCGCGGATTCGATATTCGATATCTCGCGTATAGGTATAAGACATTTTACTCACATAGTCGTTAATTCGATATTTACTCGCGTATTGGTATAATAGACATTTTACTCACATATTCGTTAATTCGATATTTACTCACGTATAGGTATAATAGACATTTACTCGCGGATTCGATATTCGATATTTACTCGCGTATAGGTATATAGACATTTTACTTGCGGATTCGTTATTTCCATATTACTCAAGATTGGTATAAACGACATTTTACTTGTGGATTCGATATTCGATATTTATTCGCATATAGGTATAATAGACATTTTACTCACATATTCGTTAATTCGATATTTACTCGCGTATAGGTATAATAGACATTTTACCCGCGGATTCGATATTCGATATATACTCGCGTATAGGTATAATAGACATTTTACTCACATAGTCGTTAATTCGATATTTACTCGCGTATTGGTATAATAGACATTTTACTCGCAGATTCGATATTCGATATTTACTCGCGTATAGGTTTAATAGACATTTTACTTGCGGATTCGTTAATTCGATATTTACTCGCGTATAGGTATAATAGACATTTTACCCGCGGATTCGATATTCGATATTACTCGCGTATAGGTATAATAGACATTTTACTCACATATTCGTTAATTCGATATTTACTCGCGTATAGGTATAATAGACATTTTACCCGCGGATTCGATATTTGATATTTACTCGCGTTAAGGTCTAATAGACATTTTACTCACATAGTCGTTAATTCGATATTTACTCGCGTATAGGTATAATAGACATTTTACTCACATATTCATTACCGTAATTCGATATTTACTCGCGTATAGGTTTAATAGACATTTTACTTGCGGATTCGTTAATTCGATATTTACTCGCGTATAGGTATAATAGACATTTTACTCACATATTCGTTAATTCGATATTTACTCGCGTATAGGTATAATAGACATTTTACCCGTGGATTCGATATTCAATATTTACTCGCGTATAGGTATAATAGACATTTTACTCACATATTCGTTAATTCGATATTTACTCGCGTATAGGTATAATAGACATTTTACTTGCAGATTCGATATTCGATATTTACTCGCGTATAGGTATAATAGACATTTTACTTGCGGATTCGTTAATTCGATATTTACTCGCGTATTGGTATAATAGACATTTTACTTGCGGATTCGATATTCGATATTTACTCGCGTATAGGTAAAATAGACATTTTACTCACATATTCGTTAATTCGATATTTACTCGCGTATAGGTATAAAAGACATTTTACCCACGGATTCGATATTCGATATTTACTCGGGTATAGGTATAATAGACATTTTACTTGCGGATTCAATATTCGATATTTACTCACGTATAGGTATAATAGACATTTTACTCGCGGATTCGATATTCGATATTTACTCGCGTATAGATATAATAGACATTTTACTCGCGGATTCGATATTCGATATCTACTCACGTATAGGTATAATAGACATTTAACTCGCGAATTCTATATTCGATATTTACTCGCGTATTGGTATAATAGACATTTTACTCGTGGATTCGATATTTACTTGCGTATATATTGATAAATTCTTTACCTATACGCGAGTTAAATATTGAATATCGAATCCACGGGTAAAATGTCTATTATACCTATACGCGAGTAAATATCGAATTAACGAATATGTGAGTAAAATGTCTATTATACCTATACGCGAGTAAATATCGAATTAACGAATATGTGAGTAAAATGTCTATTATACCTATACGCGAGTAAATATCGAATTAACGAATCCGCAAGTAAAATGTCTATTAAACCTATACGCGAGTAAATATCGAATTACGGTAATGAATATGTGAGTAAAATGTCTTTATACCTATACGCGAGTAAATATCGAATTAACGACTATGTAGTAAAATGTCATTATACCTACTATACGCGAGTATATATCGAATATCGAATCCGCGGGTAAATGTCTATTATACCTATACGCGAGTAAATATCGAATTAACGAATATGTGAGTAAAATGTCTATTATACCTATACGCGAGTAAATATCGAATTAACGAATCCGCAAGTAAAATGTCTATTAAACCTATACGCGAGTAAATATCGAATACGAATCTGCGAGTAAAATGTCTATTATACCAATACGTGAGTAAATATCGAATTAACGAATATGTGAGTAAAAGTCTATTATACCTATACGTGAGTAAATATCGAATATCGAATCCGCGAGTAAAATTTCATTATACCTATACACAATAAATATCAAATATCGAATCTGCGAGTAAAATGTCTATTATACCTATACGCGAGTATATCGAATTAACGAAATGTGAGTAAAATGTCTATTATACCTATACCGAGTAAATATCGAATATCGAATCCGCTAGTAAAATGTCTATTATACCAATACGCGAGTAATATGAATAACGAATCCGCAAGTAAAATGTCTATTATACCTATATGCGAGGTAAATATCGAATATCGAATCTGCGAGTAAAATGTCTATTATACCTATACGCGAGTAATATCGAATTAACGAATACGCAAGTAAATGTCTATTATACCAATACGCGAGTAAATATCAATATAACGAATCCGCGGGTAAAATGTCTATTATACCTATACCGAGTAAATATCAAATATCGAATCCGCGGGTAAAATGTCTATATACCTATACGCGAGTAAATATCGAATTAACGAATATGTGAGTAAGGTCTATTATACCTATACGCGAGTAAATATCGAATATCGAATCCGCGGGTAAAATGTCTATTATACCTATACGCGAGTAAATATCGAATTAACGAATCCGCAAGTAAAATGTCTATTAAACCTATACGCGAGTAAATATCGAATATCGAATCTGCGAGTAAAATGTCTATTATACCAATACGAGTAAATATCGAATTAACATATGTGGTAAAATGTCTATTATACCTATACGCGAGTATATATCGAATACGTAATCCGCGGGTATTGTCTATTATACCTATAGCGAGTAATATCGAATTAACGAATATGTGAGTAAATGTCTATTATACCTATATGCGAATAAATATCGAATATCGAATCCACAAGTAAAATGTCGTTTATACCAATACTTGAGTAAATATGGAAATAACGAATCCGCAAGTAAATGTCTATTATACCTATACGCGAGTAAATATCGAATATCGAATCCGCGAGTAAAATGTCTATTATACCTATACGTGAGTAAATATCGAATTAACGAATATGTGAGTAAATGTCTATTATACCAATAGCGAGTAAATATCGAATTAACGACTATGTGAGTAAAATGTCTATTATACCTATACGCGAGTATATATCGAATATCGAATCCGCGGGTAAAATGTCTATTATACCTATACGCGAGTAAATATCGAATTAACGAATATGTGAGTAAAATGTCTATATACCATATGCGAATAAATATCGAATATCGAATCCACAAGTAAAATGTCGTTTATACCAATACTTGAGTAATATGGAAATACGAATCCGCAAGTAAAATGTCTATTATACCTATACGCGAGTAAATACGAATATCGAATCCGCGAGTAAAATGTCTATTATACCTATACTGGAGTAAATATCGAATTAACAATATGTAAGTAAAATGTCTATTATACCTAACGCGGAGTAAATATCGAATATCGAATCCGTGAGTAAAATGTCTATTATACCTATACGTGAGTAAATATCGAATATTGAATCCGCGAGTAAAATGTCTATTATACCAATACGCGAGTAAATACGAATTAACGAATATGTGAGTAAAATGTCTATTATACCAATATGCGAATAAATATCGAATATCGAATCCACAAGTAAAATGTCGTTTATACCAATCTTGAGTAAATATGGAAATAACAATCCGCAAGTAAAATGTCTATTATACCTATACGCGAGTAAATATCGAATATCGAATCCGTGAGTAAATGTCTATTATACCTATCGTGAGTAAATATCGAATATTGAATCCGCGAGTAAAATGTCTATTATACCTATACACGAGTAAATATCAAATATCGAATCTGCTAGTAAAATGTCTATTATACCAATACGCGAGTAAATATCGAATTAACGAATCCGCAAGTAAAATGTCTATTATACCTATACGCGAGTAAATATCGAATTAACGAATCCGCAGTAAAATGTCTATTATACCTATACGCGAGTAAATATCGAATTAACGAATCCGCAAGTAAAATGTCTATTATACCAATACACGAGCATCGAATCCGTGAGTCGTTCATGGATAATTACGAATGTTTGAACACGAGAGTGCGAAAGTAGCGCGCGTGGAGACTAAAATCGAGTTTTTGAAAGTCCTGGATTTTCGAACATGTTCCCCAGACCATTTCCCGGTCCCACAGCCATTTACATTAAGTTACCATTGATATTTTATTGTATTTCATTCGAACTTTTCAAACTATTTGTCTCCCATTGACTTTAATTTGAACTTTCCATATTGTTTTCCATAAGTTCGGCCATCTCTAGCCAAAACTACTGGTCATATCGGATCATGGGTTAATGTGACAGTGTGGTCTAGCCCTAATACAGTATATGTAAATAAATGCATTATAATAAACATAATAGAAACCCTTTAGTAAATTATTCATTATAAAAATAAAACCCCAGAACCCTGGACAATGAATTAAAATTGACAGTGCATCACCTGGAACACCGCGGAAGGAAGTGATGTCACCCAGCTCTGTCTGGAAGTTCTGACCATTCCATTTTATTGGTCCTGCACATGACTATAAACATGTGCCAAATTCACAGGGTTCTAATGGCTGTCTTATCTCTCCCAAAAGATTTATACTTGAATTCCATTGAAACGAAATAGGGAAACAACGGAAACTCAGAGAATTTCAATGTTGCCTTTACCTTGTTTCCACTTGATTGCTGTAATTTTGCAGCTATGACCTCTGGTAAACCCACAGTTCACAGAATGAGATTCATAAATACTGAAAGCGAAGTAATATGAGAAAAATCCTAAAGACTAATTAGCCAGTTGACCGGATCATTTGTGATTTCTGTGTAATTAATGCCACTGTACTTTTTTTTCTCCATTCAGATTTAAAGCAGCAAAAAAAACCCCCAAAAACCCCAGTTCATGTGACATGTTTATCAAATATTTTGTATTAAGGGAATTAAGTGGTATGTACGATCTTTAGAATTTCCATAAAACAAACCACATTTAAACACCTGTTAGAACAGGAGGTAAAGTGGCAGGTGGCGCACAAAAAAGCTGAATGAGTTGGGTGTTGAATTCAATTAATCAAGCGACGTGGTGGACGCCATTGACAAGGCTTTAGAATGATTTCTAATACTTTAGGAAACGAGATCCCCTGTCTAGATGGAAAACACTTTTCTATGTTAAACAATGTGGTGTTCTTTTCAGTAGATGGGAAAACTGTTTGATCGCATGCCAAGAAGGTAAAATAATTCCCATTTGTACCAATATTATTACAGTTTTTTCAATGACCTCAAAGCGATTGATGGGGGGGTTTAAGAGGGTGTCTCAAATCACAATATGCAACTGGGGAACTTTAATCGCCAGATTAACATTTTATGGGTTTGAAATTCCACAAATGCACTGTAAATCCAGTTTTTTGAACAATAGTAAATTGCTTTCATAGGTGTCTGTGCCTTGTGTTCTGGTTGGCTGGTGTCCTTGTGTTCTGGTGTGCTGGTGTCCTTGTTTCTGGTGTGCTGGTGTCCTTGTGTGCTGGTGTTTTTGTTTATAGGCTCCTACACACTGGTCTGGTTAGACTATGTGGTGAAGCTAATAAAACTATTTACTTAAAGGGCATGTCCACCCCCAAAACTATATCCCCACACTACTGGCCCCATCATGTAGTGTAGTTTAATCCTTACCTCACTCCCAGCTCCATAAGGTTCTCCTGTAGTCTCCCCCCAAAGTCCCAAAAACTGCCCACCAGGAGGATAGCAGAGTCCATATAGGACTCTGCCTCCTACCTGGCCTCCGGGAGAATTTTGGCATGCGTACTGCAGCCCTTCTCCTCCTCCCTCCCCCTCCTCCCTCAGGATTCCCCCCCCCTAGTGTGAAACCTTAATGTATAGGATTCCCCCTGCCAGCCCAGCCCCAACTGCTATATTTATATGTTTAGAAAGCTCCCAAACTTTACTTACCTCTCTCTTTCCTCCGCCGCACTGAACTCCCGGCAGCCGCGTCCGTGATTGGCTGCCGCTCAGCCAATCACAGACGCGACTGACGGTCCCGCCCCTCTGCTTGCATTTTCTCGCAAACAGAGGGCCGGGAGCGCGGCGGAGGAAAGAGGGGAGGTAAGTAGAGTTTGGGGAGCTTTCTAAACATATAAATATAGCGTTTGGGGCTGGTCTGGCAGGGGATCTTATATAAAAAATAATTTTTAGGGTGGACATACCCTTGAAAGTTAAATTGCAGTAAATTCCTTGGATTTTAACTTAACTGGACAATTGTGTTAAAATCCATATTAAGGACATTAGGTTAATTGATGCCAAACATAGAGCTGATTTAATCTTCTACTTTAGAATAGCCTTCCTACCCCCAACTGCCATGTCCATTTGTTAAAAAAGAATCCGAACTCTACTTACAGTCCTTGACGGCCTCTATGGATTGTAAGTCTATGATCGCATTATTGGTAATTTACAATCGGTATTGTTAATTTATGATAACTATCGTAAATGAAAATCGCTAAACCAATCAGAAAATTAACAATCCTAACCAACGATCCTTAAACCAACTGTTAAAGGAGCGATAAGTTATTTAATTGACCATAACTGGAAACTATAATTCTTCCCAACCACCACTGTATCATTTTTTTGTTGATCTGCCCCCTATTTCTTTAGATATCCAATATAAAACATCTTATATTTCAGTTGTCAATCAAGTTCCTTGCTCTCAAAAACTATTCTTCTGTGAGTTTTACTGTAGCTGGAATGGGGACAGAGTTTCTACAGTTGGAATGCTGTATGCTGTGTGCAGGCTTGACAGTTGGTTTGGTGGGGGAAAAAAGTCAGGTCAGATGGAGTGGGAGTGGGTTAAGAGGGAGGGGGGATACTGTTCCTGAGCAAAACATTTGCTGGATTGAAGGCATGCAACAATGACACTTCCTAAATTACCTTTAAGGGTAATTTCACCCAGAAAAACAACTTTTCAAAAAGGCATTCTTTAATTCAGTGGGAGATAACTAGCTGCTTCTTCTCAAACTCCATTAAGGTGGGTGACAACTTCTGGGTGTCCAAATATGCCTTTTGGGCAAAAATTAACCAAACAAACAAAAATAAATAAACTAACAAATCTTGGATTGGATTAACATCACAAAACAGGAGGACTAAAGCTGGTTACACACGTAGAGAGTCTTCGTCCCGACCGGTCAGCCAGGACAGGACTGTGTTCACGCTTAACAGGAATCGTGAGAGTGGCAACATTAATGATAAGATCTTTTTTCAAAATGTCTTGTATTATTACAGTTGAACATTAGCAGGGTTATTCAATAAAAGTTCTTATCGTTTAAAATGGTGCTAATTTTGCCCCAACCAATCAGATCTTATTTAACATTTATAAGCTAACATCTGATTGGTTGGGACAAAATTAGCACCATTTTAAACGATAAGAACTTTTATTGAATAACCCTGTATGTATGTACGAACCTGGCATGTTAGTTCCACTGGTGGGTTAAGGACAGCGTGAACCATTTTCCCATTTGGGGAACACCACAAATTTTATTTGTGTTCTTCACCAATGAAATTTCAATGACAGAACCAGCCATTAAGATTTGAAGGTCCAGACCAGGTTCTTGTCACATGTAAAATCACCTGAGCTTGATATATAACAGGGAAGCTATTTTTTATTTTATTTTTTTTAATTCATTAAAAATGTGTCAATACAGCTTGAGATCCATAGCTTTTCCTTGTTGGCGGATGGTCTGATGATGATGCCTTCTGGTCACATATAAATGTATCAAATCAACTTAATCGTATGTAATTTGAAAACCCGACATTACCTTTAATAGATTGGCCTAATAAGGTTCCCTTTATTTTGTTAGAGAATATTTTTGTCCATGGCTGGACCAAGGCCGAAGAGTGTTATTAAGAGGCCAATTAAACACTACGATAAACTCCCTGTACTGTTCAATACATTCATTCTCATTAATAAAGGAATGCTGATGTCTTAATTTTATGGATTTCTATTGTGTGAACCTTTAACAATAGTTTATTAAAGAAATGCATAGTGACCTTGGTGATCTATTGTGTATTTATTATATCACAAAGACAACTGGTTTATTTCAACAAGTAAACACTGTTGCATTCATTCTAACTATTAGATTCATTGTTTTAGGGGGATTTCTCTGGTTCCTCTGTCTACATTCACAAAAGTAAAACCAACTGATAGACTTTGTTGCAGATTGACAGTCTGACAATTCAAAATGCCCGGACCTCCAGGGCAGATTGATTCCTGTGAAAAATGCAGAACAGTCGCTATTCAAATAACAAGTGATATCTGCTCAATGCCCCACATTCATCTCCCCTTCCAATTGAAGCTAATTTAATTCCAAACAAATGGTTAAGAAGTATAAATGGGGATTAGAAGAAAAAGAACATCTTGACCGCTAATGGGAATCCTTTGTACGGAGGATAAAAGATCACTTTTTTCTTCTGCCAAGTCTTCTAGATTTAAAGTGTTCTTTCCCTCTTGTCCGTAGTTTCCATCGGACATCAGAAAAACAGTGGCATCTTATAGTAGGATTTCCTCCGGTACCATGTTAATCATTATAACTTGTACCAGTCGGAAGATTATGATCGAAATATCCAATATCATTAAATATAACTTGTCCGGTGACATCAAATATTACAAGTATTGTGCATCTACTAAACATCTGGATGAACCATCAAACATAATAGCAAGAATCTGCTATGTCAGATATTAAGCTTATGGTACCTTGTGAAATGTCAAAATCCTATTGTGGTTATACAATGACTAGATGAATATTGTCTGTGAACTAGAATACTATGAATTAGGTTAGACTTAATTAACTTAAAATGAAAGATCACCATGTAAAATCGAACTTTTATATATAGGCCTTGCGGTGTAACCAAGGAAGGTTCATGAAAAAAAGCATTTTGCTATAGTGGAACTCAGAGTGTGACTAATTAGGGGACCTGGCTGGCTTTTCTCTTTGATGTATGTTTCCCTAATGATTGCTAAAAACAAAAATGCAACTCGGGTAAGCTGTGAACAATTATTTTTTTTTCAATCACACCACTCACAAATGCAAGAATCTTGTAAATGTTCTCATAAGTAGCAGAAAATGTGTGTACAGCAAAGACATTAAATATATCTCATGTTTTAGAACTGAATCCTATTAAATCTTCAGTAAAAGGAAAAGTAGCAATATTTGCAATTCAAATTCTGTACCATCATATTATTCTTTGACTGGGTATTTATTGTCATTTTACATATTGGACTAAATCCAGGGACCATGAGACAAAAATCAAAAGGACATTGAGCAAGTTACCATTTTTATGAACTCTTCATATAGAACCCAGGGATAGTAATTTAAAATGTTGTTGACTTGTTTGTTACAGTTATCCATGTTGAGAAACTGAAATCACATTATTTATGCATACAGGAATGTACAATTAAAAAATATTACATTACAACCAGGATCTGTTATTTGACATTATTTGGCCAGCATACATTAATTACGTATAACAACATATAACTGTAGGAACTGGTAAACTAGTTACCCTTTAGTCTTTTTGTTCTGGCAGGATTTGGCCAGAAAGGGGTTGCTGTATAAAAGTATAAAAGAGAGGGCAATCATGTGCTCAGCCCCTTTCTGACTTGGAGTTTCCCCAGAGGAGCCTGTGACCTTAGATAACAGGTAGGCCCAATTAGTGAGAGATTAGTCCCTGTCCTAGACCACTCTAGGAGCGATAGATAGGAGTAGGGTAGTTTGAGCAGCCTGAGCTCCAACAAGGAGATTCAGTAAGGACTAGAGTCCTGGGTATACCACCCAAGAATAGGGACTAGTGCCAGATACTGGGGTAGAAGATTCCACTACAGTGACCACTACAGAGCTTGGGTACATTTACAAGCTGATATTATTTGTCGTTTTCTGATCCCTCTGTTTTGTGAGTATTTATGTGATATCTGTGCCATGCTATGTCACCTCTATTGTGCTACTTGCAATGCTTTATTAATATTGTTTTGTTAAATAAATAAATAAAATACTGTTTAAGTTCAAGAACCCCTGGCACCTTTTATTGCATTCTACCTAGAGTGGTAGTTCAGCAACACCCTGCATCCAACATATGCGAGGGCCCACTCCTGATAAAGAGTCTTGTGCATAGAATTTGGGTAAGGCTGTCAGTCTCTGGAGCAAATAAAGTACCCCCATTGTATTGTATCATATTACATAACTATGAGCAATATTACCAGCAAGTGATTCATGGTGTTTGACTGTCTGCTATTTCCACTTACCAGGGACAACCTCACACTCGGAGCTGGATCTATTATATAATGTTTTCATCACGGGGATCCCGGGAAGAGGAGAGTAGATATGGGGATAAAGGCATAGAGGGTCGCACTCCAAGAAATTATAACAATTTTATTGTGATCCACACATCACACGTCACAACGTTTCGGGGGGATACCCCCTTCTTCAGGTGATAACGTTTTTATCACCTGAAAAGGGGGTATCCCCCCGAAACGTTGTGACGTGTGATGTGTGGATCACAATAAAATTGTTATAATTTCTTGGAGTGCGACCCTCTATTGCCTTTTTCCTGTTAAACTACTGGTTCCAAAGGGAAGAACCCACGAGCGGTCTGCACCCACAGTTGGATAGAGTGCACCTCCACCATTGTTTATCTGTTTAGGATATGGGGATGCCTTTAGGGCATATTTTTTGTAGTTTTAGGTATATTGTTGTTGATATTATTGAATATATGTGTTATGACAAAAGGCAATAAAATTTGATATTCATATTCCAAGGGTATACATGGCATTGTGCTTAGATTCAGGGATTCTATATAGAGGGGAAGTCTATTTTTTTTAGATTTATTAGTATTGCCTATTTTGATCCCTGGTAGACCACACTTATCTGAAAAGCCATACCCAGTTTAGTTGGGGCAGTACAATGTGCTAACTATTGTTAGAATTACATAGATGGAAAGTTAAAACCTAAAGGAGTGTACTATTGTTACCCCATTGGAATATATTTTCTCAGTTGGGACTGTACTTGTTATTTACAAGATTTGATTGAGTGGAGGCACTGATACAACACAATTGGTCCTGGGCTCCCGTAATAAGCTAAGGCTTTGCTCTTCAGGTACTACACCCACCCTAATTTCTAGCATTAGTTAGCTAAAGGGTTACACAGTGCAGTTGTCCTTTAATTGTAGGTGGCCAGTGTTTGATCCATGACATGATCATTTCTTTATTCTCGCAGGAATCTAAAGATTTTAACCCTCACCTAGTCCCACCATAAACCCCTAGCTCTGTATGGACCACCTGGCAGGGTAAAAGACCAGATAACAGTCTAAATGACTTCAGATCCATTTTTTAAAAATACACAGTTATGAAATTCTGCCAAAAGATAACCTTCATTTCATAACATGGACATTCCTACTGACCTAATGAAGACTCATTCCCCCACCCCCACCGCATCCACTCCTGTGATTGGCTAGGCATCGCGTCTATCAAAAGTTAGTTTGGGGGGTGGACATACCCTTTAATAGTTATATATAGCTACATGAGGTGTGTCTGTTGGAATGAAATAACAGTGGAGCAGGTAAAAATACCTTTCTACATTAATAAGAGATCACTCTGTATCGTCTTCATAAATGACCCCCTACATTTAACTGCATGAAAATATAAAGGGGATAAGTAATACTCCCCATTATGGTAAAAGAGACCTGATGTAATATCAGGCTAGCATGGGTTTTATAATCATTTTACAAGGCCTGTGCATGTCTATATGTATTTGGAAATAAAAAAGCACACCCAGTGCCATTTCCAGTTGTACAAAACGTGTCAGTTATTGTAACGGGGCATAAAACCTGGTACATCTTACATGATCCTGCTCCCTCAATGCAGTAACCGCATATGGGGACGTGGTTAGGTAATAAGTGCTGGGGAGCAATATTACATTGACTCCAAAGTTCCAACTTAATCCAGGGATTCTTCTGATTGTCATTTTTGGCAGAAAATATTTTTCTATTCAGGTTCAGATGATATGTCTTCAGTAGAGATGAACAATATGGCGAGGAGTCCCTATTTGGACAAGATTGCCCCGACTGCAGGGACAAAATCCTGAGTCCTGCAGTCAGGACCTGGTAGGGCCCACTCCCCTCCTCACTATGCCCTAACCCCACCTCCTGTTGCTGCCCCACCTATTCTCTGTCCCTGGAACACCCAATCCCTAACTCCATCACACCTCCTGTGATGTCAGCATGACATCACCACCACGCCTCTCTGGCGGGTGGTGATCTGGCAACCCTGGTTTCCAAGGAACATATTGAAGTATTCAAATTTGTGAATTTCTGAATTTATGATTTCTAAGCACAATTTGTTAATCATATTTTCAAATATCGATTTTCTAATACCAAGTATTAAATTCATCTGATCCACAGCGTATTGAAACCGCTAAGTCTATATTGAACCAGGTTTATTTTTAAACCGGAATTCATCACTAGTCTTCCGAACAGGGGTATTTTGTGATGAATCCTTGATACTAGTTGACTTTGAAGTGATTTGTATCCATCCTTGATGAGTTCAATTGTTTTGGCATCAAAATCTGGCAAATTTGTAGCGTCAAAAGTTTAAGAGCAGGTGTGGATTGATAGTGAGAACTTCTTATGAATGGGATGGAAGACAAGGTCTCCACTCTTAAGTACTTGCAATCTATTAGTAGAATTTAAAAATCCATTTGTAGCAAGCCAATAGGCCAACGTTAGTGCAGATAGTGTCTAGAATTGCAAGGTTGGACAACGTATCATCAGGTTCTGAATCTAAGTGGGTCCAGGTCAGTAGGAAGTTCCATGTTTATGAAATGAAAGGTTATCTTTTGGCAGAATTTCATAACTGTGTATTTTTAAAAAATGGATCTGAAGTATTTAGACGTGTTATCTGGTCTTTACCCTGCCAGGTGGTCCATACAGAGCTGGGGTTTATGGTGGGACTAGGTGAGGGTTAAAATCTTTAGATTCCTGCAGAATAAAGAAATTGATCATGTCATGGATCAAACCTGGGACCTACAATTAAAGGACAACTGCACTGTGTAACCCTTTAGCTAACTAATGCTAGAAATTAGGGTGGTGTAGTACCTGAAGAGCAAAGCCTTAGCTATTACGGGAGCCCAGGACCAATGTGTGTTGTATCAGTGCCTCCACTCAATCAAATCTTGAAATAACAAGTACAGTCCAACTGAGAAAAATATTCCAATGGGTAACAATAGTACACTCCTTTAGGTTTAACTTCCATTATGTAATTCTACAATAGTTAGCACATTGTACTGCCCCAACTAAACTGGGTATGGCTTTTCAGATAAGTGTGGTTCTACAGGGATACAAAATAGCAATACTAATAAATCTAAAAAAAATAGACTTCCCCCCTATATAGAATCCCTGAATCTAAGCACAATGCCATGTATACCCTTGGAATATGAATATCAAATTTTATTGCCTTTTGTCATAAACCATATATTCAATAATATCAACAACAATATACATAAAACTACAAAAATATGCCCTAAAGCTCCCCATATCCTAAACAGATAAACAATGGTGGAGGTGCACTCTATCAACTGTGGTGCAGCGCCTCGTGGTTCTTCCTTTGGAACCAGTAGTTTAACAGGAAAAAGGCAATAGAGGGTCGCACTCCAAGAAATTATAACAATTTTATTGTCACACATCACCAACATCAACTGCTCACACGGTATCGTGGATGACCCCTTCTTCAGGTGATAAAAACATCCTGAAGAAGGGGGTATCCCCCCGAAACGTTGTGACGTGTGATGTGGGATCACAATAAAATTGTTATAATTTCTTGGAGTGCGACCCTCTATTGCCTTTATCCCCATATCCTACTCTCCTCTTCCCGGGGATCCCCTGTGATGAAAACATTATATAATAGATCCAGCTCCGAGTGTGAGGTTGTCCCTGGTAAGTGGTAAATAGCAGACAGTCAAACACCATGTAATCACTTGCTGGTAATATTGCTCATAGTTATGTAATATGATACATACAAATGGGGGTACTTTATTTGCTCCAGAGACTGACAGCCTTACCCAAATTCTATGCACAGACTCTTTATCAGGAGTGGGCCCTCGCATATGTTGGATGCAGGGTGTTGCTGAACATACCACTCTAGGTAGAATGCAAAATAGGTGCCAGGGGTTCTGAACTTAAACAGTATTTATTATATTATTTATTAACAAAACAATATTATAAAGCATTGCAAGTAGCACCATAGAGGTGACATAGCATGGCACAGATACACACATAATACTCACAAAACAGAGGGATCAGAAACAGCACAAATAATAATCAGCTTGTAAATGTCACCCAAGCTCTGTAGTGGTCACTGTAGTGGAATCTTCTACCCAGTATCTGGCACTATGTCCCTATTCTTGGGTGGTATACCCAGGACTCTAGTCCTTACTGAATCTCCTTGTGGAGCTCAGGCTGCTCACTAACTACCCTACTCCTATCTCTCCTAGAGTGGTCTAGGAAGGGACTAATCTCTCACAATTGGGCCTACCTGTTATCTAAGGTCACAGGCTCCTCTGGGGAAACTCCAAGTCAGAAAGGGGCTGAGCACATGATTGCCCTTCTTTTATACTTTTATACAGCAACCCCTTTCTGGCCAAATCCTGCCAGAACAAAAAGACTAAAGGGTAACTAGTTTACCAGTTCCCTACAGTTATATGTTGTTATACGTAATTAATGTATGCTGGCCAAATAATGTCAAATAACAGATCCCTGGTTGTAATGTTTATTTTTTTTATTGTACATTTCTGTATGCATAAATAATGTGATTTCAGTTTCCTCAACATGGAAACTGTAACAAACAAGTCACAACATTTTAAATTACTATCCCTGGGTTCTATATGAGAGTTCAATAAAATTGGTAACTTGCTCAATGTCTTTGATTTTTGTCTCATGGTCCCTGGATTTAGTCCAATATGTAAAATGACAATAAATACCCAGTACAAGAATAATATGATGGTACAGAATTTGAATTGCAATATTGCTACTTTTCCTTTACTGAAGATTTAATAGGATTCAGTCTAAACATGAGATATATTTATGTCTTTGCTGTACACACATTTTCTGCTACTTATGAGAACTTTACAAGATTCTTGCATTTGTGAGTGTGTGATTGAAAAAAAAATAATTGTTCACGCTTACCCGAGTTGCATTTTTGTTTTTAGCAATCATTAGGGAAACACTACACAAAGAGAAAAGCAGCCAGGTCCCCTATTAGTCACATCTGAGTTCACTATAGCAAAATGCTTTTTTTCATTGAACCTTCCTTGGTTACATCCGCCAGGCCTAATATAAAAGTTCGATTTTACATGGTGATCTTTCATTTTAAGTTAATTAAGTCTAACCTAATTCATAGTATTCTAGTTCACGAACATATTCATCTAGTCATCATTTTAACCACAATAGGATTTGACATTTCACAAGGTACCATAAGCTTAATTATCTGACATAGCAGATTCTTGCTATTATGTTGATGGTTCATCCAGATGTTTAGTAGATCACAATACTTGTAATATTTGTGTACCGGACAAGTTATATTTAATGATATTGGAATTTCGATCATAATTTCCGACTGGTACAAGTTATAATGATTAACATGGTACCGGAGGAAACCTACTATAAGATGCCACTGTTTTTTCTGATGTCCGTGGAAACTACGGACAAGAGGGAAAGACACTTTAAATCTAGAAGACTTGGCAGAGAAAAAAGACTTTTATCCTCCGTACAAAGGATTCCCATTAGCGGTCAGATGTTTTTTTCTTCTAATCCCCTTTATATTCTTAACCATTTGTTTGGAATTAAATTAGCTTCAATGGAAGGGGAGATGAAATGTGGGGCATTGAGCAGATATCACTTGTTATTTGAATAGCGACTGTTCTGCATTTTTCACAGGAATTAATCTGCCCTGGAGGTGCCGGGCATTTTGAATTGTCAGACTGTCAATCTGCAACAAAGTCTATCAGTTGGTTTTACTTTTGTGAATGTAGACAGAGGAACCAGAGAAATCCCCCTAAAACAATGAATCTAATAGTTTAGAATGAATGCAACAGTGTTTACTTGTTGAAATAACCAGTGTCTTTGTGATATAATAAAATCACAATAGATCACCAAGGTCACTATGCATTCTTTTATAAACTATTGTTAAAGGTTCACACAATAGAAATCCATAAAATTAAGACATCAGCATTCCTTTATTAATGAGAATGAATGTTATGAACAGACACGGGAGTTTATCCGTAGTGTTTAATTGGCCTCTTAATTAACACTCTTCGGCCTTGGTCCAGCCATGGACAAAAATATTCTCTAACAAAATAAAGGGAACCTTATTAGGCCAATCTATTAAGGTAATGTCGGGTTTTCAAATTTACTACGATTAAGTTGATTTGATACATTTATATGTGACCAGAAGGCATAATCACATCAGACCATCGCCAACAAGGAAAAGCTATGGACTCAAAGCTGTATTGACACATTTTAATTGAATTAAAAAAAATAAAATAAAAAATAGCTTCCCTTGTTATATATCAGCTCAGGTGATTTTACATGTGACAAGAACCTGGTCTGGACCTTCAAATTTAATGGCTGGTTCTGTCATTGAAATTTCATTGGTGAAGAACACAAATAAAATTTGTGGTGTTCCCCAAATGGGAAAAGGTTCACGCTGTTCCTTAACCCACCAGTGGAACTAAACATGCCAGGTTCGTACATACATACAGGGTTATTCAATAAAAGTTCTTAGTTTAAAATGGTGCTATTTTGTCCCAACCAATCAGATGTAGCTTATAAATGTTAAAAAGATCTGATTGGTTGGGGCAAAATTAGCACCATTTTAAACGATAGAACTTTTATTGAATAACCCTGCTAATGTTCAACTGTATAATACAAAGACATTTTGAAAAAAGAATCTTATCATTAATGTTGCCACTCACGATTCCTGTTAAGCTGTGAACACAGTCCTGTCCTGGCTGACCGGTCGGGACGAAGACTCTCTACGTGTGTAACCAGCTTTAGTCCTCCTGTTTTGTGATGTTAATCCAATCCAAGATTTGTTAGTTTATTTATTTTTGTTTGTTTGGTAATTTTGCCCAAAAGGATATTTGGACACCAGAAGTTGTCACCCACCTTAATGGAGTTTGAGAAGAAGCAGCTAGTTATCTCCCACTGAATTAAAGAATGCCTTTTTGAAAAGTTGTTTTTCTGGGTGAAATTACCCTTAAAGGTAATTATGGAAGTGTCATTGTTGCATGCCTTCAATCCAGCAAATGTTTTGCTCAGGACAGTATCCCCCTCCTCTTAACCACTCCCACTTCCATCTGACTGACTTTTTTCCCCCCACAAACCAACTGTCAAGCCTGCACACAGCATACAGCATTCCAACTGTAGAAACTCTGTCCCCATTCCAGCTACAGTAAAACTCACAGAAGAATAGTTTTTGGAGCAAGGAACTTGATTGACAACTGAAATATAAGATGTTTTATATTGGATATCTAAAGAAATAGGGGGCGAATCAACAAAAAAATGATACAGTGGTGGTTGGGAAGAATTATAGTTTCCAGTTATGGTCAATTTAAAATAACTTATCGCTCCTTTAACAGTTGGTTTAAGGATCGTGGTTAAGGATTGTTAATTTTCTGATTGGTTTAGCGATTTTTCATTTACGATAGTTATCATAAATTAACAATACCGATTGTAAATTACCAATAATGCGATCATAGACTTACAATCTCCATAGAGGCGTCAAGGACTGTAAGTAGAGTTCGGATTCTTTTTTAAAATGGACCTGGCAGTTGGGGGTAGGAAGGTATTCTAAGTAGAAGATTTAAATCAGCTCTAGTTTGGCATCTTAACCTAATGTCCTTAATATGGATTTTAACACAATTGTCCAGTTAAGTTAAAATCCAAGGAATTTACTGCAATTTAACTTTCAAGGGTATGCCACCCTAAAAATTATTTTTTAATATAAGATTCCCCCTAGACCAGCCCAAACGCTATATTTATATGTTTAGAAAGCTCCCCAAACTCTACTTACCTCCCCTCTTTCCTCCGCGCCGCTCCCGGCCCTCTTTTGCGAGAAAATGCAAGCAGAGGGGCGGGACCGTCAGTCGCGTCTGTGATTGGCTGAGCGGCAGCCAATCACGGACGCGGCTGCCGGGAGTTCAGTGCGGCGGAGGAAAGAGGAGAGGTAAGTAAAGTTTGGGAGCTTTCTAAACATATAAATATAGCAGTTGGGGCTGGGCTGGCAGGGGGAATCTATACATTAAGGGTTTCACACTAGGGGAGGGAATCCTGAGGGAGGAGGGGGAGGGAGGAGGAGAAGGGCTGCAGTACGCATGCCAAAATTCTCCCGGAGGCCAGGTAGGAGGCAGAGTCCTATATGGACTCTGCTATCCTCCTGGTGGGCAGTTTTTGGGACTTTGGGGGGAGACTACAGGAGAACTTATGGAGCTGGGATGTGAGGTAAGGATTAAACTACACTACATGATGGGGCCAGTAGTGTGGGGGATTATAGTTTGGGGGTGGACATGCCCTTTAAGTAAATAGTTTTATTAGCTTCACCACATAGTCTAACCAGACCAGTGTGTAGGAGCCTATAACAAAAAACACCAGCACACAAGGACACCAGCACACCAGAAAACAGGCACCAGCACACCAGAACACAAGGACACACCAGCACACCAGAACACAAGGACAGCACACCTATGAGAAGCAATTTACTATTGTTAAAAAAACTTGGATTTACAGTGCATTTGTGGAATTTCAAACCCATAAAATGTTAATTCTGGCGATTAAAGTTCCCCAGTTTGCATATGTGAATTTGGACACCCTCTTAAACCCCCCACAATCGCTTTTGAGGTCATTGAAAAAACTGTAATTAATATTGGTACAAATGGGAATTATTTTACCTTCTTGGCATGCGATAAACAGTTTTCCATCTACTGAAAAGAACCCATTTGTAACATAGAAAAGTGTTTTCCATCTAGACAGGGGATCTCGTTTCCTAAAGTATTAGAAATCATTTCTAAAGCCTTTCAATGGCGTCCACCACGTCGCTGATTAATTGAATTCAACACCCAACTCATTCAGCTTTTTTGGCTGCCACCTGCCACTTTACCTCCTGTTCTAACAGGTGTTAAATGTGGTTTGTTTTATGGAAATTCTAAAGATCGTACATACCACCTTAATTCCCTTAATAACAATATTTGATAAACATGTCACATGAACTGGGGGTTTTTGGGGGTTTTTTTTTGCTGCTTTAAACTGAATGGAGAAAAAAAAGTACAGTGGATTAATTACACAGAAATCACAAATGATCCGGTCAACTGGCTAATTAGTCTTTAGGATTTTCTCATATTACTTCGCTTCAGTATTTGATGAATCTCATTCTGGAACTGTGGGTTTACAGAGGTCATAGCTGCAAAATTACAGCAATCAAGTGGAAACAAGGTAAAGGCAACATTTGAAATTTCCTCTGAGTTTCCGTTGTTTCCCCTATTTCGTTTCAATGGAATTCAAGTATAAATCTTTGGGAGAGATAAGACAGCCATTAAGAACCCTGTGAATTTGGCACATGTTTATAGTCACTGCTGCAGGACCAAAATGGAATGGTCAGAACTTCCAGACAGAGCTGGGTGACATCACTTCCTTCCGCGGTGTTCCAAGGTGATGCCTGTCAATTTTATTCATTGTCCAGGGTTCTGGGGTTTTATTTTATAATGAATAATTTACTAAAGGGTTTCTATTATGTTTATTATAATGCATTTATTTACAATATACTGTATTAGGGCTAGACCACACTGTCACATTTAACCCATGATCCGATCATGCACAGTAGTTTTGGCTGAGATGGCCGAACTTATGGAAAACAATATGGAAAGTTCAAATTAAAGTCAATGGGAGACAATAGTTTGAAAAGTTCGAATGAAATACAATTAAAATATCAATGGAACTTAATGTAAATGGCTGTGGGACCTGGGAAATGGTCTGGGGAACATGTTCGAAAATCCAGGACTTTCAAAAACTCGATTTTAGTCTCACGCGCGCTACTTTCGCACTCTCGTGTTCAAACCAGATAATTATCCCATGAACGACTCACGGATTCGATGCTCGTGTATTGGTATAATAGACATTTTACTTGCGGATTCGTTAATTCGATATTTACTCGCGTATAGGTATAATAGACATTTTACTTGCGGATTCGTTAATTCGATATTTACTCGCGTATAGGAATAGACATTTTACTTGCGGATTCGTTAATTCGATATTTACTCGCGTATTGTATAATAGACATTTTACTAGCAGATTCGATATTTGATATTACTCGTGTTAGGTATAATAGACATTTACTCGCGGATTCAATATTCGTATTTACTCACGTTAGGTATAATAGACATTTTACTCACGGATTCGATATTCGATATTTACGCGTATAGGTATAATAGACATTTTACTTGCGGATTCGTTATTTCCATATTTACTCAAGTATTGGTATAAACGACATTTTACTTGTGGATTCGATATTCGATATTTATTCGCATATTGGTATAATAGACATTTTACTCACATATTCGTTAATTCGATATTTACTCGCGTATTGGTATAATAGACATTTTACTCGCGGATTCAATATTCGATATTTACTCACGTATAGGTATAATAGACATTTTACTCACGGATTCGATATTCGATATTTACTCGCGTATAGGTTAATAGACATTTTACTTACATATTCGTTAATTCGATATTTACTCACGTATAGGTATAATAGACATTTTACTCGCGGATTCGATATTCGATATTTACTCGCGTATAGGTTATAATAGACATTTTACTTGCGGATTCGTTATTTCCATATTTACTCAAGTATTGGTATAAACGACATTTTACTTGTGGATTCGATATTCGATATTTATCGCAATAGGTATAATAGACATTTTACTCACATATTCGTTAATTCGATATTCACTCGCGTATAGGTATAATAGACATTTTACCCGCGGATTCGATATTCGATATATACTCGCGTATAGGTATAATAGACATTTTACTCACATAGTCGTTAATTCGATATTTACTCGCGTATTGGTATAATAGACATTTTACTCACATATTCGTTAATTCGATATTTACTCACGTATAGGTATAATAGACTTTTACTCGCGGATTCGATATTCGATATTTACTCGCGTATAGGTATAATAGACATTTTACTTGCGGATTCGTATTTCCATATTACTCAAGTATTGGTATAAACGACATTTTACTTGTGGATTCGATATTCGATATGATATTTATTCGCATATAGGTATATAGACATTTTACTCACATATTCGTAATTCGATATTACTCGCGTATAGGTATAATAGACATTTTACCGCGGATTCGATATTCGATATATACTCGCGTATAGTATAATAGACATTTTACTCAATAGTCGTTAATTCGATATTACTCGCGTATTGGTATAATAGACATTTTACTCGCAGATTCGAATATTCGATATTTACTCGCGTAAGGTTTAATAGACATTTACTGGGATAAAATGTCTATTATACCTATACGCGAGTAAATATCGAATTAACGAATCCGCAAGTAAAATGTCTATTAAACCTATACGCGAGTAAATATCGAATATCGAATCTGCGAGTAAAATGTCTATTATACCAATACGTGAGTAAATATCGAATTAACGAATATGTGAGTAAAATGTCTATTATACCTATACGTGAGTAAATATCGAATATCGAATCCGCGAGTAAAATGTCTATTATACCTATACACAAGTAAATATCAAATATCGAATCTGCGAGTAAAATGTCTATTATACCTATACGCGAGTAAATATCGATCCATAAACCGATAATGTCTATTATACCTATATGCGAGTAAATATCGAATATCGAATCTGCGAGTAAAATGTCTATTATACCTATACGCGAGTAAATATCGAATTAACGAATACGCAAGTAAAATGTCTATTATACCAATACGCGAGTAAATATCAAATTAACGAATCCGCGGGTAAAATGTCTATTATACCTATACGCGAGTAAATATCAAATATCGAATCCGCGGGTAAAATGTCTATTATACCTATACGCGAGTAAATATCGAATTAACGAATATGTGAGTAAAATGTCTATTATACCTATACGCGAGTAAATATCGAATATCGAATCCGCGGGTAAAATGTCTATTTTATACCTATAACGCGAGTAAATAATCGAATTAACGAATCCGCAATGTCTATTATACCTATACGTGAGTAAATATCGAATTAACGAATATGTGAGTAAAATGTCTATTATACCAATACGCGAGTAAATATCGAATTAACGACTATGTGAGTAAAATGTCTATTATACCTATACGCGAGTATATATCGAATATCGAATCCGCGGGTAAAATGTCTATTATACCTATACGATAATAGACATTTTACTCGCGGATTCGATATTCGATATTTACTCGCGTATAGGTATAATAGACTTTTACTTGCGGATTCGTTATTTCCATATTACTCAAGTATTGGTATAAACGACATTTTACTTGTGGATTCGATATTCGATATTTATTCGCATTAGGATAATAGACATTTTACTCACATATTCGTTAATTCGATATTTACTCGCGTATAGGTATAATAGACATTTTACCCGCGATTCGATATTCGATATATACTCGCGTAAGGTATAATAGACATTTTACTCACATAGTCGTTAATTCGATATTTACTCGCGTATTGGTATAATAGACATTTTACTCGCAGATTCGATATTCGATATTTACTCTCGCGTATAGGTTTAATAGACATTTTACTTGCGGATTCGTTAATTCGATTTTACTCGCGTATAGGTATAATAGACATTTTACCCGCGGATTCGATATTCGATATTTACTCGCGTATAGGTATAATAGACATTTTACTCACATATTCGTTAATTCGATATTTACTCGCGTATAGGTATAATAGACATTTTACCCCGCGATTCGATATTTGATATTTACTCGCGTATAGGTATAATAGACATTTTACCCGCGGATTCGTTAATTTGATATTTCCTCGCGTTTTGGTATAATAGACATTTTACTTGCGTATTCGTAATTCATATTTACTCGCGTATAGGTAAATAGACATTTTACTCGCAGATTCGATATCGATATTTACTCGCATGATAGGTATAATAGACATTTTACTGCGGATTCGTTAATTCAATATTTACTCGCGATTGGTATAATAGACATTTTACTAGCGGATTCGATATTCGATATTTACTCGCGTAAGGTATAATAGACATTTTACTCACATATTCGTTAATTCGATATTACTCGCGTATAGGTATAATAGACATTTTACTCGCAGATTCGATTTTGATATTTCTGTGTATAGGTTAATAGACTTTTTACTCGCGATTCGATATTCGATATTTACTCACTTAGGGTATAATAGACATTTTACTCACATATTCGTTAATTCGATATTTACTCACGTATTGGTATAATAGACTTTTACTCGCAGATTCGATATTCGATATTTACTCGCGTTAGGTTTAATAGACATTTTACTTGCGGATTCGTTAATTCGATATTTACTCGCGTATAGGTATAATAGACATTTTACTCACATATTCGTTAATTCGATATTTACTCGCGTATAGGTATAATAGACATTTTACCCGCGGATTCGATATTCGATATATCTCGCGTATAGGTATAATAGACATTTTACTCACATAGTCGTTAATTCGATATTTACTCGCGTATAGGTATAATAGACATTTTACTCACATATTCATTACCGTAATTCGATATTTACTCGCGTATAGGTTTAATAGACATTTTACTTGCGGATTCGTTAATTCGATATTTATCTCGCTTATAGGTAATAATACATTTACTCACATATTCGTTATTCGATATTTACTCGCTTATAGGTATAATAGACATTTTCTCACATATCGTTAATTCGATATTTACTCGCGTATATTATAATAGACATTTTACCCGTGGATTCGATATTCAATATTTACTCGCGTATAGGTATAATAGACATTTTACTCAATATTCGTTAATTCGATATTTACTCGCGTATAGGTATAATAGACATTTTACTTGCAGATTCGATATTCGATATTTACTCGCGTATAGGTATAATAGACATTTTAATGGGTTGGCTGAAATGTATTCACCAAACTTTGCCATTTAATATTTTTTTGTTTAGCCAACAAATTGGGGTTAAAGTAGTTTGACATTGCTGTTAGGATCGAAGGCTATGGGAAACCAATTGATGGGGACCAATCAATTAGCCGGCCAATTGTCAGTCACCAAAGACTGAGGCTTACAATTTATGTTTCAAAAACATGAAGAGAGAGGGAGTGGGACGAGGTGTCATTCTGAAGAGTTCTTCCATCTCTGTTTCTTTTTGTTGTATGTCCATGAGTGTAACAGTGTGTATAGTGATTCTGTGCAGATCGTGTACCATTTACTACACATAGCACACAACTAGAGCAGGGTTTAGGAATTAGAGCACATTCTATAGTAATGGGCAGTGTATTGTATTGATTGATTGTGGAATGCCTTTAATAAACAAATCTAAAGGTGCCATTGGACATAAAATTAGCTTATTAGCTTATTATTTTTTTTACACACATGTACAGCCTAACAAACCTTCCCTTTTATAAAACCCATCTGGCCTGTTTTAGTTCCATGGTGATCAGTCATGACCTAAACAGTATTTGATCAAGCCAGATGGGGGCAAATATAATCTTTCTAGCAAGTAGCCTGGTATTGATACAATATTTGAGGTCTAAACTTTATTATTACATAACCATCCATTAACATTAAAGGCTCTTATTACATTGTATTTTCGTGTATACTATATAGTTCCCTCTATATACAGTAAGTAAAATGTAATTTTAACAAACAATTCATACATAATACAGTGTACATCCTGGACATAGTTTAAAGTTATTTGAGTACATTTCAGTTTCACCATGTAGAAATAACACCACCTTTTCTATAAATACCCTCCTCTTTCAGGGCAGCTAGCATTTGGGACATTGGTTTTGCTGGTGTTGTTGAATACTCGGGTTTGTTTCATTGTTTCATTATAGAGATGGCTGAACTTCCTAAAGTACATTCTTTTCGAACTGCTGAAAGTCAATAGGAGTCTAATAGTTGAAAAAATTTGGAATAAATACAGATAAAATAGCAATGGTAACTAACTGTAAATAAATAAAAATGCATGTAAGTAGCACTTACTCTGAGTTGTGTGTGTTGGTGCATGCCTTTAGTACAATACTTGTTTTGCTCAGGCACTGACCTGAACTATTTTCACGCATACAACTGTCAATACTGCATACATTAACAGCACACCAACTGTCAAACCATTCCAGCTACAGCAAAACTGCACAGAAATGTGAATGAAATGTAAGATTGGATATCAAAAGAATTAGGGGCAGAGCACAAAAAAATAGTTGGGAAATGAACCCGAAATTACAGAATAATACATTTGGGGTTACCAAAACCGAAGGCTACATTTGAGGGTTAACAAAGATACATTTGAGGGTTACCGAAATCGACAACAATATATTCAAGGGTTGCCATAATCGAAGGATATATTCACGTGTTTCGAAGGATGTATTCAATCATTTTCGAATTTTTCACTAATTATCGAAATTAAGTCGCTAGTTCGGAAAACCCGAACTAGCTCAAAGTTGGATAGTTCGGATAGAGTTTGGATAGTTCAAATTCATCCAAACTCATACATTCATCCTAAACTCGGGTTCGGGTCACTGGGCCCACCAGCAAAATATTAATGGGGGCCCCCCTCCCTGCTTCATCTACAGTGGTGGTCAGCATCTGTTTCTGCTGCTCCCTTGACAGTATAGTCCCTGCAAGACTTTCTCTACAATTGAAAGTATGTAGTTGCCATTGATCAACATCAGGAGAAAAGCTGGACAATGAATGTCAAAAAATATCCAATTAGAGACATCATTGAACCTTTATCATTACCAGAAAAAATTTATTGGTGAGCTCTGGAATGGCAGAAGGATTGGTTAGCCAAGGAAGACCTGCACTGCTGATGAAAGAAAAGTCCTCACTATGGTAGCAAAAAAACCCTCAAACACTGTTTTCAAAAGTCTTCAAGAGGCAGCAGTGTGTTATACTCAGTGACTACTATGCACTAGATATGTCCAAAAACTGACCAGTTTCCTTCAATTTTCGCTCCCCGTATCTCGGGAAAATCCTGAAGATGCGAAAACGAAACAAATTTTCGATTTATCGAATGTTGTAGGCTATTTTCTAGGATTATCGGAATAGCCTCAAACGTTCGTTAATCCTCGAAAATATGAGGAGAACTTTTAAGTTTCCGATAGTATTTTCGGGGCTATTTCGACTATCCTCGGACGTGATATTATAGAAATAGGCTCCAAAGTCCCGAAATCCGGACGATCCATCGGATTTGGACAGATCATTGGATTTCAGAACCGAGGGGTTCCGTTTTGGATGTGGGTCCGTGTTGAACCCAATCCCATCTCTACTATGCGCAAAAGATTGCAGAACACAATAAAGAGACTACGCTGCAAGGTGCAACCATTAGTTAGCCACAAATTCTAGAGGGTAGATTACAATTTAAGTACTTATTTAAAAATGCTTTTGAAGGTTCTATTCATCCAGGTCATGGTAATCTGTGAATTCGTTAGATCAACTGGACTTGAATTCTGTTCCACCTATTTATATTATTTGGTATATTGGAGGTACTTGTGGATTTGCATTTTTAGGTTGTATTAGTGGACGACCAACCGATAGTGATGTGTATTGGGTCGGTTGGAAAATCTGATGATGTGTGTGTGTGGTGGCCGTGACGAAATCGATCGTCGTTCATCCAGATCGAAGAACGGGCGATTGGGCTGGTGGAGAATCATGGGTGATCATGCGGTTCCCTATGGGGACTGAACGTTCGGTTGCGTGAACGTCACCCGCGGCCACTATTGCCGTGACAGACAGACATGTCCCGGCCAAACAATTGCTAGTAGCTCGATCGGGACAAAAAACTTGCCTGGGGTGTACCCCTTAGTTTTCCAAATGTCCCATTGTCCTCTGATGGAGGAACATTGGTTTAGGTAAGTAGTAGGACTTTATTTAGCCATAAATACATCAGTTTGATTCGTAAGGTAGGGAATTCCCTGAACACAAATTCATTCTCAGATAAGTGACTTATACAAGATAAAACTTTCACAGGGAGATTTTCCCAGAGCCACTCGCGCATTTGTCTACTCCTGGGAGAGATATTCCGAGGCATCTGGCAAACAATGAGATGCAAATCCAAAGTACCTCCAATATACCAATCTATACTGTATAATAGGACTTGGGACCACTCCAGAAATCAACTCCACCAGGTAAGGCACCAAACAACATATAAACGAAACCACCATATGCATACATAATACATTTTGGATGATGATATCCATGGTTACATTTAATAGAGGATTCCTGTAATATATTGTTGGTGCAGACCAGAAGATGTCCCCATTCTCGTGTTTTGGCTGAAGAAGAATGGAATATCCTTTTCAGATCGGTCATTTGCATTTTATTTTCTCTAAAACTACTCCCCCATATGCTTTCTATTGAATCAAACATTTTTAAAGGACAACAAAACCTGTTTGATAATACCCAAGGTGAGGACCATAAAGGGGAACTGCGGTCTCCATACAAGTTAATTTTAAATGGCAGCATCAACCACCTCTCTATGTGCTCCGCAGCCCAAGATATTAAGACATTATGACAATGCACCCACGAGTGGGCGGGGCCAGTGCACCCACAAGTGGTTGGGGCTAATGTACCCTGAGTGGGCAGGGCCAATGCACCCGTGAGTGGGTGAGAACACGGTAAATTCGAGTGGGCGAGGCCAATGCACCTATGAGTTGGCAGGGTACGGCACCAGTGAGTGGGTAGGGCTAAATGGAGCTGTAAGGGAAGGGCCAAGGTGGGCTGCAAAGGAGGGGCCATGGGGCCCAGAGGGGGAGGGACCAGGGGGGCTGCAAGGGCAGGAGGAGACATAGGGCAGAGTCACATGGTTTCAGAGCAGGAAGCAGGAAGTGCAGGGGACCTGGTGATGTTGCTGCCAATTACACACAAAAATGTAAATATCTCCAAAACTATGTAAAAAAACAATGAAAGTAAATTGCAAAGATTCTCTGGGAGAGCAATTCCTATCAATTTACCTTAATTTTTTTTTGGACCACAGTTCACCCTTAGCTGGGGTTAACCAGCAATTCAGAAAAATCACATGTTGAAAGTAACCCTCTCCTGGCTTTTCGCTCCTTGCCCATTTGTCCGTAGCCGACCAATAGGAAGATACGTTCTGCAAGAAGAGCAAAGTAAGGAGGTTAAATAAAGAAGGTGTCCAATATGTTTATAATCTACTCTATAACCCTATCTAATGGTGGATCCGCCCACTTTTAAAGCTATTCAATGAGCTTGCCATTACCACATTGCTGGAAGACAGTTCCCACTGTAAAGATGAAACTTCTTTTTCTCTAATCTTAAAGAGCATGTCCACCCTTTCAAAAACTTTTTGATATAGTAGGGCTTCCTCCACACCGCCGCAAGAAACTCTCCCGATCTTTACTTACCTTCCTCTTTCCATGCCGCACGTTACGGCCTCTGCTTGCATGAAACTGCAAGCAGGAGCCGGACCGGCCGCGCGCCTGATTGGCTGAGGGTAAGGTAAGTAAAGTTCGGGGAACTTTTGATCATTCTATTATAGCGGTTGTGGCTGGGGGCTGAAGCCCTAATATCTGACCAAGGGGTTTCACGCTAGGGGGAGGGAGGCCAAAATGTGAGGGAGAGGGAGGGAGAGAGAGAGGGGGGAGGGCTGAACTGTGCATGGCAAAATTCTCTCGGAGGGGAGACTGGAGGCAGAGTCCTATATGGACTCTGCTAGCTCCTGGGTGGCAGTTTTTTGGACTTGGGGGGGGGATTACGGAGAACCATTTGGAGCTGGGATGTAAGGTAAGGATTTTTATTCAGAATGCAGTGGGTTAAATTATAGTTTGGGGGTGGACATGTTTTTACAGGATAACTACAGTATACTCTAAAAATTCAATTTGAAAGTGGAAACTACCTGGGACATGGTGGTTGGATTGATTATTCGTACCTCACAATATTTCATTTTCCGGTTAGTCTGGTCTATTCCGTGTATGGCCATTATATATTGTAATAAAGTGATCATATCCCCGCACAAATGTCTCTTCTCCAGTGTAAAGCCCAGCCTGCCTAATCTGCCTGCATAGTCAATTCCTCCATTCCCTTTATTATTTTAGTTGCCCTTTCTGAACAACCAAGATGTACTGTATCTTTTCAATATGGGATTCCAAACACCGTATTTTTTAGATGTGGCCTTACCAGTGCCTTGAAAAGGGAGAATAATTTATTCCCCTCTTTATGCAAGAACAAGGCATATCTTGCTAGCTCTCTGGGGGTAGCTACCAGGGGTGCAGGGGATGCGACCGCACCAGGGTCCTTGGCCAAGAAGGGGCCCCATTTGTGCTAAGGATCCAAAAATACCAGTCTGTGTACCAACCAGTGGTCTGTGACAAAGCATTTTTCCATTGTCTGTGTGGCTAGCATTTAACCAGTGCCTGGCTGTGTGCAGTGCCAGTTTCTCAACCAATTTATCAGTGTCGCATGCCAAGCATTGAACCAGTCTTTGTGCCAACAATTTTACCAGTGGTTATATGCAAAGCATTTTATTAGCGTCAGTGGTTTGTTAGTTTAGAAGGTTTGAGGATCTAAGTTTAGAAATACGTTTGGAATCTGATTGAATAGTTTAGCTAGGTGTATGGGTAAAGTATTGTTGCTGCTTTAAAATAAGTGCCTTTAAAAAAATGTTCAAGAGCATCTATACCGAAAAATAGGTTATTTTAAATTGACCTAACTGGAAACTGTAATGCTTCCCAACCACTACTGTATAATTTTTTTGTTGATCTGCCCCGTATTTCTTTAGATATCCAATCTAAAACTATCCAATCCAAAACTTATATTAGTGTCAATCAAGTTCCTTGCTCTCAAAAACTATTCTTCTGTGAGTAGTTTTACTGTAGCTGGAATGGTGACAGAGTTTTGACAGTTGGAATGTGTATGCTGTGTGCAGGCTTGACAGTTGGTTGTGGGAAAAAGTCAGGTCGGATGGAAGTGGGAGTGGTTTAAAGAGGGAGGGGGGATGCTGCTCCTAAACAAAATCAGGGAGATTCAATAAAAGTTCTTATTGTTTAAAATGGTGCTAATTTTGCCCCAACCAATTAGATCTTATTTAACATTGGATAGCTAACTCTGATTGGTTGGGGCAAATTAGCACCATTTTAAACGATAAGAACTTTTATTGATAACCCTGAATGTGCACTGGTGACGGCATGCAGCAACACAGCAAATAAGAGTAAGTGCTACTTACATGTATTCAATTATAGATGAAGATGAGGCAAAGTTATTTTTTCAGTATAGTGTCCCTTTAATGATGAATTGGGATGTTTTTTATGGAAATGATTATTAGCTTGCGGTGCCAATTTGTGTTGTGGCGGTGTTGGGGGGCCCATGCCCAAATTTTGCGTCAGGGCCCCTAGTCTGTAGCTACGTAATCGCTAGCTCTAGCCATTGTGCCTGGCATTGTTTGCTACAGCTGAGTTGTATCTCATTTCCATTAAGATTCACTTAACACAGAGTTATTTATGGTGTACGTAGTTGGCACAAGGATTAAACCCCAAACCTTACATTTATCAACATTGAATCTCATCTGCCATTCTGCTGCCTATTTTGATAATCTATCTAGGTTATGTCATCAGCACAACGCAGATATTTGCTTTCAATACCCTATTCATAAATAGATTAAATAGAAATGTAGTTTCTCATATTCCTGGCTTGTACAGCCTATACAGTGTGTTTAGTTTTTTGTTACATATAATAAAATGATAAGCTAATATTAATGTATTTTCCTGTTGATTTTTTTGAAAAAGTGATATATTTTATCATTTTGTTGGGCTTAGTCTTAGTCGTTTTCAGACTTAAAAGCTCATAGTTGCGGGCAACCGCAATATCATTACTTGCATCTGAAATTAAACAGACACCCAAACCCGCTGCCCATCAATGCAATCTCTCTGTGATTTGCTTGCGGCTCAGTTGGTGTGTTATCTCAGGTTAGGATGTTGTTGGGCAATTACTCAATTCACCACCAGATGCCAGCAAAAAAGGTCAGATAGATCGCCATTAAATTACACATGAATCAAAAGGGGTCAAAAAAGGGGAAGCGGTGCTTTGTAAAAGCTGTAAAGTTTATATACGTTTTTTTCGGGTCCTATGTATTCCAAGTTCATCAAAATTGTCCCAACATTTTCTGAACATACAACTTATATTAATATACAATATATACATTGATGGGATCATAAGTGATGTGCAATAAAATCCAGATGAGTGCCGTAAATACCCCCTTTTCATCTTACCTATATGATTTTCCGATAAAGAACCCAGGAGTGCAATCTTCCGTGTATATGTATATTAAATATTGGTGAATACCATGGTGTTAAGCAATACTGCACCTTTCATATATATATATATATAGCTTCGCCTTCTATGCTTAGTCATTCATTTATGTTAAAAGTATGAACACTGCTATTTTCAACCTTCATAATACGTTTACAGTGTTTTTATCTGCGTGTGCCATGTAGAAGAAGAACCGAACATGAATTCCAAGTGTATGAATGCGGGAGTGTTCCCTTTACATCCCACCCAACACATTGCCCAGTGGGCCTGGATTTAGCAACAGTGTGTGTTGTTTGTGGTCTTGCACATTCTTCTCCTAATCCTAAAGATTATGTATACGTCTATAGCAACTGAATTTCCAGTGACCCCGCTGCTATGATACGAAGCTTTGATGATTGTAAGTCTAACGAAACGCAGCTGATGCCTGTACTCTGAAAATAGTTTGCAAATTCCATAGTACGCCACTTCATGGAAGTCTTCATGGGCCAATGGGGGAGGAAATGCATGTCTCTTTATTAATGTATTGACAGCAGAGAAGGTAGCAATTCCAAACCCTCTGTTTGCTTCTCTCCCTCGTTTTATCTCTTAACATATGTAACATTACATATTGCCATCCATGATCACAGTGCTGTCTATATAATAAAACTGTATTAGGGCAATCACAGAGGAGAGCTATGGCTACACAGCGCTCCTCTCACGCACTTAACGGTGCACTAACGATTTACGACTGGCGCTATACTTACGTGTGGTGAACCTCCCTGTATGAATATTATTATTATTATCATTGTTTTATTATTATTATCACTAGTTATATTATTATAATTATTATTTATTTATTTTTTTATTTATACTATTATATTCTCAGCATTATTATTGTTATTATACATATAATATACATTTTTATTATATATGTTATTATTACATTATAATTATTATTATCATCTTTTATTATTATTTTGTTATTATATTATTAATTATTATATATTACCCCAGTGTTTTTGAGAAAATAAGTTAGTACTATAATGTACGGCATCGCCTGGAAAAGCACGATGGCACAATGGTATGTGTGTATGTTTTCCCATGTGATGTTGTCAGTTTTACTGCGATATGCGCAATGTTGTGAAATCGGGCGAATGTGATCCCCCCCCCAAAAATCAGAAAGCGTATAGCAGCACAGCGCACCTAGTGTCGCCACACACCATGGCCAAAACTAGAGATGGACTAAAACTTGAACTCAAACCCGAATTTGAGCTGAACTATTCTCGAACTATCCCGACCCGGATTTACGATATTTCCGGACTTTCGATAATTACTTAATGTTCGAACTTTCGAGGCAAGCAAATTGCGAGTTAAATGTCTATTATACCTATCGCAAGTAAATATCGATATCGAATCCTCGAGTAAAATGTCTATTATACCAATACGCGAGTAAATATTGAATTAACGAATCCGCAAGTAAAATGTCTATTATGCAATACGCGAGTAAATATCGAATATCGAATCCGCGAGTAAAATGTCTATTATACCTACGTGAGGTAAATATCGAATCCACGAGTAAAATGTCTATTATACCTATACGCAAGTAAATATCGAATCCACGAGTAAAATGTCTATTATACTATTCGTTAATTCGATATTTACTCGCGTATAGGTATAATAGACATTTTACTTGCAGATTCGATATTCGATATTTACTCGCGTATAGGTATAATAGACATTTTACTTGCGGATTCGTTAATTCGATATTTACTCGCGTATTGGTATAATAGACATTTTACTTGCGGATTCGATATTCGATATTTACTCGCGTATAGGTAAAATAGACATTTTACTCACATATTCGTTAATTCGATATTTACTCGCGTATAGGTATAAAAGACATTTTACCCACGGATTCGATATTCGATATTTACTCGGGTATAGGTATAATAGACATTTTACTTGCGGATTCAATATTCGATATTTACTCACGTATAGGTATAATAGACATTTTACTCGCGGATTCGATATTCGATATTTACTCGCGTATAGATATAATAGACATTTTACTCGCGGATTCGATATTCGATATCTACTCACGTATAGGTATAATAGACATTTAACTCGCGAATTCTATATTCGATATTTACTCGCGTATTGGTATAATAGACATTTTACTCGTGGATTCGATATTTACTTGCGTATAGGTATAATAGACATTTTACTCGTGGATTCGATATTTACTTGCGTATAGGTATAATAGACATTTTACTCGTGGATTCGATATTTACTCACGTATAGGTATAATAGACATTTTACTCGCGGATTCGATATTCGATATTTACTCGCGTATTGGCATAATAGACATTTTACTTGCGGATTCGTTAATTCAATATTTACTCGCGTATTGGTATAATAGACATTTTACTCGAGGATTCGATAGTCGATATTTACTTGCGGATAGGTATAATAGACATTTAACTCGCATATTTGCTTGCCTCGAAAGTTCGAACATTAGATAATTATCGAAAGTCCGGAAAATATCGTAAATCCGGGTCCGGGATAGTTCGAGAATAGTTCAGCTCAAATTCGGGTTTGAGTTCAAGTTTTAGTCCATCTCTAGTTTTGGCCAATGGGTGTGGCGACACTAGGTGCGCTGTGCTGCTATACGCTTATCTGATTTTTGGGGGGGGGGATCACATTCGCTCCGATTTCACAACATTGCGCATATCGCAGTAAAACTGACAACATCACATGGGAAAACATACACACATACCATTGTGCCATCGTGCTTTTCCAGGCGATGCCGTACATTATAGTACATAACTTATTTTCTCAAAAACACTGGGGTAATAATAATAATAATAGTAATAATAATAATAACAAAATAATAATAAAAGAATGATAATAATAATTATAATAGTAATAATAACATAATAATAATAAAAGAATGATAATAATTATAATAGTATAATAAAACAATAATAATGCTGAGAATAATAATAGTAATAATAATAAAAAATAAATAATATAATAATTATAATAATAATATACTAGTGATAATAATAATAAAAACAATGATAATAATAATAATATTCATACAGGGAGGTTCACCCACACGTAAGTATTTAGCGCCAGTCGTAAATCGTTTAGTGCACCGTTAAGTGCTGAGAGGAGCGCTGTGTAGCCATAGCTCTCCTCTGTGAATTGCCCTAATACAGTTTTATATATATAGACAGCACTGTGATCATGGATGTGCAATATGTAATGTTACATATGTTAAAGGAGCATAAACGAAGGAGAGAAGCAAACAGAGGGTTTGGAATTGCTACCTTCTCTGCTGTCAATTACATTAATAAAGAGACGCAATGCTACTTTCCCCCCATTGGAACCATGAAGACTTTCCATGAAGTGGCGTACTATGGAATTTGCAAACTATTTTTCAGAGTACAGGCATCAGCTGCGTTTCGGTAGACTTACAATCATCAAAGCTTCGTATCATAGCAGCGGGGTCACTGGAAATTACAGTTGCTATAGACGTATACATAATCTTTAGGATTAGGAGAAGAATGTGCAAGACCACAAAACAACACACACTTGTGCTAAATCCAGGCCCACTGGGCAATGTGTTGGGTGGGATGTAAAGGGAACACTCCCTGCATTCTACACTTGGAATTCATGTTCGGTCTTCTGTCTACATGGCACACGCAGATAAAAACACATGTAAACGTATTATGAAGGTTGAAAATAGCAGTGTTCATACTTTTAACATAAATGAATGACTAAGCATAGAAGGCGAAGCTATATATATATATATATGAAAGGTGCAGTATTGCTTAACACCATGGTATTCACCAATATTTAATATACATATACACGGAAGGATTGCACTCCTGGGTTCTTTATCGGAAAATATCATATAGGTAAGATGAAAAGGGGGTATTTACGGAGCACTCATCTGGATTTTATTGCACATACATTATGATCACATCAATGTATATATGTATATTAATATAAGTATGTATGTTTCAGAAAATGGTTGGGACAATTTTGATGAAACTTGGAATACATAGGACCCGGAAAAAAACGTATATAAACTTTACAGCTTTTACAAAGCACCGCTTACCCCTTTTTTGACCCCTTTTGATTCATGTGTAAGTTAATGGCGGATACTATCTGACCTGTTTGCTGGCATCTGGTGGTGAATTGAGTAATTGCCCAACACACATCCTAACCTGAGATACACAACCAAACTGAGCCGCAAGCAAATCACAGAGCAGATTGCATTGATGGGCAGCGGGTTTGGGTGTCTGTTTAATTTCAGATGCAAGTAATGATATTGCGGTTGCCCGCAGGACTATGAGCTTTTAAGTCTGAAAAACGACTAAGACTAAGCCCAACAAAATGATAAAATATATCACTGTTTTTCAAAAAAATCAACAGGGAAAATACATTAATATTAGCTGTATCATTTTATTATATAGTACAGAAAAACTAAACACAGGCTGTATAGGCTGTACAAGCCAGGAATATGAGAAACTACATTTCTATTTAATCTATTTATGAATAGGGTATTGAAAGCAAGATATCTGCGTTTGCTGATGACATAACCTAGATAGATTATCAAAATAGGCAGCAGAATGGCAGATGAGATTCAATGTTGATAAATGTAAGGTTTGGGGTTTAATCCTTGTGCCAACTACGTACACCATAAATAACTCTGTGTTAAGTGAATCTTTAATGGAAATGGATAACAAACTCAGCTGTAGCAAACAATGCCAGGCAGCAATGGCTAGAGCTAGCAGTAGCGTAGCTACAGACTTATGGGCCCTGACGCAAAATTTGGGCATGGGCCCCCCAACACCGCCACAAACACAAATTGGCACCGCAAAGCTAATAATCATTTCCATAAAAAACATCCCAATTCATCATTAAAGGGACACTATACTGAAAAAATAACTTTGCCTCATCTTCATCTATAATTGAATACATGTAAGTAGCACTTACTCTTATTTGCTGTGTTGCTGCATGCCGTCAATCCAGTGCACATTCAGGGTTATTCAATAAAAGTTCTTATCGTTTAAAATGGTGCTAATTTTGCCCCAACCAATCAGATGTTAGCTATCCAATGTTAAATAAGATCTAATTGGTTGGGGCAAAATTAGCACCATTTTAAACAATAAGAACTTTTATTGAATCTCCCTGATTTTGTTTAGGAGCAGCATCCCCCCTCCCTCTTTTAACCACTCCCACTTCCATCCGACCTGACTTTTTTCCAACAAACCAACTGTCAAGCCTGCACACAGCATACAGCATTCCAACTGTCAAAACTCTGTCACCATTCCAGCTACAGTAAAACTACTCACAGAAGAATAGTTTTTGAGAGCAAGGAACTTGATTGACAGCTAAAATATAAGTTTTGGATTGGATAGTTTTAGATTGGATATCTAAAGAAATACGGGGCAGATCAACAAAAAAATTATACAGTAGTGGTTGGGAAGCATTACAGTTTCCAGTTAGGTCAATTTAAAATAACCTATTTTTCGGTATAGATGCTCTTGAACATTTTTTTAAAGGCACTTATTTTAAAGCAGACAAACATACTTTACCCATACACCTAGCTAAACTATTCAATCAGATTCCAACAGTATTTCTAAACTTAGATCCTCAAACCTTCTAAACTAACTAACCAACTGACGCTAATAAAATGCTTTGCATATAACCACTGGTAAAATTGTTGGCACAAAGACTGGTTCAATGCTTGGCATGCTGACACTGATAAATTGGTTGAGAAACTGGCACTGCACACAGCCAGGCACTGGTTAAATGCTAGCCACACAGACAATGGTAAAAATGCTTTGTACACAGACCACTGGTTGGTACACAGACTGGTAGTTTTGGATCCTTAGCACAAAATGGGGCCCCTTCTTGGCCAAGGACCCTGGTGCGGTCGCATCCCCTGCACCCCTGGTAGCTACGCCCCAGAGAGCTAGCAAGATATTGCCTTGTTCTTGCATAAAGAGGGGAATAAAAATATTATTCTCCCTTTTTACAAGGCACTGGTAAGGCCACATCTAAAAAATACGGTGTTTGGAATCCCATATTGAAAAGATACAGTACATCTTGGTTGTTCAGAGAAGGGCAACTAAAATAATAAAGGGAATGGAGGGAATTGACTATGCAGGCAGATTAGGCAGGCTAGGGCTGTTTACACTGGAGAAGAGACATTTGTGCGGGGATATGATCACTTTATTACAAATATATTAATGGGCCATACACAGGAATAGACCAGGACTAACCGGGAAAATGAAATATTGTGAGGTACGAATAATCAATCCAACCACCATGTCCCAGGTAGTTTCCACTTTCAAATTGAATTTTTAGAGTATACTGTAGTTATCCTGTAAAGAACATGTCCACCCCCAAACTATAATTTAACCCACTGCATTCTGAATAAAAATCCTTACCTTACATCCCAGCTCCAAATGGTTCTCCAGTAATCCCCCCCCCAAGTCCAAAAAACTGCCACCCAGGAGCATAGCAGAGTCCATATAGGACTCTGCCTCCAGTCTCCCCTCCGAGAGAATTTTGCCATGCACAGTTCAGCCCTCCCCCCCTCTCTCTCCCTCCCTCTCCCTCACATTTTGGCCTCCCTCCCCCTAGCGTGAAACCCCTTGGTCAGATATTAGGGCTTCAGCCCCCAGCCACAACCGCTATAATAGAATGATCAGAAAGTTCCCCGAACTTTACTTACCTTACCTCTCAGCCAATCAGGGACGCGGCTGCCGGTCCGGCTCCCTGCTTGCAGTTTCATGCAAGCAGAGGGCCGTAACAGTGCGGCATGGAAAGAGGGAAGGTAAGTAAAGATCGGGAGAGTTTCTTGCGGCTGTGGGAGGAAGCCCTACTATATCTAAAAAGTTTTTTGAAAGGGTGGACATGCTCTTTAAGATTAGAGAAAAAGAAGTTTCATCTTTACAGTGGGAACTGTCTTCCAGCAGATGTGGTAATGGCAAGCTCATTGAATAGCTTTAAAAGTGGGCTGGATCCACCATTAGATAGGGTTATAGAGTAGATTATAAACATATTGGACATACTTCTTTATTTAACCTCCTTTACTTTGCTCTTCTTGCAGAACGTATCTTCCTATTGGTCAGGCTACGGGACAAATGGGCAGAGGAGCGAAAAAGCCAGGAGAGGGTTACTTTCAACATGTGAGTTTTCTGAATTGCTGGTTAACCCAGCAGCTAAGGGTGAACTGTGGTCCAAAAAAAAATTAAGGTAAATTGATAGGAATTGCTCTCCAGAGAATCTTTGCAATTTACTTTCATTGTTTATTTTACATAGTTTTGGAGATATTTACATTTTTGTGTGTAATATGGCAGCAACATCACCAGGTCCCCTGCACTTCCTGCTTCCTGCTCTGAAACCATGTGACTCTGCCCTATGTCTCCTCCTGCCCTTGCAGCCCCCCTGGTCCCTCCCACTCATGGGCCCCATGGCCCCTCCTTTGCAGGCCCACCTTGGCCCCTTCCCTTACAGCTCCATTTAGCCCTACCCACTCACTGGTGCCGTAACCCTGCCAACTCATGAGGTGCATTGGCCTCGCCCACTCGAATTTACCGTGTTCTCACCCACTCACGGGTGCATTGGCCCTGCCCACTCATGGGTACATTAGCCCCAACCACTTGTGGGTGCACTGGCCCCGCCCACTCGTGGGTGCATTGTCATAATGTCTTTATATCTTGGGCTGCGGAGCACATAGAGAGGTGGTTGATGGCTCATTTAAAATTAACTTGTATGGAGACCGCAGTTCCCCTTTATGGTCCTCACCTTGGGTATTATCAAACAGGTTTTGTTGTCCTTTAAAAATGTTTGATTCAATAGAAAGCAATATGGGGGGAGTAGTTTTAGAGAAAATAAAATGCAAATGACTCGATCTGAAAAAGGATATTCCATTCTTCTTCAGCCAAAACACGAGAATGGGGACATCTTCTGGTCTGGCACCAAACAATATATTACATGAATCCTCTATTAAATGTTAACCATGGATATCATCATCCAAAATGTATTATGTATGCATATGGTGGTTTCGTTTATATGTTGTTTGGTGCCTTACCTGGGTGGGAGTTGATTTCTGGAGTGGTCCCAGAAGTCCTATTATACAGTATATAGATTGGTATATTGGAGGTACTTGTGGATTTGCATCTCATTGTTTGCCAGATGCCTCTGGAATATCTCTCCCAGGAGAGTAGACAAATGCGCGAGTGGCTCTGGGAAAATCTCCCTGTGAAAGTTTTATCTTGTATAAAGTCACTTATCTGAGAAAATGAATTTGTGTTCAGGGAATTCCCTACCTTACAGAATCAAACTGATGTATTTATGGCTAAATAAAAGTCCTACTACTTACCTAAACCAATGTTCCTCCATCAGAGGACAATGGGACATTTGGAAAACTAAGGGGTACACACCAGGCAAGTTTTTGTCCCGATCGAGCTACTAGCAATTGTTTGGCCGGGACAAATGTCTGTCTGTCACGGCAATAGTGGCCGCGGGTGACAGTTCACGCAACCGAACGTTCAGTCCCATAGGGAACCGCATGATCACCCATGATTCTCCACCAGGCCCAATCGCCCGTTCGTCCGATCTGGATGAACGGACGATCGAGTTCGGTCACGGCCACCACACACACATCATCAGATTTTCCAACCGACCAATACACATCACTATCGGTTGGTCGTCCACTAATATCAACCTAAGAAATGCAAATCCACAAGTACCTCCAATATACCAATATATATATAATAGGTGGAACAGAATTCAAGTCCAGTTGATCTAACAGAATTCAACAGATATACCATGACCTGGATGAATGAGAACCTTCAAAAGCATATTTTAAATAAGTACTTTAAATTGTAATCTACCCATCTAGAATTTGTGGCTAACTAATGGTTTGCACCTTGCAGCGTAGTCTCTGTATTTGTGTTCATGCAATCTTTTGCGCATAGTAGAGATGGGATCTGGGTTCAACACGGACCCACATCCAAAACGGAACCCCTCGGTTCTGAAATCCAAATGATCTGTCCAAATCCGGATGGATCGTCCGGATTTCGGGACTTTGGAGCCTATTTTCTATAATTATCGAACGTCCGAGGATTAGTCGAAAATAGCCCCGAAAATACTATCGGAAACTTAAAAGTAGTCTCCTCATATTTTCGAGGATTAACGAACGTTTGAGGCTATTTCCGATAATCCTAGAAAATAGCCTACAACATTCGATAATAATCGAAAATTTGTTTCGTTTTCGCATCTTCAGGATTTTCCCGAGATACGGGGATCGGAAAATTGAAGGAAACTGGTCAGTTTTTGGACATATCTAGTGCATAGTAGTCACTGAGTATAACACACTGCTGCCTCTTGAAGACTTTTGAACAAGTGTTTGAGGGTTTTTTTTGCTACCATAGTGAGGACTTTTCTTTCATCAGCAGTGCAGGTCTTCCTTGGCTAACCAATCCTTCTGCCATTCCAGAGCTCACCAATAAATTCTTTCTGGTAATGATAAAGGTTCAATGATGTCTCTAATTGGATATTTTTTGACATTCATTGTCACAGCTTTTCTCCTGATGTTGATCAATGGCAACTACATACTTTCAATTGTAGAAGAAAGTCTTGCAGGGACTATACTGTCAAGGGAGCAGCAGAAACAGATGCTGACCACCACTGTAGATGAAGCAGGGAGGGGGGCCCCCATTATAATTTTGCTGGTGGGCCCAGTGACCCGAACCCGAGTTTAGGATGAAATGTATGAGTTTGGATGAATTTGAACTATCCAAACTCTATCCGAACTATCCAACTTTGAGCTAGTTCGGGTTTTCCGAACTAGCAGACTTAATTTCGATAATTAGTGAAAAATTCGAAAATGATTGAATACATCCTTCGAAACACTTGAATATATCCTTCGATTATGGCAACCCTTGAATATATTGTTGTCGATTTCGGTAACCCTCAAATGTATCTTTTGTTAACCCTCAAATGTAGCCTTCGGTTTTGGTAACCCTCAAATGTATTATTCTGTAATTTCGGGTTCATTTCCCAACTATTTTTTTGTTGCTCTGCCCCCTAATTCTTTTGATATCCAATCTTACATTTCAGCATTTCTGTAAGCAGTTTTGCTGTAGCTGGAATGGTTTGACAGTTGGTGTGCTGTATAATGTATGCAGTATTGACAGTTGGTATGCGTGAAAATAGTCAGGTCAGTGCCTGAGCAAAACAAGTATTGTACTAAAGGCATGCACCAACACACACAACTCAGAGTAAGTGCTACTTACATGCATTTATTTATTTACAGTTAGTTACCATTGCTATTTTATCTGTATTTATTCCAAATTTTTTCAACTATTAGACTCCTATTGACTTCAGCAGTTCGAAAAGAACTGAACTTTAGGAAGTTCAGCCATCTCTATAATGAAACAATGAAACAAACCCGAGTATTCACAAACACCAGCAAAACCAATTGTCCCAAATGCTATGCTGCCCTGAAATGAGGAGGGTATTTATAGAAAAGGTGGTGTTATTTCTACATGGTGAAACTGAAATGTACTCAAATAACTTTAAACTATGTCCAGGATGTACACTTGTATTATGTATGAATTGTTTGTTAAAATTACATTTTACTTACTGTATATAGAGGGAACTATATAGTATACACGAAAATACAATGTAATAAGAGCCTTTAATGTTAATGGATGGTTAATGTAATAATAAATGTTTAGACCTCAAATATTGTATCAATACCAGGCTACTTGCTAGAAAGATTATATTTGCCCCCATCTGGCTTGGATCAAATACTGTTTAGGTCATGACTGATCACCATGGAACTAAAACAGGCCAGATGGGTTTTATAAAAGGGAAGGTTTGTTAGGCTGTACATGTGTGTATAAAAAAATAATAAGCTAATAAGCTAATTTTATGTCCAATGGCACCTTTAGATTTGTTTATTAAAGGCATTCCACAATCAATCAATACAATACACTGCCCATTACTATAGAATGTGCTCTAATTCCTAAACCCATGCTCTAGTTGTGTGCTATGTGTAGTAAATGGTACACGATCTGCACAGAGATCACTATACAACACTGTTACACTCATGGACATATCAACAAAAAGAAACAGAGATGGAAGAACTCTTCAAGAATGACACCTCTGTCCCACTCTCCTTCTTCATGTTTTTTGAAACATAAATTGTAAGCCTCAGTCTTTGGTGACTGACAATTGGCCAGGCTAATTGATTGGTCCCCATCAATTGGTTTCCCATAGCCTTCGATCCTAAGACAGCAATGTCAAACATACTTTAACCCCATATTTGTTTGCTAAACAAAAAAATAATTAAATGGCAAAGTTTGGTGAATAACATTTCAGCCAACCCAACTCTATATCTTGGACCAGAGATGTAGTGTACAGCATTTACCTTTATCTTAAGATGTTAGATACTCATGTGTCTGTGCTAATATTAAGTAGGTAGAAGAGTGGTTATCAAGGTTCCTAACAAAATTACCAATGGACACTTACAGCACAGACAAATTAAATTAGCCCTAATTCGGTTTTCTAAAACAAAATGGACACATAAGGCTTCGGTTTAACCACATTTCAATTCATGGAAAATGTTGCTAATGCTCTTTAAGTGTATTTGCAATTAGTACAATTATACCTTTTGTGCATGACATAGATAAAAAGATACTTACCATACACAGCAGAGTTCTTGTGTGTTTACGTGTGTTCCAAATTAGCTCCATGTGTGAATGGTTTGTAGGGGGGGAAAAATCCACCCAGCTGTTCGCTAATTTTTGCTATTTATTATTGTGTTAATTCTACATCTCGATCATTCACTGAAAACACTTAGGGTGCAGGTGCAACCCTATGGCTGGTTCATTGTGTTCATAATGGAATAAAAAAATCTGCAGTTCTGCACTGTCTCTGGTGAAGGGTCCTTGTCAAGCTGACAGACGGCAAGGCTCACATATGCTATATACGCACATCACAAGAGCACTTTGTTTAAGCAAATTAGATAATGAACAAATGATACACCCAGGGCTTTACAAGTAAAATGAATTTGTAACCAAAGTAAGGCAATGGGTCAAAATGGATTTGATTACAGGAGATTCATGAATTTAGAAAAAAAATAGAATATTATTATACACTACAAAGGATGATGTCCATTTATTTTAATGGAGAGACAATTAAGCAAAATTAAGCAAAAAAAAGAGGTTTGAGTAAACTGAGATGACACTTGATACAATAATAAAATATTGTCACTGATAATATGCAACTGACTTTCCTCAAGGTTTGTACACACGTGCGATCACGGGTCCCGACCCACGACACATGTTGTGTACGACCGTTCGTTTCAGCCAATAATCGGCCCGTGTGTAGGCCGTTTATCGGCCAAAAGGGACATTTGGCCGGCGATCGCTGAACAGAGACTTGGTGGATCTCCGAACGAACGTCGGTTTCAGCTGATAAATGTCCTACACACCGGCCGGAACGAACGGTTGTACACATCGTGCGTCGCGGGTTTGACTGCCTTTCTCTGTTATGTGTTTTTTTGTGCATGGGTTTTTATCTGTCTTGGTTTTAGGAGGAAATGATAAAGAGAGAACTTGTGAAAAATATAAATGTTTTTTAAGGGGGTTGTTCTTTTTTACAGGGGGCTATGCTATGGGTGAGTTTACCTTTCCAAAACAAAAGCAAATCTTTTACTTGATGTAGTTCTGCATTTTCAACCGTGACTGTCAGGGAACATAGCAGTTGGTATATTGGTTTTTAAGGGACACTGAAGTGTGCAGTGCTTTAAATGACAGAAATTCACAAAAAAAATACCAATGTAATATGCAGCTTGATAACATGAAGCAATGCAGGGATGCATTCCTGGCACAGACCAAAGTTTTAGCCACTGAATTTTGGTGGTGAAAAACTAAATTCTAGGTCGAATCTACAGAATTTTGATGCTGAAATCTGGTTTTGGTTGATGAAATGTTGGAAGTTTCACATCTGTGGTTTGACCAACTAAATGTTGATATTGAAACTGTAAGTTTTGACCTTAACCTTGCTTTACATTTAAACTGGGGTATATTCCTAATCATGTATTTCCTATAAACGAGGAAATAGGTTCCTGTCTGAAGAACCTAAAATCTAAAAAAACCAAAAACCTAAAAAAAAGTAGGTGCTCTTGATTTAAAAAAACAAAACAAAAAAAAAAACAGCCTCACAAGGCAATTTGGCCTTGCACCCAAAGTAAGCCAGGACATAAACCAAATTACTCCATACCAAAGTGTATTCTTTTTAGAAGCTAAGCTTGTGGAAAGTAAAGTTTGTTGTTGTGTCACACCTGATGAAGGGAACAATGTGATCCCTGAAACATTGGTTATGTGATTTACTAATATAGGATTTGGCAAAGAAACACTGTGCACCTCAGTCTAAATTTGTTTGTGCTATAGCTATAGTCCCTGGTAGAGGACTGAGTGGGTTACACCTTCTATTAGATTGGCTAATAGCCCAGACATTCCACCCTGCTGAATTTGGCTTTCGGGCAGGATAGAGAGAAGGGGGTGTGGCGGGCTGATGTGACGTCATGGACATCACCAAGGGGTAGGACGGGGTTGGAGTTAGGGGTGTGACGTAAATTCCAGAAGCGGACTCTTCAGGTAAGTTTGGGTCACGGGAGTTTAGGGTGGTCTCGCGGGCGTGTGGGAGACCACTCCAAAATCAGGGAGACTCCCGCGACTCTCAGGAGGGGTGGGATAGCTGATAGCCACAGCGAGTGCCTGGGCCCAAAATTAAATTGTGGATATGAAAGATACTGCATGGGTAAAGGAAACCGTGTAGCTGCATCGCAAAATAGTGAACGTGTTTGAAATGCTGTACAGCATTATCTTCCACAGCAATCGTTTAACTGCTGCACCATAAAATATACAAAAGGCACCATAAACGCAGCAAAATAACGTCTGGGGAGAAACTGATCCTGTTAATTATTTATAAGTGAAGAGTTAATACTTTTTACTTCTCTCAAACGTCTCTTTACTGGTGTACGGGGTCGTTTACATTGTTCGTTAGAACTGTGAAATGTTCCCCAACGTCTCTGCACATCGATGCTGCTCTCACTTGCTTCCTGTGTTCCCTCCATCCATATTCCCCATTTATGACACATTTGGCGCCTTGTCTCTTTGTTCCCGTTTCCACCTACTATATCTAATATAAATAAACCATTTAATCTCAGTCAGCACCTTCCTCTCTTAGTCACTAACGTTTAATGGCAGAGGGAAGAGAGAAGTGTGAGATCAGGTGACAGATCCCTGTGACCTGCAGGTTTTAAATGTTCAATTCTTGTGTAAAACATAAACTGCTGAATTACCAGTTGGTGCTTCTTGTGGCCCCGGGCCCTAATCCTGGATATATCGATACTCTGTCATGAGAAATATATTAATAATATAAAGGGCCACCAATGATAATTATTAATGTATTATTATTACCAGGATCCAAAAAATCAACTCACAATTTATCAAAAACAATAAATACCACTACAGTATATATCACATTATAAGGGCAGGTCCACCCCCAAAACTACACTTTAACCCCATGATGGCCCCACTGTGTAGTGTTAAAAGTCCTTTCCTTACACATCTGCTACTTATACTGTAACTGTTATACAGATATTATGGGTAGGGTATAAAGGTTGGACTAGATGGATGTATGTCTTTATTCAACCTCCAATACTATGTTACTATGTAACTGTTATACAGACATTATGGGGTAGGGTATAAAGATTGGACTAGATGGACGATTGTCTTTATTCAACCTCCAATACTATGTTACTATGTAAACTGTTATACAGACATTATGGGTAGGGTATAAAGATTGGACTAGATGGACGTATGTCTTTATACAACCTCCCATACTATGTACTATGTTACTGTTATACAGACATTATGGGTAGGGTATAAAGGGTGGTATAGATGGGCATATATCTTATACAAACACCAATACTATGTTACTAGTAAATGTTATACAGATATTATGGGTAGGGTATAAAGGGTGACTAGATGGATGTATGTCTTTATACAACCTCCAATACTATGTTACTATGTAACTGTTATACAGACATTATGGGTAGGGTATAAAGACTGGACTAGATGGATGTATGTCTTTATACAACCTCCAATACTATGTTACTATGTAACTGTTATACAGACATTATGGGTAGGGTATAAAGGTTGGACTAGATGGAAGTATGTCTTTATACAACCTCCAATACTATGTTACTATGAACTGTTACACAGACATTATGGGTAGTGTATAAAGGTTGGACTAGATGGACGTATGTCTTTATACAACCTCCAATACTATGTTTCTATGTAACTGTTAGAAAGACATTATGGGTAGGGTATAAAGACTGGACTAGATGGATGTATGTCTTTATACAACCTCCAATACTATGTTACTATGTAACTGTTATACAGACATTATGGGTAGTGGTAGGTATAAAGGTTGGACTAGATGGACGTATGTCTTTATACAACCCCAATACTATGTTACTATGTAACTGTTAGACGACATTATGGGTAGGGTATAAAGGTTGGACTAGATGGATGTATGTCTTTATACAACCTCCAATACTATGTTACTATGTAACTGTTATACAGACATTATGGGTAGGGTATAAAGGTTGGTATAGATGGACGTATGTCTTTATTCAACCTCCAATACTATGTTACTATGTAACTGTTAGACAGACATTATGGGTAGGGTATATAGGTTGGACTAGATGGACGTATGTCTTTATTCAACCTCCAATACTATGTTACTATGTAACTGTTAGACAGACATTATGGGTAGGGTATAAAGGTTGGACTAGATGGACGTATGTCTTTATACAACCTCCAATACTATGTTACTATGTAACTGTTATACAGACATTATGGGAGGGTATAAAGGTTAAACTAGATGACGTATGTCTTATTTCAACCTCCAATACTATGTTACTATGTAACTGTTAGACAGACATTAGGGTAGGGTATAAATGTTGGACTAGATGGACGATGTTTCTTATAAAACCTCCAATACTATGTTACTATGTAACTGTATACAGACATTATGGGTAGGGTATAAAGGTTGGAGTAGATGGACGTATGTCTTTATACAACCTCCAATACTATGTTACTATGTAACTGGTATACAGACATTATGGGTAGGGTATAAAGGTTGGACTAGATGGATGTATGTCTTTACCAACCTCCAATAATATTTACTATTTAACTGTTATACAGACATTATGGGCAGGATATAAAGGTTGGATTAGATGGACGGATGTCTTTATACAACTCCAATACTATGTTACTATGTAACTGTTATACAGACTTATGGGTAGGGTTTAAAGGTTGGACTAGATGGACGTATGTCTTTATACAACCTCCAATACTATTTACTATATAAGTGTTAGACAGACATTGTTGGTAGGGTATAAAGGTTGGACTAGATGGATATATGTCTTTATACAACCTCCAATACTATGTTACTATGTAACTGTTATACAGACATTATGGGTAGGGTATAAAGGTTGGACTAGATGGACGTATGTCTTTATACAACCTCCAATACTATGTTACTATGTAACTGTTATACAGACATTATGGGTAGGGTATAAAGGTTGGACTAGATGGATGTATGTCTTTAAACAACCTCCAATACTATTTTACTATTTAACTGTTATACAGACATCATGGGCAGGATATAAAGGTTGGAGTAGATGGACGTATGTCTTATTACAAACTCCATACTATGTTACTATGTAACTGTTATACAGACATTATGGGTAGGGTATAAAGGTTGGACTAGATGGACGTATGTCTTTATACAACCTCCAATACTATTTTACTATATAAGTGTTAGACAGGCATTGTTGGTAGGGTATAAAGGTTGGACTAGATGGATATATGTCTTTATACAACCTCCAATACTATGTTACTATGTAACTGTTTGACAGACATTATGGCTAGGGTATAAAGGTTGGACTAGATGGATGTTTGCCTTTATACAACCTCCAATACTATGTTACTATGTAACTGTTATACAGACATTATGGATAGGGTATAAATGTTGGACTAGATGGACGTATGTCTTTATACAACCTCCAATACTATGTTACTATGTAACTGTTATACAGACATTATGGATAGGGTATAAAGGTTGGACTAGATGGACGTATGTCTTTATACAACCTCCAATACTATTTTACTATATAAGTGTTAGACAGACATTGTTGTTAGGGTATAAAGGTTGGACTAGATGGATATATGTCTTTATACAACCTCAAATACTATGTTACTATGTAACTGTTTAGACAGACATTGTTGTTAGGGTATAAAGGTTGGACTAGATGGATATATGTCTTTATACAACCTCAAATACTATGTTACATGTAACTGTTAGACAGACATATGGGTAGGATATAAAGGTTGGACTAGATGGACGTATGTCTTTATACAACCTCCAATACTATTTTACTATATAAGTGTTAGAGAGACATTGTTGGTAGGGGATAAAGGTTGGACTAGATGGATATAGTCTTTATACAACCTCCAATACTATGTTACTATGTAACTGTTAGACAGACATTATGGGTAGGGTATAAAGGTTGGACTAGATGGATGTGTGTCTTTATACAACCTCCAATACTATGTTACTATGTAATTGTTATACAGACATTATGGGTAGGGTATAAAGGTTGGACTAGATGGATGTATGTCTTTATACAACCTCCAATACTATTTTACTATATACGTGTTAGACAGACATTGTTGGTAGGGTATAAAGGTTGGACTAGATGGATATATGTCTTTATACAACCTCCAATACTATGTTACTATGTAACTGTTTGACAGACATTATGGGTAGGGTATAAAGGTTGGACTAGATGGATGTATGTCTTTATACAACCTCCAATACTATGTTACTATGTAATGTTATACAGACATTATGGGTAGGGTTATAAGGTTGGACTAGATGGACGTATGTCTTTATACAACCTCCAATACTATGTTACTATGTAACTGTTATACAGACATTATGGGTAGGGTATAAAGGTTGGACTAGATGGACGTATGTCTTTATACAACCTCCAATACTATTTTACTATATAAGTGTTAGACAGACATTGTTGGTAGGGTATAAAGGTTGGACTAGATGGATATATGTCTTTATACAACCTCCAATACTATGTTACTATGTAACTGTTTGACAGACATTATGGCTAGGGTATAAAGGTTGGACTAGATGGATGTATGTCTTTATACAACCTCCAATACTATGTTACTATGTAATTGTTATACAGACATTATGGGTAGGGTATAAAGGTTGGACTAGATGGATGTATGTCTACACAACTTCCAATAGTATGTTACTATGTAACTTAGATAGACAGTATGGGTAGGGTATAAAGGTTGGACTAGATGGACGTATGTCTTTATACAACCTCCAATCCTATTTTAATATGTAACTGTTAGACAGACATTAAACCAATTGTTAAAGGGTATGTCCATTCAAAAATTAACTTGCTTTCTATCTGTTTTACTGAAGAACAGGAGGTAAATGCACTATTTCTTACCTCCCGTTCTTCAGTAAATCTTGCAGGAGAGCAGGGATCTTTCCAGCACTGACAGAGCTGCAGCCGAAATCCCCGACGCCTCCGACGCATCTCCAGTCCTTTGCACAGTGCGCGCATGCGCACACTGTGCTAAGGAGAGTGGAAGCGCGGAGGATAGGGGATTTCGGCCGCGGCTCTGTCAGTGCTGGAACGATCCGGTAATTTCTTCTGCCTCCTGCAAGATTACTGAAGAACGGGAGGTAAGAAATAGTGCATTTACCTCCTGTTCTTCAGTAAAACAGATAGAAAGCAAGTTAATTTTTGAATGGACATACCCTTTAATAAATATAAATATGGTGCAAAGATCCCTTTAAAGGAGAACTAAACTTCAGTTTTTCAGATCCTAATGTGAAAGTTTTTCTCCCCAGAACACCAACACGTTGAAAGATTCTTCTCTAGTTATTTGCATTTAGTAGATATGAGTAATAGATTCTGTAACAAAGGAGGCTTCCATCTTGTTGCCAGTACAACTCATAGCCCATGTTGGCTTCAAAGAGCCACGCCCCCTGACCCCAGCATTCACTGTGATCACAGTTGATTTGCTGGTGGCGCACCATGTAAATGCTGTGTGTTTAGAAACAATCAGACCAAGAAGTCACAAGTTCAAATCCCCTAGTTTACTTATGAAACAATATAACATGGTCTACTACCTGAGTTTAGTGCTTTTTTTGTTTGTTTGTTTCCATGTTTCTAGAAAAATATGAAGTTTCTACATATGTACAATCCTTATATATAGCAGCTCTGTTATTTATTACCAACCAGTGTGAATTGCTGACAGTCTTCCAGTAGCAATACAAATAGTGTACTGATTTTACTGACATTTACTTCTATTGATTGAGAGTTCACCTGTGGTGTGCTCTGCTAAAGTGCTGGGTTAGGAAAAAAATCAATTTATTGGGACACAGGTTCGATTCCCCATGTTCCCTTTTTTGTGTTTTATTATGTGAGAAGAAAGAGAGTCTACATGTACTAGTCCATTACTTATTGGCCCTTGTGGCCTAGTGGTAAAAAGCTTTCTTTTTAGAAAGACACAGAATAGAAGGTTGCTGGTTCGATTCCCCAACTACATTTTATTTTTTGTGAAATGTTAAATGTTCGTTCTTTCATCCATGCTAGCAAAGACATACACTGCAAGATATACTTTCTTTTTGTATGTAAAGCATAGGAATTTATCATTGTTAGGGACAGGAGCATTTCTAATGTGTTTACACAAAAAACTGCACTGGTATCTGTTTTGTGTCAGAGGGAGGGAACTCGAGCTGTAACATGATTGGCTGTCAGCTTCCAGGAAGCAAGACTGCAGTTCCTGTGAAGTGTCCGGCGGACACTTAGATGGGTGTTCCCAGATAAGGTGAATTATGGGAGCTGACCCTTAGTACACACAGGTTATTTTCATAAATCACCCAGCATCCACAGCAAAGAGAGACATGAGACACAGCTTGTTGTTCATTTGTGAATGTGCTCTCTCTATTGGGACAATGTTGTCTTGGGACTTTAGTTCTCCTTTAATCTTCCTATGTCTATTTACAAAGAATCTCTATGTAACTGGCCCATCACAAGCAGTGGGACACATTTTTCTGTTTACGATACATTTGACACACCTTATGGAGATATAACCAATATGCAATTAGAATTGTTTGTGCTCTAGAATTCTATTGTTTGTATGTATTATGTGTGTAGTCAATATGGGGAAGATCAAAAGGTTGTGTTAATGAGATTTTGTTGCATTGACTAAAATCTCATATCGAACTTTATATAAAACCCAACAAGGGCCACATACAAACGTGCAAAAATGTGTTCTGTTCTGATAATCTGAGGGGACCAATCAGGTGTTAGAAAATGTTTATAGGCCAGTAAAAAGGTCTTTTATTCTGAATGTGATATAGTTATGTAATAAACCTGAGTGCACCTTCCTTATGAGGGTGATACACAGGTCCTGTATATTAGCTGTGCCCTCTACTCTTGGCAGATGCCTCATATTAAATACGCCTGAAAATTCTTAATTGCACATTTTTCTCACAGTCAAAAAATATTCAGTGACCACAAATACATTTCATTGTTTTATATATTCCAATGCTGTATATACAGCAAATTAAACTCATGTGTCTGGGTTCTTTGAGGTCTGGGGTATTATGCAGGTCAGGTAAGATACCTGCAGGCTTATCGTACGTATGTGTGGAGCAAGATCCAAGAGTTAGAAAGGAGGAGAGTTATTGTCCTAGTGAAGTACAGTTCATTAGAGGACAAAAAAAGCTTGTAAACGTCTGTACAAGATGATAAAGTCTTCAGCAGACTGGATCCGGGATTTCAATGAGGTCCTAACGTCTGTTGACAATAGCTTGGAAACTCTCAGAGCTAATGCAGGTACAGTCAGTCTCTCTTATTACACTATACAGAACAAGTAGAATATTATCTTCATTGTATGTGTAATATAAAGGGGGTTCCAAGATTTCAAGTTGAAAACTAAAGGACATTGAACCTTATAATAAGGAGTTTCTCACTTTATCATTCATTGTTACAGCAGTTGAAGTTCCCCATGTACTGAGGAACCCAAACCAGTAGAGGAGGGTCCAGAAGATGCAACTGCATCTACGTTGCAGGATCCTGAAAAAGAACAGGAAACTGGGGAGATTTGGGTAAGTTTAATTTCTACTTTAACCATTTCTCACTGATTTCATGGAAATTTCCCAAATTTATAGTAATCTTCATCTTACCTCTATCTTCCAGAAAATGAATCTCCCAGACACCATCTGGAAAGGGTTTATTTCTATATATGACAGGTAAGGTTTAAATGTCTTTACTCCTCCCTCCCCCTGATAATAATTCCACTGGTCAAGTCCCCTCTCACCTATGTAACAGTCTCCAGTCTCATTACCAGTTTTCTCTTTTATTGTAGATTCCCTTGGCAAACTGTCTGAGGGGTTATGCTGCCAGTTATGTATCTCCGGTCAGTAATTCCGGAGATGACCAGGTAAGTAGTTTTATTGGGTGACTGGAACTACACAAGGTGTAAGGGAGGAACGTGGGAACTAAATACAAATAATGTTTCTCTTTTGTTACTTAAAGCAGAATGGCAGCTCCCATTCATAGTGATGGATCCAAGTAGATCGTTGGGCTGTTGTTATACTGAATACTTTAAACAAAATCAAATATATTTCCCTTCTGTATTATAAATACAGTTGTTCTCTGCGTTAATAGGGACTGTGATAACTCTGCAGAACCAGGAGGCAGTAAAAATGAGTTATTGTCTACAACTTCCCCTTTGCTCTGCTAATAACACAATGTGGTCACATGACCCAGTCTGTTATATTATACCCTGTACCCCCATTTTATCTACCATCTCTCTGTTCTCTCTCTCTCTGCTCCCCCTCTACTAACACAGGCACATTTTTATTATTACTTCCTAATTCTCTTCATTTCTCTTTGCCTTTTAGCCCACTGGACGTTTCACCATAACGTAAAAAAAGTATAAATGGGGTTTGGGTTGGACGTCTTCATTAAACCTTGACAGCCAATTACTAGGTTCGATTGTTACAGATGGTTACATCCAAATCTGATCATCGGGCCCATTTCGACTTACTATCGCTAAGTTTATGAGCACTCGGTGGGTGTGTGTGATGGTCTGACCGGCAGATCATCATGATGATTCCAAGTTGATCCAGAGACTAGTCTGATTGCCACTTACAGGGGGGTGTACAATAGGTAGTTTGGATACTTGCCTACCAGCTGCAGCACTGTTCAAGGCTTGTCTGACCCGCCTCCTCTACTAGTTTATCAGCCCTGCCATGGGGAGGAGGCAGGACCAGAGAATAACGGCAGCAGCTAGTAGGGAAGTAACACACTACCAACTGTACTGCCAGGGGTGAGGATCTAGCATTTTAGGTCTTGACCATAGGTAAATCCAAAGGGAACAAGGTAGATGTTGACTTTTGTTTCCCTTTCATTCATTTTTCTCCTCTTGAGAACATGTCTGTGGCATCAGACTGGGTAATTTTCCTCCATCTGGACAAACTCTTGATAAATAGATGGAACATATTGGACCAGGTTCATAGTAGTCAAGGTTTAATAGACGTCCAGAGTCCAGGGATTAATTCCAATTGCTACAGGGAGTCAGGAAGGATTTTTTTTTCCCCTTCTGGGGTTTTTGCCTTCCTCTGGATCAACTCTGTGATAGGGAATTTGTGGTAGAGGTGTTAGGTTAGTGTTAAAATAAATAATAAATAAAATCATATTAAAATTCAAACATTGTGTCTGGATTTTCTTTCCCTTTATATTTCCCTGTGTAATATGGGGATCAGACAATGATTGAAAAGGTTATGTTTCCTATCATAGTTATAGACTTTATAGTATCAGGAGCTGTATGTATGTGTGTATAGTTTATTTATATAACATAATTGGGGACCCATGTTGTACAATATCAAAATACAAAAAATTCATACAAGGAGGACAACAAATATTCAGTACATAATTAATGCTTAAACCTTGCGACAAGAAGACAGGAGGTCCCTGCCCCATAAAGCTTGTAATCTAATGTGTAAAGATAAATATGTAAACGATCTAGGAATATGTTAATGAGACCAGGACCAATAACATTTTTGCTAAACGCATACATTTAAGAGACAGGAAATTTGTTGACTAAAATAATTCCCAGTTTATAGGAGAGCTATACTGCCTTTAACTTAAACAAAGCCCGACCTCCCTTACAGTACCCTAATTCACTAGGTTTTGTATTTTTTGATCATTAATGTATGATTGACATGGAAATGAAAAGAGATGTGGTTGGTATAGAGGGGGTTGGGACATGGTTGTGGAGGTGTGTGTGGTGGGCTGACTTAACACTTGCGGTTGACACAAGGGCTGACTTCAAAAGGCTGGTGAAGTCGAGGGGTGACTTCACACTGGCTTGAGGACTGGAATGCTGACTAAATATGGAGTGGAGAAACGGTGACTTAAAGGGCATGCCATCTGAAAAATGAACTTTACACATATGGTAGTGCACCCTATCCCACTCTCTTTTATCTCGGCCCTCTGTTGCCGGAACCCAGAGGCAGTAAATCAGAGACGAGGATGCCGCAATAAAGAACGCCGGGGGGACAAACGATTGTAAGTAGAGTTCTGCACACTTTTTTAACACACAAGCTTAGCAGTTTGGGCTGGGATAGGGCACCCAGCATCAAAGAGGGCTCCTGAGGGATGGAGGGAGGGAGAGAAAGTTTCCACCGCCAAGAAAATATCTGCAGTGGAAACTACCAGTGGCTTTTCGATGCAGGACTGTCTGTGGGAAGTTTTGCATAAACAATAACACATTTCCTATGCTCCAACCTGGGCTACCAGCTCATTAGGTCTAGTAGGGATACACTTAAATGTAATTAGCATGGCTGCACTGATTGCGAAGTGATCAGAAAAAAAACAACACTAATTCTACATTAGCCACGCTGAATGTGTTTTTAATTGGTGTCCCCACATGTTTCACTGATGTGACAGCTCTGATTCTAAAATTCCCTTTAAATATGTACACTATTGAGAAATGCATAGCTGTGCTATCGTTTACTTCATTATCCTCCCTCTGCAGTTCTGTACTATATTTGTGAAGGGTATGCTTGTGAAAGTTCTTATTCATCCAGGCCATGGTATATCTTTGTATTCAATTAGATCAACTGGACTCATCCGACTGGCTTTCTCAATTCAGAATGACTTGTACAAGAATATGTTTGTAATAAGTACCCTGGCAAGTCCCAGTTAGCATAAGGTGCCAGGGACATTCTGAGTGCAGGTGTTGCGTACACTGTTGCTTAGAGGAGTTATCGAAACTGCCCAGGTAAGGCGTCAAAACAAACAGCAGTGTACATGGCAGACAGTTGGTGTCCGATCACACCCCCAAAACACCATATTAGGGCTCGTTATTTTATTTTGGCATAAATGGCCTCCTTAACACCTCTCTTGAAACAATCCTGTTCCTTGGCTAAGATTGGCATTACAATCTTCAAACGTATGTCCTTTTCCTGAAGATGCAGGTACACAGTGAGTCCGACCTGAGTAAATGGCTCTTCTGTGCTGGGCCATACGTTGTTGCAGCGCTCTTTTATCTCCCCCACACAAAATCAAAGCAATCTTCACTGCACTAAACTGCGTATATGATGATTAGCAAGGCTGCACTGATGCATAGTGATTGCAATTAAACAGTATATTCTAACTTAGCCATGTTTTAAAGGACAATCATACTCACCTCCCTTTTGCACCTCTCCCCATAGATGCATAGTACCCAGGGTACTCACCTCACCTCTGGGGACTTTAACTAACTGCAATACTTAATCAAACTCCCTTAGAGCTCCGCTCCAGTGCTCCCCTCTTCCCCTGTAAGTGATAGATTGCGAAGTAGCCAATGGGAACACACGCTTGCAAGGAGGCGTGTCTTCCCATTCGCTACACCGGGGACTGCACTGACAGGGAAGAGAGGACTGGAGCAGAGCGCCGAGGGAGAGTTTGAGTAAGTATTGCAGGAATTAGTTATTTTCAATGTTCACTAAAGAATTGCCTTAGTTATCACTAAAGAAAGTTTTTCCCTAAAAATTTTAATGGAGAAACATTTGCTCCAGTGCCAATTTGCTCCTTTTTGTTATTTTTTCTTAAACATTCAATTCCCATAAGCTATTTTACTGTTACTTATACAGAGGATGTTCTGACTGATGTATTTTTATATAGCAAGAAAGAGGCGCGGCAGGATCAGACAGCAGTCTGGATTCCTCTTGTCGCATGTTTGCTGTGACTATGCCTCATAGATTCTAAAGACTATGCAGTATCTATTCTAGAAAAAAGCCTTAGTAGTTTTCATAGAATTGCTACATAAAAAATCCCTATAGGCAACATTATTATAACAGAAATAGTCATCTGACCAAGGGCTTTGGGTGACTATGGGTAATTAACAAAAATTCTAACCCCATTACTACTCTAGTAGAGAGAGCAGTAAGATGTATGGTGTCAAGTATAAGTCAAGACTATAATTACCTCTTCCCCCGTATCCAAATATAACATAATTAAAGGGCATGTCCACCCCTTACAATAATTTAGTATGTGATAGAACACCCCCAAAACCCAGGATTATATTTATTACAGTTACTAAAGCTGCCTAGACTAAGAACAGAGGCTAACTATCCCACTATGCCCTTTACCAGAAAAATCAATTCTAAACCTAAACACCAATTATAGTAATTTCGTAGGCCAATACATAGTGGAACTGATGACACTAGTATTTTATCTTACTCAGTCGTTTCTTTTCTCATATCTCCCAACGTGCACTGGTAATGAACTAGGAGATGATCAGGAATTATCTGCAACCTACCCCTGGGAATGCCAAAAGCTAAGAACAGACACAAAGATTTCAACATAATGCCCCAACCACCAGATGAAGTCCAACATTGGCAAGAATTGGCCCTAGGATGTAGTGTTGGAATCTGTACATGCCCATTTCAGGCCAAGTTCAAAACCTTTAAAGTCCCCATAAAAATAGGAGCAATCCATTTAAATGTCAAAATGTTATGAAACATATTTTATTCCAACCACCAATACAGTATATAACATAGCAATAGTTGAGGTTTGTACTGTGTTAGCCATAAGTAAGAGAAGAGAAGTAGATCTGTGATACCTTTTCTTGGCTAACTAAATAAAAAAATTAAACAAGCTTTTGGGAGTCGTAAGCCCCCTTCATCAGGCTGGATGGTAACATCCCGCCTGATGAAAGGGGCTTAGGACTCCCGAAAGCTTGCTTCATTTTTTTATTTAGTTAGCCAATAAAAGGTATCACAGCTCTACTTCTCTTCAGTATATAACATAACAGATATAAATATCCTGCAGATAGGGCCTCTTAGGTGTGTAGAGGTGTTAAAATAGTTCCCATAAGGTTCCCGGAGAGAGATTACTCTAAAAATGAGCTCAAAAAGAATGTTTATATTTACAGGCAATGGTAAGTTAATATGCCATTGGTCTCAAAAAGCCCAGGACTTATGTGAGAAGCCAGATCCTCTGGTTCGCAACTTACATAGGATGGCCATACTCTTCACCCAGCAATCTCTCTTAATGTGGGGCTTCTTTATGACTTTAAGGTTTTTAATTTGTCTTCTACCCAGGTGGACCCCTGGTTATCAGTGACCATTGGTTGTATTATATGGCTGTGCTCTCCAGGACAAAGTATTTCCATTTCAGGACAAGGCTCAGTCCAGGTTTCAGGAAATCGGGACAATTGGGATGTATGTTTTTTTCACCGAAGGCAAAATTGCAGCATACATTGGGCACAATTCATGTCAGAAAATAGACTGAACAAACACAGGCACTGCATAAAAAGAGTTTCCTATTAGTTAGAAAGGTATCATTCAGATTACAACATACCAGTCATTGGTTAACATTCTATCATCCATCATCAAGCAAGCAACTGGCTAGTCACCCTATAGGGTCCTATATCCGCAGCTGTGCATAGTCTTCAATGTTCAGTGTTGGCAGACACCCAAATCTTGGGGTTAAGAAATGCAAAAGCCCGAAATGCAGTTTGTGCAATGAGAGGATCTATGATTTATTTGATATAACAGCACGGTGGCTCAATGGTTAGCACTGATTTCTTTCAGCGCTGGACACATCTACAAGGAGTTGTGCATGCGTGGGTTTCCTCTGGGCACTCTGGGTTCCCCCACAATCATAAAGACATACTGATAGGTTGTATGTGTCAAATAAATGTGCTTAGATTGTAAGCTCTTCGGGGCAGGGCCTGATGTGAATGTACACATGTAATTGCAAAGCGCTACGGAAGACGTTGGCGCTATATAAATCCATAATAATAATAAGTGGCTATATTGCTTTAATTTCCCATACTGTCTATTAGAGATGGTCGAAACTCACTAGTTTCTTTCCGTTTTTGGTTTTCCGGATCTCGGGAAAATCCAGAGGATCCGAAAATCCGAAACCGGAACACATTTTCGATAATTTTCAAATATTCGGAGCTATTTTCCATAATTTTTGAAAATACCCTTGATTGTTTGCAAATTCTCGAAAATACGATCAGAGACCATTTTCGAGTCTCCGATCGTATTTCCGAGGATTTTCGAACGTTTGATGCTGTTTTAGAAAATTATCGAAATTCCCAAAATCCGGACGATCCTTCCGGATTCGGACAGATCATTCGGGTTTCGGAAGAAATGGCCTTTCGTGTCAGATCCGGATCCCATCTCTACTGTCTATATATAGACAGTATTATCTGCCTCATTTACCGGAGTTACAATCACCCAGTCATCTCTCCCTGGGCTGGTTTAATATTGTGGTTGCAGCTCCTGGTTGATCAGCTTTCATTTGCGAACTTTTTCTCCAAAAAACTGGATATTAATGTTACAGCGGCTGTGCAGTTCACTTCTGAAAACCGACGCAGCTTCCGCAAACCCTTTCTTAAAGTTGTGCTAGCCTATATTAAATAGGTAAACCTGACTTTAAAATGTGCTTGACTTTAAGATAACTTTTTTGGCCAGCACCGGTGGGAAACTGGCTGATAATGTTTATTTTCTTTTCAGTAGACATCACTAGAGGGCGTTGCGGCTTTGATGATAAAAATAACTATTCACTTATATTTAGTAAAAGTTGAAGAACTGTATGGCAAATTAAATTAAAGGGGTCTATAAAAACAGTTTAAGCTAATGCCTAAAGCTTAACTTATTTTAAAGGACAACTAACTCCCCCAGCCCCAATCACTTCTTCAACCCTTTGGAAGTACCTAGAGTGAGGACATAAACCACTAGGTCCTCAAGCCTGCGTTTGGCATCTAACGCCTGCATTAACCTGTTAAAGTTGCGATCGACAATGTAATGTTCTTTGCAAATTAAAAAATGCAAATTTAACAGGTTAATGCTGGAGTTATATGCTAAACAAAGGGGTTGTATGGAAAAAATGTTGTCCTTAAAAAGTGGCTATACTACTATAATTTCCAACCTACAGACTGCCATTCTATTTATTGATCAGTAGCCTGCTGGTTGGGAAAATCTCCTGCTTGACAGTATAATACAGAGGAAAAAAGACGCCATGTACTATCAATCACATAAGGTTTCATAGACAGATACGACCAAAAGAAAAATGGCAGATGAATAAGCACATTCTGTAAATGTTATCTCTCCGCAATTCTCGTGTTTATTCTGACTCGGATTTTCAATTTTCAGAAAATTTCGAAAAAATAGAAGAATTTTCGAACAAATTGAAGTCAATGGAAGACAAAATTTCGCCATTCCGTTTCGAAAATTGGATGTTCGATATCAAAAATTCAAATCCAATATTCTAAGTTTGATATAGAATATATAATATTGTATATTCGAATTCTGATATTGAATAATACATATTAAATAAACCTATCAAATATTAAAAGTTTTTGAAAGTTCTGCAGAACTTCAAAATTGCCATTTTCAAATCAGAACCAGAAAACCATCCCTACCCACAGACAGATGGACAATGTAATTGACCTGCAATAAAGCTGAAATAACATCATTAAAAAATAACTCCTATTCAGCCCATTGGAATTGACTCAGAAAAGTTAATTTAAGAGAGGCTCAGTAATATCCCTTAAGGCCCTGTTTATTTAATTCGTGTCACAATGTTGTCTTTTCAACTGCCAAAGGAAAAACACTTATTTTATCATTTCACCATAAAATGCAGATTAGCATTGATTCTGTAATCCACTTCTGGTGTGTTTTTTAACATTGTTGAAATGTATCTGGGTATCTGACATACCCAGATACATTTCACCAATATCGATCACATGATAAGTAGAGATGGCCTAGAACTTTTAGTTTTAGGAGTTCGCACAACTTTTAAGACTTTTTAGAACTCAAACTAAGAACTTTTGGGTTTTTCGAAAATATTTTTGTTAATTATCGAAAATTCGGGCAATATCGAATTTTTGAATTGATAACCTTTGACTTAAAGGACAATTATATTCACCTTCCCTCCGTTCCTCTTCTTTGTGCATTAGCTTTTACCCAGGGTGAGGACCTGAAGCCTCGTCGCCGACGGGGAGGAGGGGGCGGAGCCTACCAGAGCAGCATTGCTCTGAGACTCTCCAGTAAGTTACGCAAACCCAGGGGTGAAAACCTAGCGGTTCAGGTCCTCACCCTGGGTAAAAGCTAATGCACAAAGAAGAGGAAAGGAGGGAAGGTGAGTATAATTGTCCTTTAAGCACTCCATAACCATAGAATGTGGTGTTGGCAACCCTCGAATCCTCTGATAACCCTTGAATGTTGCATTTGCTAACCCTCGAATACAGCATTAACCCTCGAATGTTGCATTTGCTAACCCTCGAATACGGCATTCGGTAACCCTTGAATACATCGATAACCTTTGAATGTAAATTATAGTATTTGAGGTTGGATAAAGACATACGTCCATCCAGTTCAACCTACTCAGCAATAACCACATTTCCTGCCTAAATGTTGATCTAGAGGAAGGCAAATAAAAAAAACACCAGAATTACGAAGAGGGGAAAATTTCCTTCCAGACTCCAAGTGGCAATTGGAAATATTCCTGGATTAACTCTACTTTATGAATCAATAACAGTAACTTGCAACATTCCTTGTTTGCAGAAACTCATCCAGCTTTCTTTTGAAACTATCCAATGAACAACTTTCAATGGAAGACAGTTCTTTCCTTCAGGTCTTAAGGGATGTCTGCGTGTCCTCTGACATGTTCTGTTAGTGAGCAATGCCCCAGATAGTTTATTGTGTGGCTCATTAATGTATTTATACACAATAAGCATATCCCCATGCAATTGCCTTTTCTCTAGTGTATATAATTGTAACTTATCCAGTCTGTCTTCATATTCAAGCTCCCCCATTCCCTTTATTATTTTAGTTGCCCTTTTCTGAACCCTTTCCATGTCCTTTTTGTACACAGGATTCCAAAATTGGTCTGTAAATTCCAAACGAGGCCTTACCAATGCTTTGTAAGGAGGGGGAATAACATTTCTTCCCCTTGAATCAATACCTCTCTTTATACAAGACAATACCATGCTGGCTCTGACTGTTGCTGCCTGGCACTGCTTGCTTCCTTTAAGTTTGTTATCCACCAAAACCCCAAGATCCTTTTCAACAGGGATTCACTTAACACAGAGCCATTTACAGTATAAGTAGCACAAGAATGTTTAAGTGCAAAATGCATCACCCTACATTTATCAACACTGAATCTCATCTGCCACTTAGCAGACCAATGTGACAATCTATCTAGATCCACTTGTAACAATTGAACATTCTCTGTAGTTTTAGATGATCAACAAAGTTTTGTGTCGTCCTCAAACACAGAACCCTTGCTGTCAATACCCACATCCTATTCATTAATAAAAAGATTAAATAGAAGTAGCCCCAACACAGAACCCTGATTTGCAAATTTTCCCTCAAGCTTTGAGGCCTCTACAGTGGAACCAGACAGCACATTGCTACCCTAGGGCCTTATACACTGAATCTGGGGGTTTGATACCCTGGACTCTAGTCCTTACTAACTCTCCTTGGTGGAGCTCAGCCTGCTCACTAGATACCCTGCATCACTCTTAGAGTTATCTACAACATAGACAGCAATAACAAGTTTTACCTTTTTGCCTAGGTTCCCCCTTTCTTCTTATTTTTTGGGACCATCCTTCTCCAGGCAGGAACAACTATAGAAAACAAACACTTACTAGAACACTTATGCACTCTTCAACAGCAACATCTGCTGGCCATTCGTGAACTGTTACAGAATTAGAATGCTATGACCCTCTATAGCTTTCTAACTCAAATGGTGGAAGTCTAAACCAAAAGGCCCTAAATTAGCATGTATGTTGTTTTTGCCCAAATGCATAACTTTGCATTTCTCACTGTTAAGGTGCCCATACATCTATGAGATATTACTTACCCGACTGAGCGCTCACGCGATGTTCCTTCGATCCTGCCGGAACCGCTTCTCCCAATCTTACATTCGACCGACATGCGATCTCAAAATGAATTGGATTTTGCGATCGCATGTCGGTCGAATGTAAGATCGGGAGAAGCGGTTCCGGCAGCATCGATCAACATCGCGTGAGTGCTCGGTCGGGTAAGTAAAATCTTATAGATGTATGGGCACCTTTAAACTTCTGTCACCTAATAGCCCAATCACCAAATGTATTCAAATCATTTTGTAATGTGGAGACATCTTGCACTGACCCTACAACCCTGCACAACTTATTATCACCAGAAAACCTAAAACACATAGCCATTCCCTCCGCATTAAAGCCATACCATGGATATAGCAGCACAGCCAATCATGTAGCCAATGGAAGACTGCATTATAGGGCAAAACTTACAGCCATGTCTGCTCTTTGGTTGGTTGTGCAGTAAATTTAAGCTAATATTTGGCCTGATTGGCTGAAGTATTGCACTGGGCAGTTGATCAGTATGCAATAACGTCCTGTGTGCCAACCCTATGTCTCATTTAGTTTATGAATTGATCTGTGTAACAGATATTGCATGGATTTTATTGATTTGACAACTTTATAAAATAATCATTACTATATAAATTTTTTAAAATCCTTGTTTAATCTAAAATCAACTTTAACATTACTTAACTAAAAAATATGTGTGTTTGATAATGTTCTAAAATACAATACTGATTTGTCTATTGATATTACCTTCTCTACCAAAAATGTCCAACCTACAAATCTATAAATACTAGATCCTTCCTATCATCATCGAATAATATGATGTTTTTATCTCAATCCATTGGCACAACCTCAGACATAAAGTAATCGAGTGGATTAAACTGTACTATGGTTCTGTCGGCTTGTATTAAAGCAGCATTATCTTTGTGCACAAAATAGTGCATGACAATGTGTGCGTGAAATTTCTGAATGAACCATGTCATGATATGCACTAGAGGGTTCTGCCAGATAATGAGGTATTGTACCAGCTGAGATGGTGATTAATTTGCACGAGGAATCAGTGTCGGACTGGGATGTTGGGGTCTACCTGGAAATCTGAGACCAGGGGCCAACCAGGACGAGTTTAGGGGCCCACCTTGCATTTCATATCTCTATTATCACTCATTTAATAATCTATCTTACTTCTACTGGCTCCTTTTGTTTATTAAAATGCATTTCTTACAGACCCATTGGCTCTGTATTTAAATTTAAGCAATTTTCTCTATTTTTCTGGCCCTGACATCACCATCACGGAGTTCGTCAGAGAGTGGAAAGGGATAGGAAGAGTTCAAGGTAAAATATTTGGACACTGGAATGCTGGGGAGAAAGGTAAGTATTGCAAAAACAATGTTGGTGGGGGGAGGGGTATCTTTATCTGCAAAGGTTTTGTGTGGGGGGGGGCAAACATAAAAAAAACCCATATTGCATTCAATTTAAATTAGCTTCTTATTGTTTGATTTCCAGAATATGATGGAGATTCAATAAAGATTCTTATCGTTAAAAATGGTGCTAATTTTGCCCCAACCAATCAGATCTTATTTAACATTTGAAAGCTAACCAAAGCTGATTGGTTGGGGCAAAATTAGCACCATTTTTACCGATAAGAACTTTTATTGAATCTCCCTGTATGTCCTGTAATCTCCATTGATTGTTCTTGGAAAATAATTGACGGTACACTATAAATTAGTACACTAGAAGTTGAACTTCTGCTCGCATTACTACCTACTTTTTTGTAAGTTTGTGTTCTGAATTTCCTTTTCCTTTGTCCATTGTTCCAATGTGACACGTATCCTAATAAAAAATACAAGTGCAATAAAGTTTTCTCTTGTTTCCTATCAAAGCAGATTTAGAAAATATCTGGAAACGGGGTTATTTAGATGGTGTCACAGGGGAAACTATTATTTACCTTTTCTTCATGATATGGAAGATTGAAGTTGTCAGAATTACCAGCGGTGGAAATCACAGAGCAACTTGAAATTCGCAAGAAATTCCAACAGCTGCAAGCTGAAAATGCTCCCAGGCCATGTTGATACTAAACCCTTGTATTGAAACTTAATTCAAAAGACAAGAGGTTACTTATTTGTAGACACAGAAGACTATTTCTGGGATATTGACTTTTTTTTTTTTTCTTTTTCCATGTTACACATAATAAAGGTTTTCCTTAGTGGCCATTTCTAATCCTGGGTACTGGGAATTGTGAAGAGTTCAAAACCAATTCCTTGCACTAATAAAGATGTTCCCAAACCTATGAGTAAGAGTGGAGGGTACGCTCGAAACGCGTAAGGCTATGGGAACTCCTTGTTTGTTATGGCACTGTTTTGAATAAAGCGTGTTGGATTGCAGAGTCCAGGTGTCTTATGTTCCGGTGTGCGCCGTATCCCATATTGGTATTTTGCTGAGTATTACAGAGGACCAGAAGCGACGGGTTCGGGGCGTGTAGCACCCGGACCACAGACCCACGTGGGTAAGTCTAACCCTGTGGGGGTTTGTGTACAACTTTAAACCTAAAGGTATCAGGAAGAAAGAGCGTTGCCTGTTCTAGCGAAGGACCCGGGGCATGTTTGCACCTGGGTCAATTTACTGACAGTGTGAGTCAGATTATTCATATACAGCACTGATAGGTGCCTCACATTTGGGTTTAAAAGTGTTTGTAAGGGGATTTGAGCATTGTATTCTGTGGTTTTGTACATGTTGGTCCTTTTCCTGGAAATGCTATTTGATTGTTACACACAGAACATAAATTGGATCAATATATTTTTAAAAGGAATAGCGAGCAATGGGAACTGCTTACTTGACAGACCACTGGTTCTCACATGCTCATCTGCACTCTGACAGACGCTTGTGGATTATTACAGAGCACTAAGCATGTTTTTGACAGTAAGAAAAAAACTTTGCAATCAACATTGTAAACAAATGGTTCAAGCCAGAGAATGTCAGCAGGTAGAACTGCTGGGTAGAGATGGGCCCGAACCCGATTCCGAAGCGGATTTTACGGATCCGCCGGAGTTTGCAGATTTCTGACTTTTTTGGATTTTTTTCCCTGAAAATTCTTGAACGTTTGACAATTTTCTAATTTAAAAATCGCTAAATTTTGGATTAGATTTTGGAGAATAAACATTTGTAAATATGGGCAATATGGCCATCATAACTACAGCATTACCATAGCAACTTTTCATTTGTTATATTAATTATAGTATTCCCTCTAGTATATATTTTTTAGAATATTTATGGGGGGGGTTCTGAGAAGGGTTACGTAGGGACGTCTACAAAAGAATACCATCATACCAATGATACACTGGTAATAAAATAAATATATATTCATAGCCACCAATAAAATACTGATTGGAAGGCGGGGCTGTTTGTAGCCATCTTAGTGCCCTCTCAACATTGACATGATGTATGTACCTGCTTTCCATGACTCCTCTGTTCACCCCTCACCCACTCTAAGTTCTAATTGGAGAGTTGGGTGGAAGGAAGAAAGAGGCAGGGATAGGGATCTCATGGCTGCTAGTCACAGGGGCCACTGTTATAAAGTCTGCAGCTGCTTTTACCTGGCATTTTAGAACTGTTCTCAGTACTATTAGCTGAGCTCATCCTCCCCCCTCCTTCCTTCACTTTCAATTCATTTGCAACATTTGTTATTTGCTAAATAGAGCCTGTGGAGTTCTAGTTCAACACTGGGCACCCTAGGTCTTTGCCTATTTGACCTATGCCTAAAAATGGCCCTGGCTACATCGTAACATTGCTCCCCATAGTGGCTGACTATATTTTTCAATAACAACACACATTGGAGGCATTTGGGTATAGCACCCAGCACACATTAGGATGTTTAAATTCTGTCATACAAAGACTGCTCACAAATCCCTGTCCCATGCTGTGCAGAAAGCCTGAGTTCATTCGAAACATTTCAGACAATAGGAACTTTCTCAAAGTCATATGAGGAGTAATAAGGTCTCTTGGGTAGCATTTGGTGCTTCTATAAGAAAATATTGCTAAAGGCAAATTAAGAATTGTGTCCTTTACCATTCAAACATTCAACTACAACATTTGCCATCTAGTAAAACAAAAATCGAATAGTAATATTTTACATAACGTCATAACATTTATTTTTTTTTATTTAATCTTGTGTAAATATTTAGCATTTTAAAAAGTTTTTTTTTTAATTTTATTTAAGTTTTCTTTGCATCATTACAGTTTGAAATGTATTTACTCTATTTCGCATAGGGGATTTAAGCGATGAAATAGTTTGTGGGGTTTTTTTGTGAATCTGAAAACGACAAAATGTTCTTTTTGTTAAATGATGTACTATTGCTCTTTATCAGATCTTCTCCCTAAGGAGTAATTGATTCTGTGGTAGGTTCTCGATTTGGAGAGTTTTTTTTGTCTTTAGCAGCACACCAGATACACACTGACTTGTATCCATTATCATATTGTGTAAACCTCCCGTGAATGACAGCTAGTGTCACAGTTTTGTATAAACAACAGTTGCCCTGCAATTACAAACATATTTCCTTTAATTTGCTGATGTCAAGAACTGGAGGAACACCCTAGAAGAAAGAATAACAACTGATTTCCTCTTTTCTGGTATGTAATTACCACCCGTGTTTATCTGATATTTGTTTCCTGAGGCTTATTACCATATGTTATCCTAAGAGAGGGAGGAGTGTTCTAAAGTTATTATACCGTTTGCAATACCTTCATTTATTAGTGGGAAATAGACTTTTTTGGTGTCAATATTTAGTTATATGCAGATAGAACATGTAGATTACTTAGCAAAAAGTATTTCATAGAATCATGATGGCTTTAAAACTTGCCTTGATCCTTTTCTATAGTTTTAGTGCTGTAAGGAACTTGATCCCTTTTTGCTCTCAGTGCTCCCTGTCACTAGATCTCCTCATATCCTGTTCAGCTCACACCTAGTTAGTAAGTAGGTCTCCTCTCTATCAGGGCTATGTTCCAAAAGCCACAAACGGCCTTTTCCTTCTAAAAGTTACGTTAACCCATTTCTTAATTATATTGTATATTACACCTACGATTTTGGAATCTTCTAACTAATTTATTCAGTTAGCAACTGATATAGTGGACATCACAGCTAATGACTGAATGCTATTCCCTTCACTGCGCATGCTCAAACTCATAACTAGCTCACTAAATTGCAGAAGGGAACAAATATAGCTGTTAACACACAGTGACCCTTAGTTTTTCCACTCAAAGTAAAAAAGGATCCTGCACACTCCCAATGTAGCATTAGCAATGTTCAGTGCTGGGTGCCCCAGCGTAGCAGCAAGCTCACATATATAGAAAAAGAATGCTGTGCACACCAGTCTTATTAGCAATAGGTGTTTATTACCACATCAGTATAACACCATGTAACGTTTTGGCGATATTACTGACGCCTTCATCAGACACATACCAACCAGTATGTGTCTGATGAAGGCGTGAGTAATATCGCAGAAACGTTACATGGTGTTATACTGATGTGGTAATAAACACCTATTGCTAATAAGACTGGTGTGCACAGCATTCTCTTTCTATATACCTTAGTTTCCACTCGGTATCCAGGAGCATTGCAGCTATAAGCTAATGATTTGGGAGGATAAGGTGGGATATTTCAACATATTTTAAAGGGGCTATTCTTTCTAAAATATACCATTATGAGGGCTGAGTTGTCTTTTAAAGGGCATGTCCACCCCCAAAACTATCATTTAACCCGCTACTGGCCCCACTGTGTAGTGTAATAAAATCCTTACCTTACATCCCTGCTCCATATGGCTTGTATTTTTTTATGCCCTTAAAGGGCATGTCCACCCCTTTTTATAAATTTTGGGGTATAGTAGGTCTCCCTCCCCCAGCCCCAACCGCTATAATAGTTTTTACAGAAACTTCCCCGATTATTACTTACCTTACCTCTCTCCTCCAGCGTTCTCCACTGCTGGCAGCTGCATCCGTGATAGGCTGCCTCTCAGCCAATCACAGATGTAGCTGCCGGTCCGGCCCCCTGCTTGCAGTGTCATGCAAGCAGAGGGCCGGGGCAGTACGCCAGAGGAAAGAGGTAAGGTAAGTAATGATTGGGGGAGTTTCTGTAAAAACTATTATAGCAGTTGGGGCTGGGGGAGGGAGACCTACTATACCCCAAAATTTATAAAAAGGGGTGGACATGCCCTTTAAGGACATAAAAAAATACAAGACAAGAACTGGAATACAGATGTGAAAGGAGGTACCGCGCACACACAAAAGCTGTGAAAAGGGTCCTTAACCTATTTATTCAGTGAAACAGAGATAACGTTTCCGGGGACCTAGCCACCCTTCATGTGATGAAGGAAGTTTGGGGAAGACTAAAAATTTCCCTTGGCTGCGTTAGTCTCTCTATAGGGGGAGTCGCCCGTGGTCATGGGAAACACACAATCCCAAACGTTCTCCCTATGCTGTGTATATGCTGTGCACATAGGAAGAATGCTCAGGACTGTGTGTTCCCTGATATTTGACAACAATGATAGACAGGATCTTGCAAATCTTGTCTGTCATCTTTCATACATCTTTCCTGTGTGTACCCAGCTTTATTCAATGTTAAATTTAGGTAGCACATATCCTTGCCTGTATGCAATTTGTGTTCAAGCCGGGTAGTAATAGGTGCTAATTGGATACTTTTTTCCAACACTTTAGCTTGCTGGGCCATGAATGGTTTAAAAATTTTGCAGATCAGTCAGAACTTTGTAAAAGAAAAAAATAATTCAAACATTGTTCTAGAAAAGTCTGAAACCCATTTCAAATTAGGTGCAGAAAATTCAAATAAATCCCCATTAATTGGGTTCTGTTTAGACCCATTTGGCAGAACTGCTGGTGGAACGAAGCTCGTTGGTTTTGTTCATCTATAATCTGGGTATTTATTTAAAGCACAACTGTATTTACAAGCTCCACCCTTCCACCCCCATTCTGGGATCTACCTAATGGGAAAAAGAGCTTCTTGAAGACCGTATCTTCCCATTGGTTCGACCATGGGCCAAAAGTGGGGTGGAGCAACAATACTAATGTTGTCCTTTAGCTAAACATTAAATTAAAACCAATAGGAACATTAATTAAAACCATAGGAAGCTGCCAGGCTACTATATTGAAAGCATTTTCTAATAAATGAAAAACCCTCCTGAGACCATCAATATCTTTGCTCCAGATCATTCAGATTTCTGTGTTCTCCAGTGTCTAATCATTGTTATTAACCATCTGTTTCTCATACATTACTCGAATCCCATAGTATTTAGATATTTTCATAATTCCCATACTCCCAAAGCTGGGACTTTAAGGCTTTGTTGATCTTTGCACCTGCAGCTCTAAATGGTTGGGTGACAATAGGCTAACTAATAAGGGAGTTTATTGGGTGGATTCACTGACATCAAAAGCTTTGCAGCTGCTTCTTGCTTCACCTTTGTTTATATTCTCGTCCCTTCCCATCTCAAATGGAAAGAATTCATGTGCTGGTTAGTCTATAGGGGGGTTCGTATGTTTCATACTGTGCTCACTTGCCAGGGAAGGAACTACTGTAAGCTGTCAGTTTTGAAGCAGAGTGTTGTTACATTTACTTGCATGGGAGGCGAGTGATCGCTTTAGCCAGAAGCTACGCTGTAAAGTGATGTACATTCTATTTCCTGTCTGATGTAAGGCTGGATTTCTTACACAGTTAAACATCTGCTAAACTTTATTGCCTCGAGAAATAAAATGGATAGTGTTGATATTTCTAGATAACGTCTCCAACCACATAATTACCTGAAATATGCAACTTCCTCCCTAGGCATTCTTTAGATCCTGACAAGTCGGGTGTGTCTGCCACCAACATTTACATGTAACACTTCGCCTTCTTTCTTACATGGGAATAAATAATTAGACATTGGATTCTGAAAGAAACAACATTAGTATAGTATAGTATAGTATAGTACAGTATAGTATAGTACAGTATAGTACAGTATAGTATAGTATAGTATAGTACAGTATAGTATAGTATAGTATAGTACAGAATAGTATAGTATAGAATAGTATAGTATAGTATAGTACAGTATAGTTTAGTATAGTACAGTATAGTATAGTATAGTATAGTACAGTATAGTATAGTATAGTATAGTATAGTACAGAACAGTATAGTATAGTATAGTATAGTATAGTACAGTATAGTATAGTATAGTATAGTATAGTATAGTATAGTATAGTACAGAACAGTATAGTATAGTATAGCATAGTACAGTACAGTATAGTATAGTATAGTATAGTACAGAACAGTATAGTATAGTATAGTATAGTATAGTATAGTACAGTACAGTATAGTATAGTATAGTATGGTACAGTATAGTACAGTATAGTATAGTATAGTATAGTATAGTATAGTATAGTATAGTATCGTATAGTACAGTATAGTATAGTACAGTACAGTATAGTATAGTATAGTATAGTATTTGAGGTTGAATAAAGACATACGTCCATCCAGTCCAACCCATCTAGCAATATCCTCATTTCCTGCCTAACTGTTGATCCAGAGGAAGGCAAAAAAAAAACTACCAAATGTATGAAGGGGAATTCCATGGTGGAGAGGCGATTTTTACATTATTTGTCCTTTAAAAAAACAATACTTCCAGCAGACCAATGCATACACAGTAATATTGCTCAATTAGTCAGAAAAAATACTCGATAGTGTGTACCCAACCCTATTTCTTAAATGGGCCTTATGCAGCCAGTAGGCCACAAATTGGGCACCTGTGATGTAAATTTTTTTTTAATGAAAGCAAAAATAAAAGAAATGGCAGCACAAAGAAACTGCTTTTGCCAGGCTTCCCGAGTGCTTTGGCACTGTCATTAATACTGCCCAGAGCACTAACCTGACAGATGAAAAATGGCTCCAGATATTTTTACTTTTAAAAAGTACATTTTTACAGTATTGTTGTCCTTTAAAATGTTGTGTTGGCTATATCTCTGAACACAATCAAAGGAAGCTTAGATGTCTCCTTTACTTTGCATTACTTTACTATACATTGGGGGTTATTCAATAAAAGTTCTTATCGTTTTTAAAATGGTGCTAATTTTGCCCCAACCAATCAGTTGTTAGCTTTCAAATGTTACATAAGTTCTGATTGGTTGGGGCAAAATTAGCACCATTTTAAATGATAATAACTTTTATAGAATCTCCCTGATTTTTTTTTTTTATAATTTGTGAAATATTAAACATGCAAGTAAAATTCTATCCAGACAATATTGCTCCTGCTAATTTGATAAACTTTAAGCAAGATAGCAGTGTCCTTTATCCTTTAAAGCAGTGCATAGCAGTTTTATAAATATACAGTATATAGGATGTGGCCATAAATTATATCAATAGGGGTCATTTAGCAAATGACTAGAATGGACTGACGAAAATAGCTAAAAAACAAATGTTTTGTTATGGATTGAAGAATATAGATTTTAATTCTCCACCCCCCATTTAAAAAATATTTTTGCAATAAACTATTTTCTGGTAGACCTCCCTGTGTTTTTGGAAGGTAGCTCTACAGCTGTGGTCATTTAGCATTAAAAATAAATAGTGTTGACTTAAGGTGACCTGCGATCCTGCCGGAACCACCTCTCCCGATCTTATATGCGATCGACATGCGATCGCAAAATGAATGGGATTTTGCGATCGCATGTCGGTCGTATATAAGATCGGGAGAGGTGGTTCCGGCAGGATCGCAGGAACGTCGCGTGAACAGTTGGTCGGGTAAGTAATATCGTGCTGGTGTATGGCCACCTTAATAATTGTGTTTCGATTGAGTCGTCTAACACATTAATGTCTACTGTATATATGTTGAATAAAAGAAAATAATCATTGTGAATTATGTTATAGCATTTAGTTATTTTGGATGGCACAAAATTTAGGATGAGTGAAAAACTAATCATCAGATTTTGAAGGTGAATCCTAATGGTTTCTGCAAATATTTAAAGGAGAATTGTGCAGGCAAAGAATTGAGGAACTTGCCTCCCAGTCTTTCCGTTCAGACAACTACCCAATCATTTTGCGTTTGCTGTTTCAATTACAAAATGAATGGGCCAAGAGTAGTGACTTGCGGGAGGAAGTGGTCACATCTATCTAACAAGTTTTTGGCCACCAATAAAATCCATTTGTTAAAAATAAAAAGTACCCTACTGCCCAAATGTTGTTTTTTCCTACCACCCAAATGTTGTTCTTTCGTACCAACCAAATGTTGTTTTTTCCTACCACCCAAATGTTGTACTTTCGTACCAACCAAATGTTGTTCTTTCCTACCACCCAAATGTTGTTCTTTCCTACCACCCAAATGTTGTTCTTTCTAGAGCAGAAGTTCCTTAAAATGTGCTTTGTGCACTTCTGTAGAGTTGATCAGGGGGATTTACCCACTGGTGATTGGAGTTAAGGTCACGTTGACCGGTTCATTAGGGGTTAGGGCATCTTTAACTCCATATTAGTGCCAGATGCAAGGGTTACGTAAAAGACACCCATGCATCTGGTGCTCACTATTCAATGTCGCATTTGCGCTACTTTTAGTCCAGGATTTTAACGCCAAAGGGATTTACCCACTTGCGCAAACTAGATATTGAATCGCATTCGGGAGATTTACCCGGAGCGATAGCGGCATAGGGATAGCTTCTTCAGGGGCATCTTTGGAGAAGTAATGCGAAAATGTGGTTTGGGGAGGTGCTGAATCTAAATATATGTCTTGTTAAACTAAATGTCATGTTATGGCTGGACATGCCTGAAATATTAAAGGGCATGTCCACCCCCAAACTTATTAAATTTAACCCCATACTGGCCTCACTGTGTAGTTTAAAATAATCCTTACCTTACATCTCTGCTCCTTATGGTTCTCCAGCAGTGCTTGTCCAAAATCCAGGAAACTGAAGAGTAGGAGCTGTATTCCTGTGTGAAAGGTTTCTGTCTCCTCCTTGTCCTCTGAGAGTACAGTGGCATGCACAGGGGAGCCCTTTCTCCCCCTCCCTCCCACCATCTGGATGATCCCTCCACTGCAGCCGTTGCACCTAGCGTGAAATCATTTTAGTATATGATTTTGTTCATAAACTATAAAAATATTCAAATAAATGTTTATATTTTATGGTAAGAAGAAGTATTTGGAAGAACAGGAATTAGCTGAAACCCCAAAGAATGTATCTAGTTCCAGTATAAATAATGAGGATTAGGATCCATTTTCTCCAGCATAATAATACTTTATTTAGAAGGAGGAAGTGTTTTTTTGTTTTTTTTTTGCAATATTTTATTTTGAGTTTTTGTTTTTTTAATTATCTGACAACATAAATTCATCGGGGCGATCAAGAAATCTTTTGGTCCATATTACAGTAATAGAAATGCTATGGGAAATATAGTTTGATTTCCCAACTGCTTGCAGAATAAGATTATCCACTTTTTGAACTGACAGTTCTGATTAATTTAGACCTACAGGACTCATGCAATGTGTCGCTGGAACAGGTCATTACCTAGAAATGACCAGAAGCCGGATCACGTAGGCCATAAATCTGCCACTTCTTAGAAACAGATCAATCCATCTAGTTCTATTTAAGTGAATTCTGCAACCAAGGTTGTAATTCAGAAGTTGAAGAGGCCCCATATTTGTTAACGCCAGACATTGTTAGTAAAGCCATTTATTCTATTACCAAGAAAGAACATGAAACCCTTCAGACATTAATTACTAAACCAATTACAACTAAGTGGCATATACATTTGGTTGCAGTACATCAAATCTGGTTACTGTGCTGGTAGCAATGATAAAACGCAGTTATTATAGTTGCAGTTTTAGGCAGGTATTGATCTAAAGATATTGCAAAGCACAAGGGTATCTCCACTGGGAAAAATAAATTGGGGCATTTAGTACGGGAGGTAAAGGAGCTGTGTCTTACCTCCAGTTCTTCAATAAAAACTGCAGGAGCCGGGAGAGAAGGTAATCTACTTACCCAATCGCTCGCTCCTCCTCCGCATCTGACATGTCCCAAAAGACTCTATATTCTATGCGCATGCGCATTGCACTTCTGCAAGGGTTTGGCAAAGAAATATGCAAAAGGTAGGCAGATGTACAAGTGACGTTATATCTAATCAATATAATTAATCAAAGACCACAGTATGGCATTATATTTCTTCCTATTATATCTGTGGGATACAGAAAGAAACAAATTAGCAATCTTTTAAGAATCCTTAGGGCCCCAATATATAAAGTAACATTTCCAAATGTTGAAATCTAAAATTAACACAAAGTTTAAAAGATTTCAAAAGTGTTACATGAAAATGTATTTTCCCTTGGTTCCTGCTGCTGCTACGTTGCTGTCTTATCTTACCCAATTGTTAATATTTCGTTCTTCTAGTCTTCTTTATCAGACTACACCCTTAAATATTACCAAGACACCTTTGGTGACACCAAGCCTTGTCACTAGGGATGGATTAGAACTGGAACCCAAGTTCGAGACTGATTTTATGAGTTCATACGAGCTCTGACTTTTTAGAACTCTCCGAACTAAAAACTTTTGGAAGGATTAGCAAATTTTAGAATCAATATCCCTTGACTTTAGCTCTCCATAACGCTAGAATTTTAAGGTTACTGAACTCCGCATTCAAGGGTTATCAACAAATTTGAGGGTTAGTGAATGCTACATTCAAGGATCAGCGCCTCAAATTCAGCAATAACCCTCAAATTTATCCATAACCCTTGAAGAGGGGGGGATACCGCAACATTGTGCATATACCATGTCACAATAAAATCACTTAAAGGACATGTCCACCCCCAAAACTGAAATTAAACCCCATACTGGCCCCACTCTGTAGTTTAATAAAATCCTTACCTCACATTTCTGCTCCAAATGGCTGCCCTGCTATTCCCCTCCAAAGTCCAGGAAACTGCAGTGTAGAGGCTGCGAGTAACTCATCCTGTGCCTGTCTCAGCCTCAACCTTGTCAAGGTTTGAGGCATGCGCAGGAGAGTCCTCACCCCCTCCCTCTCCCTCTCGATTTTGTCTCCCTCCCCCTACCATTAAACCCCATTGATATTATGTACTGCTCCTTCCCCCAGCCCCAACCGCATTACTATTCTGCACAGAAAGAAAGTCCCCCGATCTTTACTTACAGCAGTATTCCCATACAGTAGTCCCATACAGTAATAGCCAAATCCAGTATGGTTGTATGGGACTACTGTATGGGAATACTTCTGTCCATTTAAAGGATAACTAAAGCCTCACAACAATACAGAATCAAAAGGCATTTTTCCCCGCTAACTTGGGGGAAATAGGTCCGTTTTCGAACTACAGGACTTTTACTTAATTTCTATAGTTCTAAAACAAGCCAAACTTTAGGAAGTTCATCCATCTCTACTTGTTACAACTTGGTCCTTGCTTCGAACCAAACCTAATTTCAAGGTGGAACTGCAAGTTTTCAAAATTTGACTTTCGATTATCAGTTTAATCAAATGTATACAGTGCAGACAAACCGTGGCGATTTTGGCCTAGTCCATTTATTTTGCAATCACTAGTCGATCACAAAAAAGAATGGGCCAGGTGGTACTTCTGAAATCAAGAGAACGTCATAGGAGAAACAGAAGCTCCTAGTGTATGGTCAGCTTTACCATCTTTTTCCGCTTTAGTCCATACTTAACTCTAACTCTAACAATCGGGAAATTAAATCTCCTCTGCGCCACCCATCTACCTGGCTCCCCATTAAACAACGCATTATCTACAAAATCCTTCTCTTAACATTTAAATCCCTAATGTCTCTAGTGTCCCCATATGTCCCTGCCTGTACCCTCCGCTCATCACAGAGCCATCTCTTATATAGACCTCCCTGTCCTCTGGAATTCTATTCCCCTCTCTCTACATCAAGAAACCTCAATAAACTAGTTTAAATCTAACCTCTCATCCTATCTCTTTTGGCACAGCACAGCATAGGAATGTTGACAATGCACCAGTTATTACTTTAGCACTTCCACCCTTTCATATGTATCTGTATGTTACCCACCTAATTAGATTGTAAGCTCTACGGGGCAGGGACCTCTTTCCTCATATTACATGTTTCAAGCACTTGTATATTTCATGATGCTCATTCTTATTTATATATTTATGTATTTATTTACTGTCCCCCTTGTACGACTTTTTCTATTCTATATTGTACAGCGCAGCATCCCCTAGTGGCGCTATATAAATAAACATACATACATACATACCGATTGGTAGAACATCTTTGATAGGTTGCCTAGATTACCAGCTCTTCTAGGCAGGGCCTGTTGCAAAGAAAAAAACCAAAACTCAGCGTAATATGTATACGTCAATAAAGTACACATGTGCATAAAATCACTTTAATAGCACATTAAGGTAATAATCAGTTTCCTTTTATCCACCATTACCTGTAAATGTGCTGTTAGAACCCATGCAAGAAATATCTACTTTTTGATTATTTATTAATCACATGCTTGTGAAAATTCATGCAATCACCTTTCCTTCCTCGGTAATGTGTTTCTAGCCCATTCTTTGCAGAACCTTCTCACAAGTATTGTATTGCAGCCTGGCATCTAGTGCTTTATTTTTTTCTACATGAAATAATGTGACTTTAACCACAAAATGAATAGTTTCATTTATTGAAAGACTTGCTTTCAAATAATGGATTTTAATCATATATACAGTTAATTTACATGGTATTTGTTTTCTTTCTGATTTTCTCAATCAAAGTACAAATTAATAGGGTTATTTAATTAACGGTGCACAATTTTTCCTGTGTCATCAGATGTTTTCTAACTGTACAAGGCCTTTAAAAAGGTATCATCTGATTGGTTGCTGCAGATTAAAGCTAGTTACTCACCATACAATAATTTGGCCCGACTGACCAATATTTCAGTGTCTTGGTCATTTGGGCTTAATTATTGTACTGGTTCCTTGTGGCGGCCACGACTGACCGAATCGGACGAACGCACAATCGGGGAGGACGGAAAACCACGCCCGATCATGCGATACTCTATAGGACCGCACGATCTGTCGTGGTTACTGTTGGACGCGGATGCTTATGTCCTTCCTCCTGGCCGCCCCGTCGAAAGTCTCGAACGGTCGGTCATGAGCAAGAATTGTCACGTGTGCTCCCACCTTAAGAACACAGGAAATATTTTGTAACTGTTATTAAAAAAGTGTCAGACCAGCATGTTAGGGCTCACCAGGGAATCTAAAATAAAGGACCCACTGAGAGGCATAAAGGAGCCCACGCATCATTTCAATGTACCTTAAAAATGAGTGGGCCCCTTTATTCCTATCAGTGGGTCCCTAAGTTCCAGACAGATTTGCAATCATGGGTCAGCCCTGCATTTGCACATCTGTATGGACACTTACAGGGTTATTCAATAAAAGTTCTTATCGTTTAAAATGGTGCTAATTTGGCCCAAACCAATCAGATGTTAGCTTTCAAATGTTAAAAAATATCTGATTGGTTGGGGCAAAATTAGCACCATTTTAAATGATAAGAACTTTTATTAAATCTCCCTGCTAATATTTTCACTAATTTACATATTTATCTATCCTAGCTTATTTTTAAAGGATAACTAAAAATAAAAAAGTACCTGGGGCACGGAGGTAGGGTTGATTATTCCTACCTCCCAATATTGTTTTGTTGATGAGCTACAGCATCAATGTTATTTGGAGGCAGAAAGTACCAATCCTACCTCCCTGCACAATTTACATTTCATTTTAACTGTTTTTGAAAAAAAAACGTTATGCTCCCTATGAGGAAGCTCCTGGATACTTAAGATCGGAGCGAAATGCGTTCGTCGTGAGCGCCCCCCCTGTGCTTGAATCCCCTCTCACCAGACTGGTATAAGTATTACCTATCGCTCGCATTTTTGTTATATCAGTTGAAACATGTTTATACCACCTTGGCTATTATATGACTGACTCTTGTGAAGGGGATTAGTGTTTTTAAATGTTTTTAACTTTTGTCCCATATAAATTATTACAATAAAGGATGGTCTTACTATACTTTACTAGTACAGAGTTTTTTGCAGTCTGCCTTTTCTCTTTACTGTTTCTAATGCTCCCTATAGTTGTCATTTCATTTTCTATTTCTTAGGCTCCCCTTTCCACGGTATCTAACGTTTAACCATTTTCTATATTTTTATGGGCGAATGGGCCATGGGTCTACTGAGGGTTTCCCTGGTATCCTGTGGACCAATCTCACCCAGTATCAGATCTTCATTTTATTTATTTCTTTTTCAATCATAGTCTATCAACATAGTCATCTATGATCAAATGCTCAGACAAGAGAAAGTCCTATCCTTTCATAGGTACATTCATTAGTTGCCATGCTTCTGCAGCAACTTTATTATAATAAGTCTGTCTTACTGTATAGTAAAACTGTTCTGGCCTTAGAAGTCATTCATAAGTTGTAAGGGTTAAGTACTTCTATACATTATAACAAGGCTACTAGGGGTCTAGCCAGAATTTGCCTTCACCTTTCCGAAACATCTTTGTATCTATTGTTTTGTATTTGTTTTTTAATTTCTCATTGGTAGATTAAATAATTAATATCTGGCAATATAAAGTCAATTTAATTGGATATGTTTTAGTAAGATGTTCCACCACTCATCAAAGTGTCTTCATCAAAATGCCTTCCTCAATTCTACTGCATGGTGAGAGATTCCCCAGCGCACATATAAAGGTTTATGTTGATTGCCAAAAACATCTTCAATTAGTAAAACAATGCAGTAAAATGGACTTTATATTTCAAAACGTACAATGACCTGGATGACTGGAAAACTTCATAGACAATATCCATAAACAGAATTCTCTGACACCATGCAAATGAACTGTGTCTTTAATAATGAAAACTTATCTTGAAGGAGAAGCAACCTTAATATTAAGGTTTGGGGACTAGGCATTTGTAGAATAAACATTTGGCTTTGAGCATATGGCTCATATGTTGTTATATTACAGAACATTGGCTTATTTCTCCATAATAAATCTAAAGGGGCACTAAACTCTCTTACAGGGAGATGTAATAAAAGTTCTTATTGTTAAAAATGGTGCTAATTTTGCCCCAACAATCAGATGTTATATCGCTCAAATGTTAAATAAGATCTGATTGGTTGGGGCAAAATTAGCACCATTTTAAACAATAAGAATTTATATTGAATAACCCTGTTAATTTCTTTGCTATGTTCTATAATTCAATGGGGGATAGGAGCACTTAAACACTTTATTGCCAATTGAAGTACTATTTTATTCTCTTTTACCTCCAAAGTTTCGTACACTCGTGCATTGAGGGTTGGGACCCGCGATCCCACGTGTGTACGAACCTTAAGTCAAGTAAATTGTAATGGACAAAATCTGTCAAAAGCTTTGGGACCCGCAATTATTTCCTCCAGTTAGTGGGGGGAAATGTGTTCACACCTTCAGTGCATTTTAGTGGCACAGTGGGAATTTTGGTTGCATGTATTACAAAGTAAAAGCTTTAATCAATATGTTTTTCCTTTTTACTTCAAGTGGTTTTTTATTTAATATGTTCATTCATGACTGTTTGCCCACATACCATTTTTATTCCTTGCAGAGAAAGTAGGAGAATCCCAATAATTCTTTCAGTCCATATATCCTGATCTATCACCACTCACTTCATTAAGCCAGGAGGCTTGTAGCGCCTCATGGGAATTGTTTGCCCCCTGGACTTAGTGTGTGGGGTATCTGAGTTGAGGCTGAAAATGATTGAGGAAACCTGGAACGCAACAGGCAGACAGGGCACAACCAGCTAGGAGCTGGACAGTAGTGTGGTACCAAATTGTAAACCAGAATCTGTGTCAGGGACAGAGCCAAGGGTCAATACACAGAGAATCAATCAGCGAAACAAATTACAGAAGGGATGAGAGAAAACATAGTCAATGTCAGGCACAGGTCAGGACAAAGCAATATTGTCATATAAATATCTGTTACTTTCTGCAATCCCATTCATGCTAATACTGATACAGGACAATAAGGATGGAAAGTCTCCACTACATCTATGTGCAAAAGTCAACCTCTGGATATGACGCTGAGCATGTGCACTCAACATTTTTGGTCGTCTATAGCGAGGCCTGTTCTGAGTAGAACCTGTCCTGTTAAATCACTGTATGGTCTTGGGCACCGTGCTACTTCTCAGTTTCAGGGTGCTGGCAATCTTCTTAAAGCCTGAGCCATCTTTATGTAGGGCAGCATAATAACTGCCACATCCAGACTGATGAAGAGGGCTTAGTACTCCCATTAGCTTGCTTAATTTTTTTTTATCTAGTTAAAAGGTATCACAGCTCTACTTTTCTTCTCTTACTTATGGCTAACACGGTACAAACACCAACTATTTTTTTCTTCGTAATATAGCTAAATATAGCTTGTGCAGGCTCTCATGCTTTTGGGCTTGAACTATTGTAACCTACTTCTCAATTGCCTTCCTGCTTCCCACATCTCTCCCCTTCAGTGGATACTAAACTCTGTTGCACATTTCACTCTCTAATAAACAGGATCCCAAATCTCCTCTGTTCCGGACAACAACCTGGCTCCTCATTACAGCGCATTTTATATGAAATTCTTCTCCTAACATTTAAATCCCTTCGCTCTGCTGCTCCTCCTTATATTTCCTCTCTAGTGTCCCCATATGTTCCTGCCCGTACCCTCCACTCATCGCAGAACCAGCTACTGTACAGACCCCCCCACTCGTACTGCTTCCTCTCACCTTAAACCTTTCTCTCTTGTAGCTCCCATCCTCTGGAATTCTATTCCCCTCTCTCTACGTCAAAAAACCTCAATTAGCAGGTTTAAATCTACCCTTACATCCTACCTATCTGGTAACCAGCACAGTATATGGTATCTATATATCTATATATGATAAATCTACCTTATATCCTACCGAAACGCTAACCAGCACAGTATTATGGTATTCTATATCTATATATGATAAATCTACCCTTACATCCTACCTATCCGTAACCAGCACAGTATATGGTATCTATACATCATATATGATAAATCTACCCTACATCCTACCTACTGGTAACCAGCACAGTATATGGTATCTATATATCTATATTGATAAATCTCCCTACATCCTACTATCTGGTAACCAGCACAGTATATGGTATCTTATATATCATTATATAATAATCTACCTTACATCCTACATCTGGTAACCAGCACAGTATATGTATCTATATATCTATATATGTAAAATCTACCCTACACTCCTACTATCTGTAACCAGCACAGTATATTATATCTATTATCTATATATGATAAATCTACCCTTACATCCTACCTATCTGGTAACCAGCACAGTATATGATATCTATTATCATATATATGATACAAATCTACCCTTACATCCTACTACTGGTAACCAGCATAGTATATGGTATCTATACTATATTTGATAAATCTACCCTTACATCATACCTATCCGGTAACCAGCACGTAATGGATCTATATATCTATATATGATAAATCTACCCTTACATCCTACCTATCTGGACCAGCACAGTATATGGTATCTATATATCTATATATGATAAATCTACCTTACATCCTACCTATCTGGTAACCAGACAGTATATGGTATCTATATATCTATATATGATAATATACCTTACTCCTACCTATCTGGTAACCAGCACAGTATATGGTATCTATATATCTATAATGATAAATCTACCCTTACATCCTACCTATCTGGTAACCAGCACAGTTATATGATATCTATAATGATAAATCTAGCCTTACATCCTACCTATCTGGTAACCAGCACAGTATATGGTATCTATATCTATATGATAAAATCTATTAACTCCTACTATCTGGTAACCAGCACAGTATATGATCTCATATATCTAATATGATAAATCTACCCTTACATCCTACCTATTGGTAACCAGCACAGAATGGTATCTAATATATATATATGATAAATCTAACCTTACATCCTACCTATCTGGTAACCAGCACAGTATATGATATCTATATATCTATATATGATAAATCTTCCCTACATCCTACCTATCTGGTAACCAGCACAGTATATGGTATATATATATATATATGATAAATATACCCTTACATCCTACCTATCGGTAACCAGCACAGTATATGATATCTATATATCTATATATGATAAATCTACCCTTACATCCTACCTATTGGTAACCAGCACAGTTATGGTATCTATATATCATATATGAGAAATCTACCCTTACATCCTACCTATCTGGTAAATAGCAACAGTATATGGTATCTAATATCTATATATGATAAATCTAACCTTACATTCTACCTATCTGGTACCAGCACAGAATATGATATCGATATATACTATATATGATAAATCTACCCTTACATCCTACCTATCCAGTAACTAGCACAGTATATGGTATCTATATATCTATATATGATAAATCTAACCTTACATTCTACCTATCTGGTTACCAGCACAGAATATGATATCTATATATCTATATATGATAAATCTACCCTTACATCCTACCTATCCGGTAACCAGCACAGTATATGGTATCTATATATCTATATATGATAAATCTAACCTTACATCCTACCTATCTGGTACAGCACAGTATATGATTGTTTTATTTGCTCTCACTACTCTCACTACTGCACTTATACCCTTTCCTTTCTATCTGTATGCTACCCTACTAATTAGACTGTAAGCTCTACGGGTCAGGGACCTCCATTCCTTTTGAGGCAAAGCTCTAGTATTGTATTTGTTCACCTTGTATGACTGCAGTATTTAGTTATTCTACAGTGCTGCCTCTCCATGTGGCACTATATAAATAAATTATACATACATACATATTTATTCTTTATCTATGCATGGCGCTAGTTTATAATAATTCCCGCTCTTGTCCGCATTAGTGAATGACTCCATCTTCCTAAGGGACGTGAATACTAGCAGGGTTGAAATGATCTCAACCTCTTTCCTTCCTTCCAACGGCAACAATTGGTGTGGATGCTAAAATCAAGATCATACTGCAGCATCAAAGATATGGGGTATACCTCTGAGGGGATGCAGAGATCCAGTGAGGCCAGCACTTATTTGGGAGTGTGAGGGTGCCAGGAGCCAGAGATCACAGAATTGGAGGCATCCAGTGGTGGAGAGCATCTGGAGTCCAAGAGACAGAGAGTGAATTCGGAATCTCCGTGTGAGGGCTAGTAGCCTGAGGGTTAGGTTTCCTGGACCAAGTTATTTGACATGGTTTTGTTTATGCATTTACCTTGACTCAATTCCTTGATAAACTTACTGCTTATCAATTTACTGCTTTGTTTGCACAGATTTTAGAGGATCTTTGATATAACTTATTGACACTGTGTATATAATATATTATATGTTATTTATATACTTTGTGGATATACTGTATGTACTATGTAAAGATATTTTTTTTAGACAGTGTGTTGAATGTTTGTTTTATTGTGTTAGCCTGTTACTATCTAGGGAGTAGAGATGGAGGAACTTCCTGAACTTCTTGAGTTCTATAATTCGAAAAGGAACCAAATAAAGTCTATGGGGGAAAAAAATTAATAAAATACATTTAAAATAGGAATGGTAACTTACTGTTAATAGCTCTGGGACCTGGGAAATGGTCTGGGGAACACGTCCATATCACCAAAACATGTTTAAACACTAACTTTCCTCAAGATCGGGAAATTGTCGGGTTTCCGCGTTGAGGATTAGCGCAAATTCGATGGTTACCAAACGGTACATTCAATGGTTATTGCGACTTTGCAGTAACCCTAAAATGTAGCATTCGGTAACCCTCAAATTCAGAGAGCCCTCAAAAGTACCAAATGCCACATTCTAGGGTTATGAAGTGCTAAATTCGAAGGTTGTTCGATTAGAAAATTATCAAAAATACGTCCGCGAATTCGGAAAACAAGAAAGTTTGTAGTTCGGAGAGTTCTAAATAGTTTGCATTCCCCCAAAACTCATAAAATTCGGCTCAAACTCGGGTTCGAGTTCTAGTCTATCCCCACTAGTGAGTCAGAATTATGAACCTATTCTGGAGGGTACTTGGAGATACTATCCTTAAATATATTTCATATAATTTGTTTTAAATGTTTCAGTACAATGTCAGTTTTAATTCTTTGTCACCATCCAACATCTAGCACAGATTTTGAATAATAACAGGAGCTCCTAAAGGACATGTCCATCCTTAAAAAAAAAAAACTGGTGACTTTTCAGTTATTTGCCGGCAACCCCAACTGCTATTTTTACCAGTTTATTACATGAATTTGTAACCAGATATTTAATGATAAGTCCTATTCCTTTTTGGCAAAGGTTTATGCCTCCTCCCTCTGCTGAATGAGCTCAGTTTGAGCGTGTGCAGAGGAGGCAGCAGGGGAAACAGCAGTCAATCAATGGTTGTCAGCCATCAAAGCCTTGATTGACTGCATGGAGGGAGGGGCCAGCTTACTCTGCCAGAATTGGGACAATAATTATCCTAAATATTATCCTAAAAATATGTTTTAAGTGTGGAGATGCCCTTTAATCTTGGGTTCAAACAAGTATATGATGTCTCATATTATCATTATGAACAAACCATAGAAAACTGTGGTATATCATTTTGAAATATGACAAAAAAAGCTTCTCCTGTAGCTGTGAATATTCCCTAGGTTATCAATAAGTCATTTGTGACATTTCATTAAACACTTCCTCTTAATATAGTGAAGATTATTATATGAATAATCTGTGTCCGGAGCTTTAAAGAAAACAGCTGGTCTGCAGTTGCTTTTCAATGAAAAACTTTTGCCTGGATTCACAAGGTCAAGAAATATGGCTCAGGATCAAAGAGTACAAAGCTCTTAGGAAGAAATCCTGCTTGGAAAGAAAGGTACCAAGTAGACAATTCAGCTGTCAGTTGATAGTACTACTGTAATAATGAAGCTTTCTTAAGCTCACATGAGATATAATGATCACAATAGTGTGAGCCTAAGAAAACCTCATTAGCATATTTGTGCCCTGTATTAATCCAATAGTTAATAATTGAATCAAAAAACACTTCCAGCTGCGAGCATTACACAATGTTCCTGAATGCACTGCAGCGAGACAAGGCTTGAACTGGCTCAAACAACTCGGATGAGGTAATTTCATTGCAGTTAACTCCCAGTCGTCCATCGTGCCAGATGGTTACATACCAGTTCAAGCTTAATTAACTAGTTCAAATGAATTTTCTGTGTATAAAAAAAAAGGGGGGGGAGCCATTAAGGGTATTAGAATGCTGTAACGTGCCTTTTAATACTTTTTTTGGACTGAATATTCATATTGTCCATTCATTTTTCTTAAAATCCTTCTATTTTTTGGGGGGGGGGGTGGTTGTTGTGATTTAAATGTAACATTGAATAAAAGCAAATGCTATAAACTGGCTTGACGTGAAAGAACATATTGTAGAATAAATGAATGCTCATTTCAGTCGATTTGTTAAAGGAAAAACTAAACTTAAAAGTTTTAAAACCTAATGTGAAAGCTTTTCTCCCCAGAACACCTATACATTGTAAGATTCTTCTCTAGTAAGTTGCATTTAGTACATGTGAGAAATAGATTCTGCAAATAAGAAGGTTTCCGTGGTGTTGCCTGTGCAAATAAGAGCTCATGAAGTCATCAAAGAACCGCGCCCCCGACCTCAGTATTCACTGTCTCTATGCAGAGAAACACTCTCTACAGTGTTTTCTATACAGATGTCTCCACACCAATATGGAATCCCCGATAAGACTTAGATAGCTGCTTGTTACCCTGCAATTTATTTATACCAGTGAGTGTGAGTTGCTGTTAAAATAAACTGCAGGGTAACAAGCAGCTTTCAAAGTCTTATCAGGGATTCCATATTCCATCTTTTTTAGGACTCTGTTAGCAAAAAAAAAAGCTCCCGAATGTATCTAGATTCTCTGCTTGTTCAGGGGTGGCACAATGGGTAAGGCACCAGGTTTAAAAATACACAATTCAGAAGGTCAGGGGTTCAAAACCCCAGGCTTCTAGTTTTTTTTCTATTATGTCCCAAGCAAAAGATGAAGCTCCTAAATGTACCTAAATGTTCTGCTTGCTCAGTGGTGGCTCACCTTGTAAGATGCCAATTATAGAAACGCACAGTTCAGTCACAAGTTCGAATCTCCAGTGTTACCTTAACTTTCTGTTTCCATTTAGAGATGGAAATTTGAAAGTTCGGTCCGTTTTTGAACTTTCGAACTATATGGATAGTTGGATAATGGACCCATTAAAGTCAATGGGAGTCAAATAGTTCGAAAAGTTCTACAAAAGTACAATTAATATATCAATGGTAACTTAATGTAAATGGCTGTGGGACCTGGGTAATGGTCTGGCGAACATGTTCGAATATCCAGGACATTCGGAAAATCAAATTTACTCTCACTCGCGCTATTTTCGAGCTTGTTCGCACCTAGGTACCATGTACATTTTATTCGTGGATTCGATGCTCGCGTATAGGCTTTAATAGACACTTTATTCGTAGATTCGATGTTCGCGCCTAGATACCATGTACATTTTATTCGCGGATTCGATGCTCGCGTATAGGCTTTAATGGACATTTTACTCGTGGATTCGATGCTCGCGTATAGGTTTTAATGGACACTTTTCTCACGGATTTGATGCTTGCGTATAGGTATAATAGGCATTTTACTTGCACATTTGAACGGTCGAACATTCGATATTTATTCTTTTCGAATTCGAATAGTTCGGCTCGAACTCGGGTTCGAGTTCTAGTCCATCTCTATTTCCATTATGTTCATAGTTAAAGATTCTACATGTACCAGTGATCTCTATACTATCTCCGTTAGCCTAGAGGTAGAAACTCAGAGTAAATGTACAAGTTGCAGGTTCTATTCTCCAGATTTACTTTTATTTTTTTTATTTTTGCTGAAATGTTAGTATTCCTTTTCTTATATCCAAGATGTCTATGAAATACACTGCAAAGATTACTATCATCAAAGATTATATCAAAAATTATATCTTTGATGAAAGACTAATCAAAGATTATATCATTGTTAGGGCAGGAGCATTGAATGTGTCTGAAAACAAAAAACTGAAATCCCTGTTCTGTGTCGGCGAGAGGTAGGATCTCTGTGCTATAATGTGATTGGCTGTCAGCTTCTAGGAAGCAAGGCTGCAACTTCCTTGTTTTGATCTGTTGAGCATTACAGAGTATGTGTCTGTATGCAGACAATTAGCTGGGAGTTTACCCAGCTAAGGTGGATTGTGGGAGCTGAACCCTACAACCCACAGGTTAATGTCATAAATCACCTAATGGCCACAGAAAAGGGAGAGGTGAGACACAGCTTGTTGTATGTTTGTGAATGTGCTCTGTCTATTGGGACAATGTTGTCTGGAGACTTTAGTTCTCCTTTAAAGGGCATGTCCACCCCCAAAACTATAATCCCCCCAGTAATGGCCCCATCATGTAGTGTAATAAAATCCTTACCTCACATCCCAGCTCCATATGGTTCTCCTGTAGTCCCCCCCCCCCAAAGTCCCAAAAACTGCCCACCAGGAGGATAGCAGAGTACATATAGAGCCTTCTATCTGGCCTCCAGGAGAAGTTTGGCATGTGTACTTAAGCTCTTCTCCTCCTTCCTCCACCTCCCTCTCCCTCCCGATTAGGATTCCCTCCCCCTAGTGTAAAACCCTTTAGATATAACATTCCCCCTGTCCCCCCAGCCCCAACCGCTCTATTTTTAATTTTAGAAAGTGCCCCAAACTTTACTTACCTTCCCTCTTTCCTCCACCGCACGGAACTCCCGGCAGCCGCGTCCGTGATTGGCTGCCACTCAGCCAATCACAAACGCGACTGCCGGTCCCGCCCCTCTGCTTGCATTTTCTCGCAAGCAGAGGGCCTGGCAGCGCGGCGGAGGAAAGAGGGAAGGTAAGTAAAGTTTGTGGCACTTTCTAAAATTAAAAATAGAGCGGTTGGGGCTGGGGGGACAGGGGGAATGATATACCATTATATAATTTCATTTTAAAGGGTATCTCCATCCTCCCCCCAAAAATACCACAAAACATAGACCTCACTAGGTTTAAAAGTCCAAAATCAGTCCCCCCCCAAAAAAAGAATCCAAAATTGGCCCATAAAGGTACTTACCAGACCTCCTTCCTTCGTTTAGCCAATCACTGAATCACTGATGCGGCTGTCAGTCTGGCCCAATTTGCTGATCCGTGCGGAAGAGCAGCTGTGGGAACGAGGACAGGTTAGTATCTTTAGCAGCCGATTTTGGATTTTTAAACATAGCGGCTTTCTAACCTTTAATGGATTTTTGTTTTGGCCACCTAAGGTATAAAGAGGGATAGGGGAGCTCCACTACACATGCCTCAAACCTCTCAGAGGTCCAGGAAGAGGCAGATACAGATTACACACAAAGAGGCTCCTACTCTTCAGTTTCCTGGACTTTCATGAGGCCTTGCAGAACAACCATATAGTAACATAGTAATTGAGGTTGAATAAAGACATACGTCTATCAAGTCCAACCTATTCACCCTCCTTTTTAACCCCACCTAACAGTTGATCCAGAGGAAAGCAAATAATCCAGCTAAAAATTGGGGGGGATCCTTTCTGACTACAAATGGCAATTGGAAAGTATCCCTGGATCAACCAGTACTACAGTTTATGTATTAATACCAGTAATTCTCAATATTATATAGTATCCCTGTATCAACCAGAACTACAGCATATGTATTAATACGAGTAATTCTCAATATTATATAGTATCCCCGTACCAACCAGAACTACAGTAAATGTATTAATACGAGTAATTCTCAATATTATATAGTATCCCTGTACCAACCAGAACTACAGTATATATATTAATACCAGTAATTCTCAATATTATATAGTATCCCTTTATCAACCAGAACTACAGCATATGTTTTAATACCAGTAATTCTCAATATTATATAGTATCCCTGTATCAACCAGAACTACAGCATATGTATTAATACGAGTAGTTCTCAATATTATATAGTATCCCCGTACCAACCAGAACTATAGTATATGTATTAATGCCAGTAATTCTCAATATTATATAGTATCCCTGTACCAACCAGAACTACAGTATTTGTATTAATGCCAGCAATTCTCAATATTATATAGTATCCCCGTACCAACCAGAACTACAGTATATGTATTAATACCGGTAATTCTCAATATTATATAGTATCCCTGTACCAACCAGAACTACAGTATATGTATTAATACCAGTAATTCTTAAAATTATGTAGTATCCCTGTACCAACCAGAACTACAGTTTATGTATTAATATCAGTAATTCTCAATATTATATAGTATCCCTGTACCAACCAGAACTACAGTATATGTATTAATACCAGTAATTATCAATATATTTTAGTTTTAGAAACTTAGCCAGCCCACTTTCAAAGCTATTCAGTGAACTTGCCATTACCACATCTGCTAGACTACATTTCCACAGTTTCACCGTTCTCGCTAATATGGAGCAGAAGAGAAAGGTATGGGTCATTTAAGACTACACATTGGCTTCAATGGGGAGCAAATTTTAGTTGGGGGGTGGTCAAGCCCTTTAAATTCATCTTTACCTTATTACATGAATGTTCTTCCAAGAAAGTGAGGCGTACCTCTGAAGAGTAGATCTTGTATTTTGTGTTATAACCACCTTGGCTAAGACAGCCACCCTACAATTTTCCTGCTTGTTAAGAACATGAGGAAATACTGGACAATTATGACTTTCAAACATAGCAGTTATAGCCCTACGAGATGTAAAGAATTGTGGGGATTATTAAATGGTAGGTGCTTATTCTCTTAAAACTGCAGCAACCAATAAGAATTCATCAGATATTTTCCAACTGCAGTAGACCAATACAAAGGTAACATCTAATTAGCTGCAGCAGATTATGGGTAAAACATTGCACCTCTTATAAAATAAGCCTGTCTGTTTTAAAACTACCGTATGCAACAGGAACGAGAAATGTAGTCATTTAATAAGCTCTTCTCTGAGACTTTCTTTCCCCTTTCGCTGTGTCAAAAGATAATGTTCCTTTTGGTGTTTTGAGGAAAACAATAAAATAATGGCAAAAATATTGCAAAAAAAAAATCCTTTCATCATCCCTTAAATGTGTTCATTAAAATAGTCAAAAGTGTTCTTTGTGTATGTCGATAATCCTGTTGCTTTCAGTAGAATATATAAAATTACATCTAGTTCCTCGATGGGATTCTGTCCTTTTGTTTCCCAATAAAATGCAATTCTTCTTATATTGATCTTACTAAGAAAGTCTCTGCCTAGTCAACCGATGTGAAACAAGCCAGCACTGAGCAGTCTATTATTCACATAACGGGCCATATTCATTAACCTGCCGTATCGGAAACTTATCGCAAAAGTATGGCCGTGGCTGTACAATTACTGTACAGTAAAGGAATTGTACACTAAAAAAATTACTCATCTCAATCTATAAATGAATACATGTAAGTGGCACGTACTCTGATGTGTGTGTTTTGCTGCATGACTTCAATCCATTACTTGTTTTGCTCAAGCTAAATCCCTCAGCCCCCTGCCAGACTATCTGACTCTCTGTGGTGCAAGCATGCTCAGTAATCCCTAGGCAGCATAGGGAGAGGGAATTTCCCACCATGCAGTTCACATACCAACTGCCACTAGTATTCTAGCTACAGCAAAACTATAGATAAGAAAGGGGTTTGATACTAAGACACTTGATTGACAGCTGAAATATAAGATGGATATCTAAAGAAATAGGCGACAGATCAACAAAAAAATGGTACAGTGATAGTTGGGAAGATCTATAGTTTCCAATAATGGGCAATTTAAAAAAATACTTTTCACAGTGTACATATCCTTTAAGACCTTTCGGTCAAATAGTACTGTGAATAAATACTGAATATTTGTACATTCCGTGTTTCCGTGCGCTAAACTGAATACTGCTTAGGTCACATTTTGTTCTGCAGTTTTATCAGAACTGGTACAACGTGGACATGTACAGTTTGTGTTAACAATCGTTTTATTTTTTGTGGCAGAAGAAAAAACCCTTTATTAGACTTTTTCTATCTGACACAGTCAGTATCCTTCTCTGGCTTCCCATTGCATGAAGGAATCAATTTCGTAACCAGCAGGGGGCCTGAGTAAATGATGTTCACAGGTTTGGTTATTTGTATTCAGTCCTGCTCTTGGTTACATGAAATAATGGTAAAACCTTACACATTGGGTTCCCCCCACCATTTTTAACTCTTCCACTCAACTGATTGGAATTGCTCCTTATGATACCTGGGCACCTGAAGGTATAATGTATTTTTATGCCTATTTCATTTTTCTATTAATGTTCAGTGAAGTAAAGCATATGGCACAGACTCAACTACCAGTCCTTCTATTCCTCATCAAAGCAGAAATTATATTTGACCTGCATATGGTGCCTTTAACTTAAGGCAATATGGCTTCATACATTTTAATGGGGGGAAGGATGGGGCATGTCTGTTTCATGAATAGTAAACGCAGAAAAGCAAGGAATTATCAAGGAATGTTTTAATCAAAGGTTACTAGAAAAATCTTGTGATTTTACTTAATAAAATGGTGCTTGGTTTATCTTGATTACTGTGCTAAGTTGTCTTTAGTGACTCTTGAAATACATTAAGCAGTATTTAGTTTAGTGTATTAGATATATATCTTAGTAAGCATAGGCAGTTATTCGCAATGACGTTTTAAAATGGAATATCTGTAAGCGCTCCGTATAAAAGTTAAATGGGAACTATACTTTTTTTTTATCCCAATGTGGAAGCTTTTCTCCCTAATCACCCATGCATTGCAAGATAATACAGCAGTAAGTTGCATTTACATACATGTAGAAAGGGAATTTTGTAGCATGTCTCCGTCCATGTAATCTTCAAACAGCCTTGGGCCATATATATAAACGTAAAGGTAAATTTATTTTGTAGCCAGCTTGAATGGCACAAAGGACAACCATTACTAAATATCTTCCTTTCTGTTCCTAACAAAATATACAGTTTCTTAATGTACCCACTTACTTTGATGTGTTAGTGGACTCATTTTCTTCTTCTAGACCTCTAGGCAAAATCCATGAGGCTACAGGTTCAATAGCAAACTCACTACTCTTAAATCTCTATTCTGTGTCTGAGAGAGGCAGAATCTTTGTTATAGTATAACATGATTTGTTTCTCTAACAGTCAGGTCTCTGTGCTGTAACACGATTGTTTTTCAGTTTCTAGAGGGCAAGAAAGGTTTTGATCTGCTGTGCACTAGAAAGCATACAGAAATGTTTGGCGTACACTTTTACTCCTAGCAAACCCAGAGGGATGAATTATGGAGCTGGCTCCTTGTACAAACAGGTTAAATTCATAAATCATCCATCAGTCACAGCAAGGGTAGAGATGAACCACAGCTTGTTGTATCATTCTTAATGTGTTTTGTCTACTGAGGCAATGTTGTCTGGAAACTTTATTTCCCCTTTAAACACACTGAAAATTAACTTACTGGTTCAAACTAGCTATTTTAAAGTACATTTTAAATTAGCTTTAAAATCTCGTTTTTAATGATGAATATATACAGTAATTTATTATGCAATTTGATATGATTTAAAATAAAAATGAACCTGGCTTCGATTCATAACAGCTGGTTTAGAAAATCTGTAGATCCGTCAGAATTACTTATTTTATATTAATTTAATAGTGACGGCTCCTTCTGGTTTCGAGGCAGAGCTGTGTGTTTTCACGGTATTTCAGAATTTCAAAGGGTTTAACTTTTGGTAATTTCAACAAATGGCAGCATCAAGAATTCATCATACGGTGTTGAAAATTTTAAATTTGGCCTTCAAATGTCGAAATTCGATGTTGAAAAGGTAAAAAAAAATTCTTCCATTGACTTCAATTGATTTTAGTTTGAAAGTTTGTTTTTGTGGAAAGTTAAAGCATTTCACGGAACCACAAGTGTAAGAAAACTCTGTTTTCATGAAGGCGTTTTCATTGATCACTACTTTTGATTAACGTGCACTAAGGTAAACAGCAAGTTATGGAAAGGCTAATTTATGTGTTTAAAGGACCCACCCGTAAAACAAAAAAACTTCTCTGTTCCTTTCTGGAAAAGGTTTCCTTCTCCTTCAATGAGCTTTTTATGAGCTTGAGCATGTGTAGAGGAGGCAGCAGTTGAAACAGCAGTCAATCAATGGTTATCAGTTGTCACAGACTTGACTTCATAGAGGATGGGGCCAGCTTACACTGCCAGAATGGGGACAGTATTTATCCTGAAATATCTGGTCCATTAAGGTGCCCATACCCATATGATTACGATTGCATTGGTTTTTGGTATGGGGAGTTTTCAACAGTGCGCCCACACACAATCATACAGACCGGCAAAAAAAATTCAGTTCGAACCACTGACAGCAAAGCTGACGATGGGCGTTTGCCGGCTTCATTATCAGACATTTCCGCCCCCCACACCTTGTGGATGCAGTGTATGGGGCCCTTAATGCAGCTAATAAAGTGCAAAATAAATCATTTGGGGTTGGTGGCAGGTAACTGACAATTGACCAGTTTTTTGTTTTAAGGTTGAACATTCCCTTTAAGGGAACAAAATTCTACATTAGTAAGCAATTTAGTTTTCTTTGCTCTGTATGTGGTTTCTGTGTTCTCAGCAGTGATTTCCCCCATAGGTCTTAGAAACCAGATAGAGATTAGGAGAGAAAAAAAATTAAACGTTGACATGTGTTCGATAAAATAGGGAGACGCATAAATGTAATTTAGGTTTTGTACGATCTGTGTTGTGGGTTTTCATTTTTATTTAGGGTTTTATTATATCCATATGGATATCAAAGTCTGATCGTATCCTATTATTTGTATATATAATTGTATTCTTTTATAACAAGAGCTCACTAAAGCCATCGATAGATAATTACATTTCGCATTTAACTGTGTCTAGTGCACTGTTACCACATCTTATCCATATAGACTATATTATTAAAGGGCATGTCCACCCCCAAAACTATAATCCCCCCACTACTGGCCCCACTGTGTAGTGTAGTAAAATCCTTACCTCACATCCCAGCTCTAAATGGTTCTCCTGGATTCCCCCCCAAAGTCTGAAAAACTGCCCACCAGGAGGATAGCAGCGTCCATATTGGACTCAGCGCACTGCAGCCCTCCCTCTCCCTCCCTCCCCCTCACGATTTGGTCTCCCTCCCCCTACCATAAAACCCTGTTAGTATGTTGTAGTGCTAGTTCCCCCAGCCCCAACCTCTATAATCTTATATCCAGAAACTCCCCCGATAGTTACTTACTTTCCCTTTATCCTTCGCCGTTGTGAACTGCCGGCAGCCGCGTCCATGATTGGCTGCCTCTCAGCCTGGATATAAGATTATAGCAGTTGGGGAACTAGCCCTACAGCATACCAAAAGTTTTTTTACAGGTGGACATGCCCTTTAATATTTCATTTGCTTACTTTTTGCTGTGGTCTTTCTGAATTACAGACAATGAAAATGGTGAGTTCTGAAAATCCGATTCAAACATAAAATAAGAATAATTGAAATGGAATTTTCAAAGCACTTTCCACATTTTTTATCACTATTTTTGCCTTTCGACACAATTATTGATTTTTTGACCAGGTTTCCTCATTTTTTTATCACAATAAGTTCCGAAATATGACATTTTACTTACAACTCCTGTACCAGCTTGACAATATACAGTTCATAAAGAATATTCTGGAACCACCCACATCTATAGTATGTAAATAACAACTGGGAAGGCTTGTCTTCCCATTCGTCAGTCGTGTCATGGTCCCAGACTGTGGCTATGGATGGGGCCAGAACTGGCTTTAAAAGCCGGACTTTATCAGTTTGATACAGGAATTGTAAGTAAAATCAAGGAGCAAAGGTTTAGGTCCTTACCCTGGATAATATTGATAGGAGGAGTGTGGGTAGAGATGGCTGAAACTGCCGGGTTTTGTTCCGTTTTTGGGTTTTCAGATCTCGGGAAAATCCCGAAAATCCAAAAATGGAACTTAAATTCTGGACTTCTGCGCGTGTTTTCAATTTTTCCTATTGTATTTTCAAGTATTATTGAATGTTTGAGGCTATTTTTGCGAATTTTCGAAAATAGCTTGAATGTTCGATAAAAATCCAAACGTGATCCGAAGTCCCGAAATCCAAACAATCTGACCTACCCTTCCATTTCTGTGGCAGCCATACTTAAAAGGTAACTAAAATCAAAAAACTAATTTTGACTAATCATTAAAAAAGTTCTAATCATTAAAAAAATTCTAATAAGAAAGTTTTTTTAACTCCCAACCTGACACAGGTACAGACACCTACTGACCTACCACTCCAATATTGTTGCAGCCATACTTAAAGGGTAACTAAAGTAAAAAAATACAATTGACCAAATTATCAAAAAAGTTTTTTAACCCCCAACCTGACACAGGTACACACACATACTGGTCTACTTATCCATTTCTGTGGTAGCCATACATAAAGGGTAACTATAGTCAAAAAAACAAATTTTGACCAATCATCAAAAAAGTTCATTTTTTCAACACCCAACCTGATACAGGTACACACACCTACTGACCTACCCCTCCATTACTGTGGCAGCCATACCTAAAAGGTAACTAAAGTAAAAAAAAATAATTTTGATCAATAATCAACCTGACACGAGTACACACACAAACTTACCTACACATTCATTCGTGTGACAGCTATATTTAAAGGGTAAGTAAAAAACAAAAATGTCCTCATCATTGACATTATTGGCTATTATTAAAATCTGCAGCACAAATACACACATTCCCTTCCAAAATGCGGCCTTTCAAGCCAAATTTTATACTTAAAGAGGAACTGTGGTCCAAAAATGACTTTAGGCAAATTGATAGGAATTGCTCTCCTGAGAGTTTTTGCAATTTATTTCCATTGTTTATTTTGCATAGTTTTGAAGATATTTTTACATTTTTGCGTGTGATATGACAGCAGCATCACCAGGTCCTCTGCACTTCCTGCTTCCTGCTCTGAAACCTGTCAGTAAATCTGCCGTGTCTCCTCCCCTTTGCAGCCCCCCTGATCCCTCCCACTCATGGACCCCATGGTCCCTCTGGCATTTCATTCAACTCAACTTGTTTGGAGACCACAGTTCCCCTTAAAAACTTTCCCTTTCTAGTTATTTCTAAAAGCTCTGATTCTCCTGAGTACAATTACACACACACGGTCCCATGAGCATAAAATACTATGAGGTATAGGGATGTAAGTATTATCTCAGAATGTAAACAAGTCCAAATCTTATTATAATACAAGCAATATTGCCATATAAATATCTGTTACTTTATCCAGTCCAGTTCATGCTAATACTAGTACCAGGGCAAAAAGGATAAGGATAAAAAATCTCCGTTTGTGCAACTAGGTGGCCTCTTTCAATGTCTATATGATCAGTTTCACACCTGTCCCCAAACAAGTAATAGTAAAGCTTTGTACACACATATGATTTTGACACAGACCCACAACCCCTGAGCGTGTCCACACGTGCAACGAATGTCTGTTTTGCCCAATAATCGCACATGTGTATGTGTTCAGTTGGGGGGTCATTCATGGCAGATCAACAAATGACCCCAAACTGAACACATACACATGTGTAATTATCTGCCGAAATGGCCGTTCGACGCAGGTGTGGGCTTGTGTCAAAATCGTACTTTTGTACAAAGCTTTACTGTTCATATTTGTATCTTTGCTTCCATTATTTTAATCCCCTTACACACTGACCCTTTGGACTTTCTATTGTTGAGCAAATACTATGGGTGTAATAAGGAAGATAAGCGCTTTGTGTATATTAGACTATTTTACGCCACATTAAAAAGTCGTGAGGGTTTGTTACATATATTATGTAGCCCAGGTATGTCATGATCTGGTAACAGGAAATGTTTGGGTTTTACTTTGGTCTATTTAGCTGCATTAACCTGAATTTTCACCAATTTTATTTTTTGCATTTACGATAAAGGGCTGTTTTGTAATTATACCATATAAAGGGATCTATCTATTATGTACAGTAGTTACAGAGAACCAGTATATATCATATAGGAAGATTCTATATATTGACAGAATATAATACACATGGATACCCTGTAAATTATATCATTCTAAATGTTACTAGCTAAGACATCAGTTATAATCAGTGCTTAAAGGGCATCTATACAAAAAAATAGGTTATTTTAAATTGGCCATAATTGGAAACTATAATTCTTCCCAACCACCACTGTATAATTTTTATGTTGATCTGACCCCTATTTCTTTAGATATCCAATCTAAAACTTCTTATATTTCAGCTGTCAATCAAGTTCCTTGCTCTCAAAAACTATTCTTCTGTGAGTAGTTTTACTGTTGCTGGAATGGTGAGTTTTGACAGTTGGAATGCTGTTTGCTGTGTGCAGGCTTGACAGTTGGTTTGTGGGGAAAAAGTCAGGTAGGATGGAAGTGGGAGTGGTTAAAAGAGGGAGAGGGGATACTGCTCCTTAGCAAAATGTGTGCTGGATTGAAGGCATGCAGCAACACACACAAATCAGAGTAAGTGCTACTTACATGTATTCAATTATAGATTTAGATGAGGCAAAGTCATTTTTTCAATATAGTGTCCCTTTAATTATGTCATCTGTATCACATGATTGTCACAACAATGTACACTAACCATGTTGTAAGGTGATCAATTATGATGTAAGGTGACCAACCATGATGTAAGGTGACCTACCATGATGTAAGGTGATCAACCATGATGTAAGGGGATCTACAATGATGTAAAGTGACCTACCATGATGTAACGTGACCTACCATGATGTAAGGTGCCCAACCATGATGTAAGGGGACCTTCCATGATGTAAAGTGACCTACCATGATGTAAGGTAATCAACTATGATGTAAGGTACCCTACCAGGATGTAAGAGGACCTACCATGATGTAAGGTGACGAACCATGATGTAAGGTGACCTACCATGATGTAAGGTGACCTACCATTATGTAAGGTGATCAACCATGATGTAAGGGGACCTACAATGATGTAAAGTGACTTACCATGATGTAAGGTGACCTACCATGATGTTAGGGGACCTACTATGATGTAAGGTGCCCAACCATGAAGTAAGGGGACCTACCATGATGTAAGGGGACCTACCATGATGTAAAGTGACCTACTATGATGTAAGGTAATCAACTATGATGTAAGGTAACCTACCAGGATGTAAGGTGACCAACCATGATGTAAGGTGACCTACCATGATGTAAGGTGATCAACCATGGTGTAAGGGGACCTACCATGATGTAAGGGGACCTACCATGATGCAAAGTGACTTACCATGATGTAAGGTGACCTACCATGATGTAAGGTGCCCAAACATGATGTAAGGTGCCCAAACATGATGTAAGGTGCCCAACCATGATGTAAGGTGACCAACCATGATGTAAGGTGACCAACCATGATGTAAGGTGACCTACCATGATGTAAGGTGCCCAACCATGATGTAAGGTGACCTACCTTGATGTAAGGTGATCAACTATGATGTAACGTGACCAACCATGATGTGAGGTGAATTACCATGATGTAAGGTGATCAACCATGATCTAAGGGGACCTACCATGATGCAAACTTATCAGGATGTAAGGTGACCTACCATGATTTAAGGGGACCTACTATGATGTAATGTGCCCAACCATGATATAAGGTGACCAACCATGATATAAGGTGACCAACCATGATGTAATGGGACCAACCATGATGTAAAGTGACCTACCATGATGTAAGGTGACCTACCATGATGTAAGGGGACCTACCATGATGTAAGGTGATCAACCATGATGTAAGCTGCCCAACCATGATGTAAGGTGATTAACCATGATGTAAGGTGACCTACCATGATGTAAGGGGACCTACCATGATGCAAACTTATCAGGATTTAAGGTGACCTACCATGATTTAAGGGGACCTACTATGATGTAAGGTGCCCAACCATGATATAAGGGGACCAACCATGATATAAGGTGACCAACCATGATGTAAGGTGACCTACCATGATGTAAGGTGCCCAACCATGATGTAAGGTGCCCAACCATGATGTAAGGTGCCCAACCATGATGTAAGGTTACCAACCATGATGTAAGGTGACCTACATTGATGTAAGGTGACCTACATTGATGTAAGGTGACCTACCATGATGTAAAGTAACCCATATAGAAGCTTCTGGCCTGCGTCCCACATTAGTATGGTCATGGAACGTCTTGGTGACTTCTAATGCCATTTTATTTTAGTTGTCTTGCTAAATTTCTGGCAGGCTGGTTACACAGCATTGACCGTTTGTTTGTATACCTGTTTCCATGCTGTGTGTTTATCATACGTTATCATCAAATTCATTTTCATAAAGGTAGACTTTGAAAGCATTGCCTGGTGCGAATTTCTAGATGCAGCGCGTCCATTTTCTGCATTCACGCTATGCCTTTCTGTGGTTTTCTATTTATCTTTTCTTTTTTTTTTGTTAACTGAGTGATCATCAACCAAGCCGACACAAATTATGTTTTCACTCCATTGAACTGTTTAGATTCTCTGTTTAGTTATTGATTTTCTAATCTTGTTAAGGGACCATTTTCAGGCCGTCCTACTGCCGGCAAAGAAACCTTTTCTAAGAGGAGTATATTGAGAATCTGTGGGAGTGCTGCTAATGTCACGGCTATTATTGGATTGATATGATACAGAGCTGAAAATGTTTCCTCCTCACTCTGAAGTGCATTAGCTTCAATGCTCAGCCTTTGTGATGTGACTTTATTTTGTTCCTAATTAAATGTTTTGAACATGTTCTTTATACCATGATTATGGTGCAGGAATTGATTTGTAAGAAGCTTACACTACATTCACTAAGTACATTTTCTGGCTCCAAAAAAAAAAAAAAACATTATTAAAGGCAAAGCTACCCCCAATTTCTAACAATTTATTTATTTCTGTATAATAGGAATATGATTTGAAGTTACATTCTCATTTGCTTTATATTTGTAGCTGCTATTTTTCCAGTCTCCGGTCACCAAGCTGAAACTGTATTTTAATTCCTGAAATTCCAAAAAAGTTTGAAAACTTGAAACTGAACCCATAGAAGTCAATAGGAAAAAAAAAAGAATTTAAGACATAAATAGCAATAGTATGTTATTGTAAATGGTACAAGGACCTGGGAAATGGTCTGGTGAACATGTACATACAACCAAAACGTATTTAAAAACTAATTTTTTTCACAATCGCAATGTTTTCAAGTTTCCGCAGTATATCTTCGAGGGTTACTAAATCCTTGTCTTGCATATTGGAGGGTTACGTAAATCAAAAATTCGGAATTCAAGGGTTGCCGACATTGATTGGAAAAAGTCTGAAAAATTTGAGTTCCAGAAGTTGGAACATCTAAAACCTTGGATTCTATTTGAACCCACAATACATCTCTAGTCAGTGGCTTTTAGACCTTTTGTTTTCACGTGGCACATTTTGTAGCTTGGAGAACTGACCCCAAATATTAATACTCCCTTAATCTATACTCTTCCACCCAAAATAACACTTTTTTCCAGCAAGCTAATTTTTTTCTTATGTTGTTAATATGGTTTGTCTTTTGATTTAATGTTGTAAAGACTTAGTTTTCCTTTAATGCTAGGAGCTAGGACTTCAAAATATGTAAACCCCCACACAGAACCAATTAGTCTCACATGTACAATGTACAGAGCTGGAAAACACACCACACAATGTAATATTCCGATGCAGTTTCATTTAGATTTTGCAATACTATCCAGCCTAAACACCCCCATAACCTGTATCCCAGCAACAGGACAGTTCAAGTTTCTTTGACTGGCAGAGGAGGAGCAGAGAGGTTGTAACAGACATTCCCACCAGCCAATGACAAGTGATATGTTAACGATGGCCCTGGGCCGTCTAGGAGGCGGGCTGTTCGCACTCATCTTTGCTGTGTGATATCTAAGGGAGTGTAGCATGGTTGTAAATGAGAGTAAGTGATTTCAGCTGCTGGAAATGTGGACATGTAAAGGGGGAGATGTTGTTTTTTTGGGAATTGTTGTCCTTTAATCTTAGATATTTCTCAGTGTTAGGAAACCATTAGCTCAGACTGCACCATCTACACCAGTTCAAATGACTTTTAATGGACTTTATCTGAATTACAGACTGACACGCAGATCAGCAATATTATTTATTATTGTTAATAATGATCTCATATAGAGCAGCCATAAAATGCCATTGGCACAGTGTATATTATTATAGCCAGAGCATAGGATAGTGGATTAAGTGCAGAGAAGTCTGTTGTTAACATGACACTAAGCAGCCAATTAATAAAAATGCCTGACGCTATCTATTGGCAATGCCTTTCCATACAGTGTTAGTGGGGAAGGAAATCACTCTTTATCTGCTTATTGTAAACATCAGCAGCAGATGGAGACAAACCTGCTGACATTTTTCCTGGGGACAATGGCTTGGAAAATAGGTCTTTGCCTGGGAAATAGGGATGTGTGGAAAACTAATTTAAGTAGTTGCAGAATATGATGTATATTAATACAAATACATAAAGACTAAAATGATTGTACTAAAGGGGAACTAAACCTGGAATATAAATGGCCCTAAATGAATTCTGTATTTGCTGTTTTCAGTTCTAGGAAAGGTATCCGCCCCCTCCCTCTGCTCAGAAAGCTTTTTATAAGCTTGAGCTTGTGCAGAGGAGACAGCAGGGGCAATGGGGGTCAATCATTTGTTATGATGTCAGCAATAACAGCCTTGATTTACTGTATGAAGGGAGGAGCCAGCTTACCTAGAATTGAGGCAATAATTATCTTTAAATATTTGGTTAGTAATACATCTTAATACGGTTCTAAATATATCAATTTGGATTGGGGGCAGGAAGCTGAAAAGTGACCATTTTTTTGTTTTAAGGAAATGCCCTTCCTGTTTGCCATGTTCCTCAGTAATCACTTAAATTCTGATCCACGGATTTTCGAAACCGGCAGGTCCGAAACGAGACAGCTTTGTTTTGAAACCAGGATACGTCATTATTAACAGGAATATAAGTTGCAATGCAGGGAGGCTCAGTCAATTCTTATACTTAAACCATTCTTATTGCTGCTTACAATTTCACTACATGTTTCGAACATACATGTGTTCTTTATCATGAACGCATGTACGTTCAAAACATGTAGTGAAACTGTAAGCAGCAATAAACACTGTTTTGCAAGTATAAGAATTGCTTGAGCCTCCCTGCATTGCAACTTATATTCCTGTTGGATCTTTACAGCATGGTGCAGACACGCTGCAGGGTTAGGCACATTTGAATTTGGGACTGCCTCGCTGAGCAACTGTGTTGGAGTGGAGATTTACATCATTATCAGGGACAGAATCATTGAATGTGATTATAAATAACAAACTGAAATCCCCGTTCTATATCAGGGAGAGGTAGGATCCCTTATTTACTGTTACATGATTGGCTATCAGTTTCTGGAAAGCAAGGCTGCAACTTCCTTGTTTTGATCGGTTGAGGATTACAGAGCATGTGAAGTATACAGCATACATTTAGCTGAGTTTCACCCGGCTAAGTTAGACTACGGGTGAACTATGACCCCTAGTACCCACAGGTTAATTTCTTAAATCAATGAGATATGATGCAGAGTCGTCAATGCAAGAGGTGAATTTATTTCAAACCACACATCAAATAATCACAACGTTTCGAGGGTCTGATGAAGAGGGCCTAGACCCTCGAAACGTTGTGATTATTTGATGATCATATTGATTATATCTCATTGATATATATTATTTCCTTGAAAGTGGGGAATCAGAGGTCTGCACCCAGGTGGACAGTGTGCATATGGACTGCTTTCATAATTTCTTAAATCACCCAGCAGCCTCAGCAAAGGGAGAGGTGGGACGTAGCTTGTTGTATGCTTGTGATTTGCAGACATTAGTTTTCCTTAAAAGGGGAAGCTCAGGGCAAATACATATACTTTTCCATCCTAATGACCATAACCTGCCCATTCAGCATTTTGTCTGTGTATAAATAAATACAACCGAAATACTGACTTCCTGTTTGCAGGACCCCTAGTAGAGACCGTTATGGTCTTGCCCTTGACCCAGCGCCTGGGTTGATTCAGTTGCTCAGTAGAGATCTGAGCATGTTTGACCCATCCAACAGCCAATCAGTAGAAATAACTGTTAGGAACATTCCAAGGATGTGGTGCATCCTGGGAAGAAGAAGGGCTGTTACAGAAATGGCAGCTCATGTCAATTGTAGGTAATAGCAAGGGGTATAAATTCAACGGATTTCAAAATAAAAGATAACATGTAGAATAAGAGAAATGAATATATGTTTTCCACTGAACTTTCCCTTTAAAGGGCATGTCCACCCCAAAACTATAATTTAACCCACTACTGGCCCCCTGCTCCAAATGGCTGCCCTGCTATGCCCCTCCAAAGTCCAAAAACTGGCCACCAGGAGCCTGGCAGATTCCATATAGGACTCTGCCTCCTGTCTCTCCTCTGGGAGAATTTTGCCATGTGCAGTTCAGCCCCCCCTCCCCCTAGTGTAATTCCCTTTGTATATGTTGTAGGGCTTCCTTGCCCAGCCCCAACCGCATTATTCTTATTTTCAGAAAGTTGTTTTAGAGTTTGGACAAGCCTTAAAGGGTATGTACAATGGAAAAATATATTTTTTTAAATTCCCCATTACTGGAAAATATAATTCTTCCCAACTATCACTGTACCATTGTTTTGTTGATCTGTCTCCTATTTAGATATCCAAACTGAAGATAAGATGCTTCAGCTTTCAATCAAGTACCTTATAATAAACCTCTGAGTGCAAGTACTGGATTTTCAGAGGAATGGAGGAGTCGGTTTAGAGAGGGAAGGGGGATTCTTAACCTGAGCAAAACAAGTTCTGTATTGAAGGCATGCAGCAAAACACGCACCTCAGAGTAATTGCTACATACATGTAAAGATTAAGATAAGGCAAAGTCTTTTTTTTCAGCATACATACCCTTTAAGAAGGCATTGTTGGAGGCTCCTTCAGGATATAACATCATAAAGAACCCACTCAGAAAAATAGTAGCCCTCCCTTAATTACATTAACAGACATGGTGCTACCAACAGATAATTCAAATCAAACACGTTTGCAGATAAATATAGATATATATATAGACAACAGATAGACTGATAAATAGATAATCATAGATAGATATATATATAGATAGATATATAGATAGATGACAGGTAAGGTTCATACACACATGCGATCGTGGGTCCCTACCTACGATGCACAATGTGTACGAACGAACCGTTTCGGGCGATAATGGGCCCACACACGGGCCAATTATCGCCCGAAACAGAAGTTCGGTCGGGGATCCTTGCCCGACCGACCTGGCAGATCTCTGAATGGCCGCCTCGGCCGATAAAGGGCCCACACACGGGTCCGCGATTGCACATGTGTACAAACCTTTAGACAGAGAGAGAAATAATAGATAGATAGATAGATAGATAGATAGGTAGGTAGGTAGGTAGGTAGATAGATATATAGATAGATAGATAGATAGACAGACAGACAGACAGACAGACAGACAGGTAGGTAGGTAGATAGATAGATAGATAGATAGATAGATAGATAGATAGATAGATAGATAAATAGATAGATAGGTAGGTAGATAGATGATAGATAGATAGATAGATAGGTAGATAGATAGATAGATAGATAGGTAGGTAGATAGATAGATAGGGAGGTAGGTAGATAAATAGATAGATAGATAGATAGATAGATAGATAGATAAGTAGGTAGATAGATAGATAGATAGATAGATAGATAGATAGATAGATAGATAGATAGATAGATAGATAGATAGATAGATGATATATAGATAGATAGATAGATAGATAGATAGATAGGTAGATAGATAGATGATATATAGATATATAAAGATAGATAGATAGATAGATAGATAGATAGATAGATAGATAGATAGATAGATAGATGATAGATAGATAGATAGATAGATAGATAGATAGATGATAGATAGATAGATAGATAGATAGATGATAGATAGATAGATAGATAGATAGATAGATAGATAGATAGACAGACAGACAGACAGACAGACAGATAGATAGATGATAGATAGATTGATAGATAGATAGATGATAGATAGATAGATAGATAGATAGATAGATAGATAGATAGCATAGATAATTGATAGAGGGAGAGGTAATTGAGAGATAGATAATAGAGAGAGAGAGAGAGATTCAATACTAATTAAGAAGTAGTCTGGGTACAATCCTAGCACAGTAACATTATAGGTGGAACTCTTTAAAGATTTTACTTGCAATGAATGTTTATCAGGAAAAGTTTGAAAACTTGAAGGAATCCCAAAGACTCTTGGTGAAAATAATAAAGTGATCTTTCAAGAAAAGTTGTTTTTAACAGTAGCTGTTCATTGGTCGTCTTATTGATTGGCATCTGATAAATAATGTATTTGTTCAACACATTAAGATTCTACAAAACGTTTGCAAGCAATAGCTCTCTAAAGTGGCTTTGTTATTTAACTGAAGGGAAAAAAATCAATGCTATGTTAGAAAACATTTCCCCAGATATTGTCCTCTAGCTAATAATCAACACTCCGATTGTTCATCAGGAGGTAACTGGGTAAAGTGTTTGTGTAGGTTTCATTCAATGCTACTGTAAGATCTGTGGTCCTTTTAAATCATTTATTAACACGCTTAGACAAGAGACCTTTACTTAACACATTTTGCAATGTTGATTAACAAGAAAATGCAAGAGTAGAAAATATAAGAAATGTAGCTGAAGTTATTTTCTTTTTTTTAAGTCACTATGATCCCTAGACACAACGAAATTTACAATGGGGATCACGGGGGGAAACACAAATATGTTTCAAATTAAAATTGTACCAGGATTTGGTAGAAAATCAGTTAAGTGGGGTGCACAGGTGTGACATTGCAGATTACACAGCAGATCTCATTGGATGACATCATTCACATGATTGGCCTCCCCAAACACAGGATTGACTGTGTTTACTAACAGGGATCAAATGTAATTTTCTAAAACTACCCATCCCGACTGGACATTCATTTATGTCATATATATATGGTCATTAGGGATGGATTAGAACTCAAACCCGCGTTTCAGACGGATTTTATTACCTCTGACTTTTTAGAACTCTCCGAACTAAGAACTTTCAGGTTTTGAGAACTCGTGGACATATTTATGATAATTATCGAAAATTCTCGAATTTTCAACTTGATAACCCTCGACTTTAGCGATCTAAAGCCTAGAATGTGGAGTTCGGAACATTTGCCTTATCGCCTTATTTGAGCATTACCGAACAACGCATTTAAAGATTATCGATGTATTTAAGTGTTACTGAACGACGCATTTGAGGGTTATGGCCAATTCGAGGGTTAGCGAATGCAGCATATGAGGGTTATGTCTGAATTTGTAGGTTTAGTGAATGGCGATAACTCTAATGTAGCATTTACTAACCCTCAAATTGGTCCCTAACCCAGAATGCAGCATTCTGTATCCCTCGAATACTGTATGGCAATAACCCTCGAATGTAGCATTCGCTAAACTTCGAATCTGGCGATATCCCTTGAATGTGGCAACTAATTTCAGTAACCCTCGAAAATTTAATTCAGAAGCACAACAATTGCCTGATCATGAGGAAAGTTAGTATTTAAGCAAGTTTTGGTGATATGTACATGTTCCCCAGAACATTTCCCAGGTGCCAGAGCCATTTACAGTAAGTTACCATTGCTACTTTAACTGTATTTTATTAGAACTTTTCAAACTATTTTTCCTCTTTGACTTTAATGGGTCGAACTACAGAACTATAGAACTTTTACTGAAGTGCTATAGTTCTAAAACAAACCGAACATCTCTAATGGCCATTATTAGTCAAATCCAATTGTATTCAATAGGATTTGTCAAATATCGTCCATGTGTATATTCAGCTTTATCACACTCACAAGTTGGTGCTGAAGCCTTGGAAACAATATAAGGTGATCTTCTCTACTCCCGGTCAGCGACATGCATCAATTTTAATAACCCACAGAAAAGGGCACACTCCCCAGTCCAGTCCAATTCAAAATAACTTTACTAATCAGCTGAAATATGACACAACATTTCGGAGAAAACCCTGAGTAAGGATTGAACCCAAAACACTTTGAGTGAACCCATTAAATGGACAATTTTTTTTTTAAATTGCCCATTACTAGAAACTATAATTCTTCCCAACTATCACTGTACCATTTATTTGTTGATCTTTCCCCTATTTGTTTAGAAATCCAATCTGAAACATCTTACATGCCAGCTGTCAATCAAGTGCCTTAGTATCATAAACTCTTCTGTTATATATAGTTTTGCTGTAGCTAGAATGGTGACAGTTGATATGTGAACTGCATGGTGGGAAATTCCCTCTCCCAATGCGGCCTCATAGAGATTGCTGAGCATGCTTGCCCTCACAGAGAGTCAGACTAAGCTTGAGCTGGAGAGGGGACTGTGCTTGAGCAAAACAAGTACTGGATTGAAGTCATGCAGCAAAACAAACACATCAGAGTGCTGCTTACATGTATTTATTTATAGATCGAAATAAGGCAAACTCATTTTTTCAATGTACAATTCCTTTAATAAATTGTTATTTATTCCTTGTTAATACTATTACTGTATTTGTCTTGCTCAGATGGGTGTTATATGGAGTTAGAGAGCTGTAAGGCATCTTAGTGCTGCATGTTAATGACCAGATAAACATTTTAAATGCTGATTTCAGAGCATGATTACTTATTGGGTTTCTGACCAAACTTTTAAAGGTGAGACTGTTGCTTTAATTAACTGGTTAACGTACAGGTTGAAGATGTAACTCTTTGAGAGCGAGAGTTTCACCAGTAAACGATTCAGGGTACACTTCTGTTAGAAAATAGCGAAGACCCTATTTATCTATTTATCAAAAAAAGACCCAGTTTATCTGTTGGTAAGGCAAGTTCCTCTTTTCTTTGTCCATTTTTCACTTTTCCCTTGTTAATATATATATGACAGAACACAGCTGGGCACCATATAAAACGTCTCTAAAATTATTTTAATTGAAGGATTTCATGTGTGCGTGAAGTACCTATTATACTTACACAGCTGGGGGGTTTTATTCCATAATCAAACGCCATCTAACCTGACTCTGCTTTCATCACCTATGAATAGACAGAACACAAAAGCAGGAATGAGGTTCCGGAGTATCTGTAATGAAGTTCCATACCTATTTTTTTTTTTTTTTTGTAATTAAATAATAAAAATTAGGATTTTTGTGAACTCTGTACCTATATGTCCAACATTAAAAATCTGTGATCCAGCAACGGGTAAACCAGATTGGAATGGAATTAAATGGGTGTTATTAATATAAACAAAATGACAAAAAACATTTTGTCGCACAAAAATCTGCAAAAGGTCTTTGATTATTGTAAGAGGAAACTCTATGTTCCTTTCATTTTTTTATGTATCTTGTGTTATTGTGAAATGCCAAAGAATAAGTGGGGGGAATCGGTAAAGCCCTTAACAAAATCCCTCTGTCCTTTCATAGAAGAAACCAGTTGTCTTCATGGAGGTCAGAGTTTAAATGATTCACTAGAGATATTTATCTTTTTGGTTTATTGTATGGCTGCTTAGACACAAGACACACTGCAGATCTAAACATGTTTTACACGTAATGATCATTGGGGCAAATCTGATGGTCCAGTGATCCAACAGAGAGAAAAACATAGAAGTGAGTAAAGACAATCAATAAAACATCCACTGCAATGGTAATAATGGATTTTTTAACTTACATGCTCCTCCTCAATCCTCCGCTGCTACTCTGCACTTCCGGGTAAGGCAATCAGTGTCGGCCGTGACAGTGACGTCACGGCCAATCACTGACTGCCATTCCCGGAGCAGTCTCCACTGCGGCTGCCCGGGAACACAAAAAGAACACAGCAGCAGCAGTGGAAACAGAGTGAGGATATTGGAAGCGGCGGTGGATCGAGGAGCATGTAAATATAGTATCTCTGGCCGGAAACTGAATTAAAGATTTTGTATAAAACGATGTCCAGGTTTTAAGGGGTATTGTACAAATTATAGATTGTAGTGAGGAGTGGTCGGCTAGGATGAAGAATGGATAGGTGTGTACCCAGCTTATAAATCCACTGATCTTGTCTGCACACTGTGCTCTCCTTGGGTGTGTGAATGTACCACCATCTCCTGCCTTATCGCAATGTGCAGTTTTTATTGATTATATCCAAGGAACAGCTTTGCAAACACCTATCCCTTATCCCTTATATAATATAAATATATTTATATATCCATAGGAGAGTGCATTGAGTTTTTAGGAGCTACCAATATGGTGGGGGGTATTATTACCATTTAAATGACCATCAGTAAATGTATATAAAGAATAGCACTAACTTATATTAGGTACAACACAAAATATACAAAATACATAAACTTACTTACAGAGCTGAGATCCCTATTTCAAAATGGAATGGTCAAATGGCAGCTTAAACCACACCCCTGGGTGTGCTTCATGTGAAAGGAAGTTTACGGTAATCCAGAAAAGGTTTCTGTCTGCTACACAGCATGTGATGTGTATTATAATGGACATATACACCAAGGCTTCTTATATACCACCTCCAGCCTGCAGGTGGCATCAGTGAGTAATAAAAGACAAGACATCCCTGCTCTCTATGGTTAGGAGGACAGAAAGTGAAAGTAGATTGTGGTGTGTACTTTGGAGAGATATTGACTGCAACACAAGATCCTGTGTATAAGATCCTGTTACCTGGGAGGACAGATTATTGGACAGACAATTTACCTTATTGGATACAAACTCTGAGGCAGCAGATAAGTGTACACCAACTTACAAGGACACACACTATACAGGCCTGGGCAATATTCAAAGTGGTGCACCATAGACAGAGACACCCCTGATTACTGCATATGTTATGTGGGGAACCTGTTTATGTGCACTGTCTGCTTTGTGCCAGACCACAAGAGTAACCCACTGTGTGCCATGCTACCCATAATCCCTCCATAAAGCAGTGATCTGGTACAAATTGGTGGCTGCGGTGCTGGTAATACCATTTATTCTCCCTGTTTTCTTTGTATATTTGTTCTCTGTATTAAGCTATGGAGGCCGCTACTGATAGTATTGATTTAAATCCTCCTGTCTTGGTACCTGCAGATGAAATTCCCCAATTAGACTCCGTAGCTCTACCAGGCCCAATTGCCAAACCTATTTTTAAACCTGATCCATTTGATGGGGTAACTAAGGAGTGGACTGATTGGCTAGAACAATTTGAATTGGCAGCCAGTATTAATGGTTGGGATGAAGGTGCTCGGTGGAAAGTCCTTAGCCTTTTGCTTAGTGGTAAAGCCAGGCAGGTATACCAAGGATTTACTGTAATACTGAAATAAAAAGCAGTTATTAAAAATTGCTCTGAAGCAATTTTTTTCAATTAGATCTGTATTAAAGAGTAATAAGGATAATCCATTTCTTTAGGTAAATGGAATGAGAAATGTTTGTTTATATGTTAGATTATTAGGGCAATGCTATTTTTTTCAATTAGATCTGTATTAAAGAGTATATAAAGGATAAATCCATTTCTTTAGGTAAACTGGGAATGAGAAATGTTTGTTTATATGTTAGATTATTAGGGCAATGCTATTTTTTTCAATTAGATCTGTATTAAAGAGTATATAAAGGATAAATCCATTTCTTTAGGTAAACTGGGAATGAGAAATGTTTGTTTATATGTTAGATTATTAGGGCAATGCTATTATAATAACATGATGCTGTGAGGTACCTTTCTGTTAGAATATATGAGGTACTATCACCACTTGCCGTGGTAAATACTAATAAGTATTAACCTAACATGTTTAGTTTCAACCACACAGTGTGGCAGGATTACCTGGGTCTACTCTCAGACCTGCAGGATTATCCTATTTGGTTCCTCTGAAAGCTGGTGTCTGTCTGAGTAACAGTTTAAAATATACCTGTGTAAAGATTCTATATCCACTATATCCACACATAGCAAAACATACACACACATAATTTCCATTGTGCACCAACGGGCACACTTTTGCTAGTATATATATATTTAAGTGGACACTCACATTCATGAATGTAGGGCCCGTTGCTACCCCGTTAATAAAAGCTGTGTAAAAATTAAAAGAGGTACAGGTGCACTCCAGGGACTTCATTAATACCTTTATTAGGTGTACAACAAGCCTGATAAAGGTCATAGTTGGAAGAGCGAAGCGTCACTTTGCACTTTTTGTGTTGTACACCTGGAGTGCACCTGTACCTCGTTCAATATATATGTATGTAAGAGGAAATGAACACTGAAATGATGTAGGTGTAATAATGAATCAGTATGAACACTTGAGATAATGCCTCTTCTACAACATGTACTGTATAGGAAACATTACAACATTTACAACATTCTTTCATTGAAATTATACCCCAAAACACCTCATCAAATATGGCCAGCTATTTTCAACATGTTTTGGCAATGTAACTTATCAACTGCCACATTATTCCATATACTGTATTTTGACAACTACCTGGTGGTTTGGAATCACCTACCCCACTCAGCATGGACCCAAAATCATTCCTACTGGGACTTCCCCTCCCAAACACATTCGCCTTCTCAGGTAAATTATAATATATCTGGACAGTGGCTAGGGATCATATAGTACTTCACTGAAAACAAACTGAGGCACCATCATTGGCCAGCCTATTGAAGCCCTGCCCAAACCCACCTCCATAACACTCAGGACACATCCCTGGAATGTTTAAACCCCACCCCTATGGGATAAAGCCAGGCGTTCGGGACACTGGGACAGACCTTTCATATTGAGGATGCTCTGGCCAAACCAGGATGGTTGGGGGATATGCTATGTTTTTTTTACTTGCTTCATAAAAGCAAAAAGTCGAAAAAATAGTTACAAAAGATATTCAAGGGGATTAACTGATTGTAGTGAAAAAAGTAACCAGGGAAAATTAAGAATAGGAAAAACTCTTATTTCCTTGTGTCTCGGGAAGAAGACAGCTGAGGACCAGCTGCTTCAGTATGATATCATTGTGATTTTAGGAGCATGGGTTTAACATTATACAGTATATGCAACTTTCAGTGTTAATGTTGATTATTATAAGACATTCTCAAAAACTGTTTTTAGTGGAATCTAAGAGTTGAAAGCCGGACATGGGTTTTATCTGAATTTCTATTTTAATCCATATCTCCGGTCTGTATCGTATGTCAGACCAGACAGAGAAATAGCAGTATAACATTGATATTATATCTCTCTTCTTTTGTTAATTCCTATAAGACTTAATCCAGTGTTTTGCTTCTGTAATTCAATGCCTTTTTATATGTGTGTAGTCACAAGCACAAAAACAGTACAAATTAGTCAAATCCTGTAATGCTTAAACTACGTGAATATTATGTAGTTCCTTTAGCAACTACCAAGTGATCTCTTCTTAAAGTCATGATAAACCATTATCAAGAGTCACTACTGTGTGATCTTTTCTAAAAGTCACGATAACCCATTACAGAGAGCCACTACCAAGAGATCTCTTCTTAAAGTCACGATAACTCATTATGGAGAGCAACTACTGAGTGATCTCTTCTTAAAGTCACGATAACTCATTACGGAGAGCCACTACCAAGAGATCTCTTCTTAAAGTCACGATAACTCATTATGGAGAGCAACTACTGAGTGATCTCTTCTTAAAGTCCCAATAACCCATTACAGAGTGCCACTACCAAGAGATCTCTTCTTAAAGTCACGATAACTCATTACGGAGAGCCACTACTGAGTGATCTCTTTTTAAAGTCACGATAACCTATTACGGAGAGCCACTACCGAGTGATCTCTTCTTAAAGTCACGATAACCCATTACAGAGAGCCACTACCAATGATCTCTTTTTAAAGTCACGATAACCCATTACAGAGAGCCACTACCGAGTGATCTCTTTTTAAAGTCATGATAACCCATTACGGAGAGCCACTACCAATGATCTCTTTTTAAAGTCACGATAACCCATACAGAGAGCACTACCAATGATCTCTTTTTAAAGTCCGATACCCATTACAGAGAGCCACTACCAGAGTGATCTCTTTTTAAAGTCATGATAACCCATACGAGAGAGCCACTACCAATGATCTCTTTTTAAAGTCACGATAACCTATTACGGAGAGCCACTACCGAGTGATCTCTTTTTAAAGTCATGATAACCCATTACGGAGAGCCACTACTGAGTGATCTCTTCTTAAAGTCACGATAACCCATTACAGAGAGCCACTACCGAGTGATCTCTTTTTAAAGTCATGATAACCCATTACGGAGAGCCACTACCAAGTCATGAACAATGTCTCAAAATCTCAAAAGCTGTCTTAGCCAATTCAATATTACTTACTGTAAGAAGAACATAAAATGAAATACATAATATTTGAGTTCAAGCATTAGCCCACCATGTGCGATTTCTCTCGTGCTTGTGGTCAGTAAATGTATGAGAATTGCAGCACAGTGCACTTCAAAATGGGTGACCATTGCATGTGCTGTGCTCTGTTTTCGCAATGATGCAATTACCGTTTTTTTGTGGAACGCGTGCCCTCTGATTGCACATATTTCATGCACATTGCCATCTGTCATAGTGTGGCCTCACCCTCACACATTTGCTGTGTGGATAGTATAGCAAAAGCTCCTTTCATTGTTCTTTATTTTTTTTATGTTGTTTGTTTCTGTTTTCTTTCTATTAGACTCTCGTTTATTTTTCTTCCTTTGTCTTTCACTTTCTCTTTCATTTTCTTTCTTAGGTTTTTTTGTACTTTCTTTTTTTCTCTTTCACTGTTTCTGTTTCTTTTTGTTCTTCTTTCTTTTTCTTTCTTTCTTTTCTTTCTTTCTTTCTTCTTTCTTTCTTTCTTTCTTTCTTTCTTTCTTTCTTTCTTTTCTTTCTTTTTCTTTCTTTCTCTCATATAATTATGCTGTAGATTCCTTCTTATACTTTATTCTAAACAAACATTAAAACTTGCATTGCTAAAATATAGTGGTGCTAGACTACTTGTATTAGAAGCAGCAAGAAAAAGAACTAAATAATAGACTGAATAGCTGTCGTGTTATATATCATCGTGGATATAATGCTGCATAATCCTATACAATAGCAGACAACAACAAGAGTTCAGCTTGGACAAAGGAGAATGCCCTCCATTATGCCTCATTTACAGTCTGAAAAACTTTGTGCCCTTGCAATTATGTTATATTATGTGTTATTTGTACTGCCCAGGCCTGCGTAGACAGACATGCTATAATACGAATAATGGTGATAATAACATATAATGATGCTGTTGCCGATTGAGTAGATAATGAAGAATATAATCATCATAATAAAGTGGTGATGATGTGATGGCAATTAAATTTTACTTTTTCCATGCTTGTTAGAATCAATTCTGTTCATTGTACAAACTAATTCAGAGAGGGTAAATGAGGGACATTACTGTACAGAAGATTTAGCAGGATATAGTACATGGAGTAGGTGTGTGAAATCTCAATATGATAGTAGTAACCATCGAGTAGGGGGAGTGAGAATATCAATATTAATATAGTACCATAGAGTAGTGTGTGAGAATATCTAATATGATATAGTACCATATGTAGTGTGAGAATATCTAATGATATAGTACCACGTAGAGTATGTGTGGGATATCTAATATGATATAGTAACCATAGTGTAGGTGGAGACTATCTAATAGATTATGTAGTACCATAGAGTAAGGTTGTGAGAATAATCTAATTGATCTAGTAACCATAGAGTAGGTGTGAGAATTCTAATCATGAAAAGTACCATGAGTGGAGTGTGAGAATATTAATATGATAAGATACCATAGAGTAGGTTGTGAGAATATCTAATATGATAGAGTAACCATAGAGTATGGTGTGAGAAGATCTAATATGATATAGTACCATAGATAGGGTGAGATCTAAATGCTGATAGTAACCATAGCGTAGTGTGAGAATATCTAATATATATATACCCTATAGAGTAGGGTGGAATATCAATATGCATATAGTACCATAGCAGTAAGGTGGAGATATCTAATATGATATAGTACCATAGTGTACAAGGTGTGAGAATATCTATATGATATAGTACCATAGAGTAGGTGTGAGAATATTATTCTAATATGATATAGTCAACATAGTGTAGGTTGTGAGAATATCTACTATGATATAGTACCATAGAGGTAGGTGTGAGAAATATCTAATAGATTATAGTACCATAGAGTAGGTTGTGGAGGATATCTCAATGATATAGGTACCATGAGTAGGTGTGAGGATATCTAATATTATAATATACCAGAGAGTAGGTGTGAGAAATCTCAATTATGATATAGTACCCATAGAGTAGGTGTGAGAATCATCTTAATATGATATAGTACCATAGAGTAGGTTCTGAAATCTAATATGGATTATAGTACCTAGAGTAGGTGTTGAGAAATAGCTAATAATGATAAGTACCATAGATAGGTGTGAGAATATCTAATATGATATAGTACCATAGAGTAGTGTGATTAATAGAAATATCCATGAGGAGAATACTATTTACTGCATAGATAGTGGATACTAGATATAGACTATTGTAAGGTGTGAGAATATCTAATATGATTCGATGTACCCAATGAGTAGGTGGTGAAAAGAAATATTAATATGATATAGTACCATAGTAGGGTTGAGGAATCTCTAATATGATATAGTACCATTAGAGAAGGTCGTGTGAGAATATCTAATATGAATACGTACCATAGGTAGGGTGTGAGAATATCTAATATGATAGAGTACCAAGTAGAGTGGGATGATCTAATGATCTAGTCAAATAGTGTAGTATATATAGGTACATAGAGTAGGTGTGAGAATATTAATAGGATATAGTACCATAGTACGGTGTGAGATATTAATATGATATGTACCATAGAGTAGTGTTGGAGAATATCTAATAGATATAGTACCAGCAGGGTGGAAGTTACTTATATAGCAGAGAGTCGAGTGAATATCTAATATGATATAGTACCTAGATAGGTGTGAGAATATCTAAATCTGATTAGTCAACATAGTTAGGTGTTGAGTAATATCTAAATGATATAGTTACCATAGAGTAGGTGTGAGATATCTAAATATGTCATAGATATGGTGACTTCGATAGATAAGTACTCGGGGGAGTAGGTGTGAGAATATCTAATATGATTAGTACCATAGAGTAGGGTGGAGAAATCTACTATATATAGTAACATCGAGTAGGTGTGAGAATTCTAATATGATATATACCATAGAGTCAGTGTGAGAATTCTAATATGATACTAGTACCATGTGAGGTTGTGAGAAAAAATATTAGATATGATATAGTACCATAGAGTAGGTGTGAGGAATAATCTAATATGATATAGTACCATAGAGTAGGTGTGGAATATCTAATATGATTATAGTACCATAGAGTAGGTGTGAGAATCTAATATGATATGTACAATCGAGTAGGTGTGAGAAAATAAATAAGTACCATAGTAGGTGTGAGAATATCTAATATGATAGTACAGAGAGTAGGTTGTGAGAATACTAATATGATATAGTACCATAGAGTAGGGTGAGTATCTAATATGATATGTACCAAGTGTGAGAGACTATCTATATGAATAGTACCATAGAGTAGGTGTGAGTTGAGATATTAATATATTAGTACATAGAGTAGGTGTGAGAAATCTAATATGATATGTACCATAGAGTAGGTGTGAGAATATCTAATATGATATAGTTACCATTAGAGGTAGGTGTGAGAATATCTAATATGATATAGTACCATAGAGTAGGGGTGAGAATGAGTAATATGATATAGTACCAAGGTAGTGTGAGAAATCTAATATGGATAGTACATAGGTAGGTGTGAGAATATCTAATAGATATAGTACCCTGAGTAGGTGTGAGATATCAATATGATATAGTACCATAGAGTAGGTGTGAGAATATCTAAATGATATAGTACCATGAGTAGGTGTGAGAATATCTATATGTATATACCATAGTGTATGGTGTGAGAATATCTAATATGATATAGTACCATAGAGTAGGGTGTGAGAATATCTAATATGATATAGTACCATAGATGTAGGTGTGAGTGAATAGCTAATATGATATAGTACCATAGTGTAGGTTGTGATATATCTAATTATTATGATATATACCATGATTAGCAGTAGGTGTGAGAATATCTAATTGATATGTACCATAGTGAGTTGAAAATCTAATATGATATTTAGTACCATAGAGTAGGTGTGAAGAATATCTAATATTGATATAGTACATAGAGTGGTGTGAGAATATTAATTGATATAGTACCATAGAGGTAGGTGTGAGAAATATCTAATATGATATAAGTACCAGTGTAGGTGTGAGAAATCTTAAGAATGTGATATAGTACCATAGAGTAGGTGTGAGAATACAATAGATAAGTACCATAGAGTAGGTGTGAGAATATCTAATATGATATAGTACCATAGAGTAGGTGTGAGAATATCTAATATGATATAAGTACCATAGAGTAGGTGTGAGGAATATCTAATATATTATAGTACCATAGAGTAGGTGTGAGAATACTAATATGATTAGTACATAGAGTAGGTGAGAATATCTATATGATATAGTACCATAGAGTAGGTGTGGAATATCTAATATGATATAGTACCCTAGAGTAGGTGTGAGAATATCTAAATGATATAGTACCATAGAGTAGGTGTGAGAATATCTAATATGATATAGTACCATAAGTAGGTTGTGAGAATATTAATGATATGTACCATAGAGTAGGTTGAGAATATATCATATGATCTAGTACCAGAGTAGGTGTGAGAATATCTATGATATTATACATGTGTAGGTGTGAGAATATCTAATAGATATAGTACCATAGAGTAGGTGTGAGGAATACTAATATGATATAGTACCAAGAGTAGGTGTGAGAATATCAATATGATATAGTACACATAGAGTAGGTGCCTGAGAATATCTATATGATATAGTACCATAGAGTAGAGTGTGATAATATCTAATATGATATAGGTACCATAGAGTAAGGTGTGAGATATTAATATGATATAGTACCATAGTAAGGTGTGAGAATATCTAATATGATATAGTACCATAGAGTAGGTGTGAGAATATCTAATCTATGACTTTAAATAGTAGCATAAGAGTAGGTGTGAGAATACTAATATGATAATTACCATAGAGTAGGTGTGAGAAAATCTAATATGATATCTATATAGATGATTAAGTACCATAGAGTAGGTGTGAGAATATCTAATATGAATATAGTGACCATAGAGTATGGTGTGAGATATCTAATATGATATAGTACATAGGTAGTGTGAGAAATATTAATATGATATAGTACCATAGAGTAGGTGTGAGGATATCTAATATGATATAGTACCATAGAGTAGGGTGAGAATATCTAATTGATATAGTACCATAGAGTAGGTTGTGAGAATATCTAATATGATATAGTACCATAGAGTAGGTGTGTGAGAATATCTAATATGATATAATTACATAGTGTAGGTGTGAGAATATCTAATATGATATAGTACCATAGAGTAGGTGTGAGAATATCTAATATTGATATAGTTACCATAGAGTAGGTGTGAGAATATCTATATGATATAGTACCATAGAGTAGGTGTGGAGATATCTAATATGATATAGTACCATAGAGTAGGTGTGAGAAATATCTAATATGATATAATCCATAGGATAGTGGATGTGAGAAATCTAATATGATTATAGTACCATAGGTAGGTGTGAGAATATCTAATATGATATTAGTACCATAGGTAGGTGTGAGAATATCTAATATGATATAGTACCATAGGTAGGTGTGAGGATATCTAATATGATATAGTACCATAGAGTAGGTGTGAGAATATCTAATATTATATAGTACCATAGGGTAGGGTGTGAGATATCTAATATGATTAGTAAATAGAGTAGGTGTGAGAATATCTAAATGAATAGTACCATAGAGTAGTGTATGTGAGAATATTATATGAAATAGTACCATAAGTAGGTGTGAGAAATCTAATGATATAGTACCATAGGTAGGTGGAGAATATCTAATATGATATAGTACCATAGTAGGGTGTGAGAATATCTAATAATGATATGTACCATAGAGGTAGGTGTGAGAATATCTAATATGATATAGTACCATAGAGTAGGTGTGATAATATCTAATATGATATAGTACCATAGAGTAGGTGAGAATATCTAATATGATTAGTACCATAGAGTAGGTGTTGAGACATATCTAATATGATATAGTACCATAGGTAGGTGTGAGAATATCTAATATGATATGTACCATAGGTAGGTGTGAGAATATCTAATATGATATAGTACCATAGTGTAGGTGTGAGAATATACTTAATATGTATATCCCATAGAGTGGGTGAGATGCAGAATTCTAATATGATATAGTACCATAGAGAGGTGTGAGATATCTAATATGATTATAGTACCATAGTGTAGGTGTGGAATATCTAATATGATAGTACCATAGAGTAGTGTGAGATATCTAATATGATATAGTACATAGGTAGGTGTGAGAATATCTATATGATATAGTACCATAGAGTAGGTGTGAGAATATCTAATATGATATAGTACCATAGAGTAGGTGTGAGGAATATCTTAATATGATATAGTACCATAGAGTAGTGTTGAGAATATCTAATATGATATAGTACCATAGAGTAGGTGTGATAGATATCTAATATGATATAGTACCATAGTGTAGGTGTGAGAATATCTTAAATATGATATAGTACCATAGAGTAGGTGTGAGAAATATCTAATATGATATAGTACCATAGAGTAGGGGTGATAATATCTAATTATTGATATGTACCATAGAGTAGGTGTGAGAATATCTAATATGATAAGTACCATGAGTAGGTGTGAGAATATCTAATATGATATAGTACCATAGAGTAGGTGGGAGAAATTAATTGATATAGTACCATAGGTAGGTGTGAGAATATCTATATTGATATAGTACCATAGAGTAGGTGTGAGGATCTCTAAATGATATAGTACCATAGAGTAGGTGTGAGAATATCTAATATGATATAGTACATAGGTAGGTGTGAGAATATCTAATATGATATAGTAACATAGCGTAGGTGTGAGATATCTATATGATATCGTAACATAGTGTAGGTGTGAGAATATCTAATATGATATAGTACATAGAGTAGGGTGAGAAATCTAAATGATATAGTACCATGAGTAGGTGATGGAGAAATATCTAATATGATTAGTACCATAGTGTAGGTGTGAGAATATCTAATATGATTAGTACCATAGTGTGGTGTGAGAATATCTAATATGAATAGTACAATAGAGTAGGTGTGAGAATATCTAATAGATATAGTACCATAGAGTAGGTGTGAGAATATCTAATATGATATAGTTACCATTAGGGTAGGTGTGAGAATATCTAATGATATAGTACCTGAGAGTAGGTGTGAGAATATCTCATATGATATAGTACCATAGAGTGGTGTGAAATATCAATATGATATGTACCATAGAGTAGGTGGGAATATCATAGATATGTAACCATAGAGTAGGTGTGAGAATCTAATATGATATAGTACCATAGGTAGGTTGAGAATATCTAATATGATATAGTACCATAAGTGTAGGTGTGAGAATATCTAATATGATATAGTACCATAGAGTAGGTTGTGAGAATATCTAATATGATATAGTACCATAGTGTAGGTGTGGAATATCTAATATGATATAGTACCAAGAGTAGGTGTGGAAGATCTAAATGATATAGTACATAGGTAGGTGTGAGAATATCTATATATGATATAGTACATAGTGTAGGGTGAGAATATCTAATAGATTATAGTACCATAGAGTAGGTGTGTGAGAATATCTAATAGATATAGTACCATAGAGAGGTGTGAGATATATCTAATATGGATATACGTACACATAGTGAGGTGTGAAGAATTCTAATATGATAAGTAAATAGGTAGGTGTGAGGATATCTAATATGATATTAGTACCATAGAGTAGGTGTGAGAATATCTAATGATATAGTACCATAGAGTAGGTGTGAGAATATCTAATTGATATAGTACCATAGTGTAGGTGTGAGAATGATCTAATATGATATAGTACCATAGAGTAGGTGTGAGAATATCTAATTATGATATAGTACCATAGGTAGGTGTGAGAATATTTATATGATATAGTACATAGAGAGGGTGGATGAGAATATTAGATGATTAGTACATAAGTAGGTGTGAGAATATTAATATGATATAGTAACATAGAGTAGGTTGATAGAATCAATATGATATAGTACCATAGAGTAGGTGTGAGAATATCTAATATGATATAGTACCATAGAGTAGGTGTGAGAATATCTATATGATATAGTACCATAGAGTAGGTGTGAGAATATCTAATATGATATAGTACCATAAGTAGGTTGTGAGAATATCTAATATGATTATAGTACCAATAGAGTAGGTGTGAGAATAATTAATTTGATATAGTACCATAGAGTAGGTGTGAGAATATCTAATATGATATAGTTACCATAGTGTAGGTGTGAGAAATCTAATATGATATAGTACCATAGTGTAGGTGTGAGAATATCTAATATGATATAGTACCATAGAGTAGGTGTGAGAATATCTAATATGATATAGTACCATAGAGTAGGTGTGAGAATATCTAATATGATATAGTACCATAGAGTAGGTGTGAGAATATCTAATATGATATAGTACCATAGAGTAGGTGTGAGAATATCTAATATGTATAGTACCATCGAGTAGGTGTGAGAATATCTAATATGATATAGGACCATGGTGTAGGTGTGAGAATATCTATATGATGATAGTACCATAGAGTAGGTGTGAGAATATCTAATATGATTAGTACCACTAGAGTAGGTGTGAGAATATCTAATATGATATAGTACCATAGAGTAGGTGTGAGAATCTCTAATATGATATAGTACCATAGTGTAGGTGTGAGAATATCTATATGATATAGTACCATAGAGTAGGTGTGAGAATATCTAATTTGAGTATAGTACCATAGAGTAGGGTGTGAGAAATCTAATATGATATAGTACCATAGGTAGGTGTGAGAATATCTAATATGATATAGGACCATAGAGTAGGTGTGAGAATATCTCAATATTGATAAGTACCATAGTAGAGGTGTGAGATATCTAATATGATATAGTACCATAGGTAGGTGTGAGAATATCTATATGATTATAGTACCATAGAGTAGGTGTGAGAATATCTAATATGATATTAGTACCAGAGGTAGGGTGAGATATCTAATATGATATAGTACCAGAGTAGGTGTGAGAATATCTAATATGGATATAGTACATAGGTAGGTGTGGAGGAATATTAATTGAAAAGTACCATGAGGTAGTGTGAGAATATCTAATATGATATAGTACCATAGAGTAGGTGTGGAGAATATCTAATTGATATAGTATACCATAGGTAGGTGTGAGAATATCAATATGATAGTACCATAGAGTAGGTGTGAGAATATCTTAATATGATATAGTACCATAGGGTAGGTGTGAGAATATCTAATATGATATAGTACCCTAGAGTAGGTGTGAGAATATCTAATATGATATAGTACCATATAGAGTAGGTTGTGAGAATATCTAATATGAAATAGTACCATAGGTAGGTGTGAGAATATCTAATATAGATATTAGTACCATAGAGTAGGTGTGAGAATATCTAATATGATATGTACCATAGAGTAGGTGTGAGAAATATCTAATATGATTATAGTACCATAGAGTAGGTGTGAGAAAATCTAATATGATATAGTACCATAGAGTAGGTGTGAGAATATCTACTATGATATGTACCTTAGAGAGGGTGAGAATATCTAATATGATATAGTACCATAGAAGTAGGTGTGGAATATATATCAATATGATATGTACATAGAGTAGGGTGTGAGAATATCTAATATGATTAGTACCATAGAGTAGGTGTGAGAATATCTATAGATAGTACCATAGGTAGTGGTGTGAGAATATTAATATGATATAGTTACCATAGGTAGGGTGAGAATAATCTAATATGATATGAGTACATAGAGTAGTGTGAGAATATCTAATATGATAGTACCATAGAGTAGGTGGTGAGAAATATCTAATAGAAATAGTACCATAGTGTAGGTGTGAGAATATCTAATATGATATAGTACCATAGAGTAGGTGTGAGATCTATAATTGATATAGTACCATAGAGTAGGTGTGAGAATATCTAATATGATATAGTACCATAGAGTGGTGTGAGAATATCTAATATGATATAGTACATAGAGTAGGTGTGAGAATATCAATATGATGATAGCCCATAGTGTAGGTGTGAGAATATCTTAATATGATATAGTACCATAGAGTAGGTGTGAGAATATCTAATATGATATAGTACCATAGAGTAGGTGTGAGAATATCATAATATGATATAGTACCATAGAGAGGATGTGATGAAGAATATCTAATATGATATAGTACCATAGAGTAGGTGTGAGAATATCTAATATAGATATAGACCATAGTGTAGGTGTGAGAATATCTAATATGATATAGTACCATAGAGTAGTGTGAGAATATCTAATATGATATAGTACCATAGAGAGTAGGTGTTGAGAATATCTAATATGATATAGTACATAGAGTAGGTGTGAGAATGATCTAATATGATATAGTACCATAGAGTAGGTGTGAGAATATCTAATATGATATAGTACCATTAGGTAGGGTGAGAATATCTAATATGATATAGTACCATGAGAGGTGTGAGGAATATCTAATTGATAGAGACATAGGTAGGTGTGAGAATATCTTAATATGATATAGTACCATAGTGTAGGTGTGAGAATAAATTGATATAGTCCATAGTGAGTGTGAGATATCTAATATGATATAGTACCATAGAGTAGGTGTGAGATATCTAATATGATATAGTACCATAGAGTAGGTGTGGAGAATATTAATATGATATAGTACCATAGTAGTAGGGTGAGAATATTAATGGATATAGTACCATAGTGTAGGTGTGAGGTCTTAATATGATATAGTACCATAGGTAGGTGTGAGAAATCTAATATGATTATAGTACCATAGAGTAGGTGTGAGAATATCTAAATATGATATAGTACCATAGAGTAGGTGTGAGAATATCTAACTTGATATAGTACCATAGATGTAGGTGGTTGAGAATATCTAATATGATATAAGTACCATAGTGTAGGTGTGAGAATATCTTAATATGATATAGTACTTAGGAGTGTTGAGAATATCTAATATGATTATAGTACCATAGAGTAGGTGTTGAGAATCGTTAATATGATATAGTACCATAGAGTAGGTGTGAGAATATCTAAATATGATTATAGTACCATAGGGAGTAGGTGTGAGATATCTAATATGATATAGTACCAGTAGAGTAGGTGTGAGAATATCTCATATGATAAGTACCATAGGTAGGTGTGAGAATATCTAATATGTATAGTACAATAGGTAGGTGTGAGAATATCTAATATGATATAGTACCATAGAGTATAGAGTGTGGAGAATATCTAATATGATATAGTACCATAGAGTAGGGGTGAGAATATCTAATATGATATAGTACCATAGAGTAGGTGTGAGATATCTAATATGATATAGTACATAGTAGGTAGGTGTGAGAATATCTAATATGATATAGTACCATAGTGGGTGTGAGAATGTCTAATATGATATAGTACCATAGAGTAGGTGTGCGAATATCTAATATGATATAGTACACATAGAGTAGGGTGAGAATATCTAATATGAGATAGTACCATAGAGTAGGTGTGAGAATATCTAATATGATATAGTACCATAGAGTAGGTGTGAGCAATATCTAATTATGATATAGTACCATAGAGTAGGTGTGAGAATATCAATGGTTGATATGGTTGTAACATAGAGATAGGGTGTGAGAATATCTAATATGATATCAGTACCATAGAGTAGGTGTGAGATATAGTTAGATGATATAGTTACCATAGGAGTAGGTGTGAGATATCTATATGATATAGTACCTAGAGTAGGTGTGAGAATATGTAATATGATATATACATAGAGTAGGTGTGAGGAATATCTAATATGATATAGTACCATAGAGTAGGTGTGAGAATATCTAATATGATATAGTACTAATAGAGTAGGGTGTGAATATCTAAATGATATAGTACCATAGGTAGGTGTGAAAGAATATCTTACTGATATAGAGTACCATAGGTAGGTGTGAGAATATCTAAATGATATAGTACCATAGAGGTAGGTGTCGAGAATATCTAATATGATATAGAGACAGATAGAGTAGGGTGTGAGAATATCTAATATGATATAGTACCATGTGTAGGTGTGAGAATATCAATATGATATAGTACCATAGAGTAGGTGTGAGAATATCTAATATGATATAGATACCATAGTAGTAGGTGTGAGAATATATAATATGATATAGTACCATAGAGTAGGTGTGAGAATATCTAATATGATATAGTACCATAGTGTAGGTGTGAGAATATCTAATATGATATATCCATAGAGTAGGTGTGAGAATATCTAATATGATATAGTACATAGAGTAGGATGTGAGAATATCTAATATGATCAGTTACCATAGTGTAGGTGTGAGAATAACTAATAGATATAGTACCATAAGTAGGTGGTGTGAGAATATCTAATATGATATAGTACCCATAGTGTAGGGTGAGAATATCTAATATGAATATAGTACCATAGAGTAGGTGTGAGAATATCAATATGATATAGTACCATAGTGTAGGATGTGAGAATATCTAATATGATATAGTACCATAGAGTGTGAGAACATCTAATATGATATAGTACCTAGAGTAGGTGTGAGAATATCTAATATGATATAGTACCATAGAGTGGTGTGCGAATCTAAATATGATATAGTACCATAGAGTAGGTGAGAGAATATATAATAGATATAGTACCATGAGTAGGTGTGAGAATATCTGAATATGATATAAGTACCATAGAGTAGGTGTGAGAATATCTAATATGATATAGTACCATAGTGTAGGTGTGAGAATATCTAATATGATATAGTACCATAGAGTAGGTGTGAGAAATATCTAATATGAGATAGTACCATAGTGTTAGGAGTGAGAAGAGTATAATATGATATAGTACCATAGTGTAGGTGTGAGAATATCTAATATGAAATAGTACCATGTGTAGGTGTGAGAATATTAAAGATATAGTACATAGAGTAGGTGTGAGAATATCTAATATGATATAGTACCATAGAGTAGGTGTGAGAATATCTAATATGATATAGTACATAGGGTAGGTGTGAGAATATCTAATATGATATAGTACCATAGAGTAGGTGTGTGAATATCTAATATGATATAGTTACCAATAGAGTAGGTGTGAGAATATTTAATATGATATAGTACCATAGAGTAGGTGGGAGAATATCTAAATGAAAGTTAGTTACCATAGAGTAGGGGTGAGAATATCTAAGATGATTATAGTACCATAGTAGGGTGAGAGATGTAGAGAATTGTGAGAATATCTAATATGATAGAGTAACAATTAGAAGGTAGGGGAGAATATCTAATATGAATAGTACCATAGAGTAGGTGTGAGATATCTAATATGATATAGTACCATAGATGTAGGGTGAGAATATTAAATTAGATATAGTACCATAAAGAGGTGTGTGAGAATATCTAATATGTATAGTACCATAGAGGTAGGTGTGAGAATATCTAAAATGATATAGTACCATAGAGTAGGTGTTGAGAAATATCTAATATGATATAGTACCATAGGTAGGTGTGAGAATATCTAATATGATATAGTACCATAGGTAGGTGTGAGAATATCTAATATGATATAGTACCTAGAGTAGGTGTGAGAATATCCTAATATGATATCGTACATAGAGTAGGTGTGAGAATATTAATATGATATAGTACCATAGTGTAGTGTGTGAGGAATATCTAATATGATTATAGTACCAATAGAGTAGGTGTGAGAATATTCTAATATGATTATAGTACCATAGTGTAGTGGTGTGAGAAATATCTATATGATATAGTACCATAGGTGTATGTGTGTGAAGAATATGCTAATATGATATAGTACCATAGAGTAGGTGTGAGAATATCTAATATGTATATCGAATGTGTGATATAGTACCATAAGAGTAGTGATGCTATAGATATGTGTGAGAATACTAATATGATAGTACCATAGTGTAGGTGTGAGATGAGAATCTCTAATATGATATAGTACCATAGTGTAGGTGTGAGGAATATCTAATATGATATAGTACCATAGGTAGGTGTGAGAATATAATATGATATAGTACCATAGAGAGGTGTGAGAATATCTAATATGATATAGCCATAGTGTAGGTGTGAGAATATCTAATATGATATAGTACCATAGGTAGGGTGAGAATATCTAATTGATATAGTACCATAGAGTAGGGTGTGAGGAATATCTTAATCATGATATAAGTACATAGATGTAGGTGTGAGGAATATCTAATATGATTAGTTACCATAGAGTAGGTGTGAAGAATATCTAATATGATTATAGTACCATAGAGTAGGTGTGAGAAATATAATATGATATAGTACCATAGTGTAGGTGTTGAGAATATCTAATATGATATGTACCTAGAGTAGGCTGTGAGAATATATAATATGATATAGTACCATAAAGTAGGTGTGAGAATATCTAATATGATATAGTACCATAGAGTAGGTGTGAGAATATCTAATATGATATAGTTACCATAGAGTAGGTGTGAGAATATCGATAACATCTAGAATATAGATATAGTACCATAGAGTAGGTGTGAGAATATCTAATAGGATATCTAGACCCATAGTGTAGGTGTGAGAATATCTCAATAGATATAGTACCATAGAGTAGGGTGAGATATCTAAGAGGATATAGCTACCATGGTAGGTGTGGATATCTAATATGATATAGTACATAGAGTAGGTGTGAGAATATCTAAATATGTTAGTACCATAGGTAGTAGGGTTGAGAATATCTAATATGATATAGTACCATAGTGTAGGTGTGAGAATATTAATATGATATAGTACCATAGAGTAGGTGTGAGAATATCTAATATGATATAGTACCATAGAGTAGTGTGAGATATCTAATATGATATAGTACCATAAGTAGGTGTGAGAATATCTAATATGATATAGTACCATGAGTAGGTGTTGGAATATCTAATATGATATAGTACCATAGAGTAGGTGTAAAATCTAATAGATATAGTACATAGTAGTGGGGGTGTGGAGAAGATCTAATATGATATAGTACAAGGTAGGTGTGAGAATTCTAATATGATATTAGTACCACTAGAGTAGGTGTGAGAAATCTAATATGAATAGGTACCATAGTGTAGGTGGAGAATCTAACTGATGATAGTGTACCATAGGATGTAGGTGTGAGATATCTCATATGATATAGTTACGCTAGTAGGTGTAGTGAGAATATCTATATGATTATAGTACCATTAGTGGTAGGTGTGAGAATATCTAATATGATATAGTACCTACGAGTAGTGTGAGAATATCTAATATATGGATTCGATTCAGTACCATAGTGTAGGTGGTGAATATCTATTATATGACTATTTATAAGTACGATTAGTGTACTTCTCTGGTGTGACCCTGAAGATCTGATATAGTACTTAGTACCAATTCTCGACTTGGAGGCGTGTGAGAATATCTATTCTATGATGATTAGTACCATAGAGTGCTAGGTGTGAGAAATCATATGATAAGTAATGATTATTGGAAATCAGCTATATCATTAGTACCCGAGCCCGTAGGTTGTGACGAATATCCTAATAAGCGATATGAGTACATAAGTGTACGGTGTTGCAGACAATGATCTAATATGGATATTCCCGTACCACCTAGATAGTAGACTATAATAGCCTGGTAGGTGTTGGAATTACTAATATGGATATAGTACCATAGTGGTTAGGTATGTGAGAATAATAATCACAGGATCTGTTACACCTAGCAGTAGGTGTGAGACATACGAATGATATAGTACTCAGTGTAGTTAGACCCCCTTTATATGATATAGTACCAGAGTGGGGGAGAGTTATTAATACTGAATGTAACATAGTAAGTAGGTGTGAGAATATTCTAATATGATATATACCAACGAGTAGGTGTTTGAGAATTCTAATATGAGATAGTACCATAGTGAGGTTGGCAGTGAATATCTAATATGTGATAGTACCATAGAGTAGGTGTGAGAATATCTAATGCATGATATAGTACCAAGTGTAGTGGAGAATAGTCTATAGCTGTATAGTACCATAGGTAGGTGTGAGAATATCGCTAAGATGATATGTACATGAGGTGAGAGCATAGAGTTACTAGTGTAGGTGGCGAGAATATCTAATGATATAGACCCAAGAGGGTGATATTATATATAAAGCTAGTGTGTGAGAAATATCTAATATTGATTATAGTACATAGAGTAGGTGTAGAATATTGAGGAATATCTAATATGATATTTAGTACCATATGTAGGGTGATGAAATATCTAATTATATATAGTACCATTAGAGTAGGTGTGAGAAATACTTAAATATGATATAGGACCATAGGTAGTGTGATCTATGCCTGAGAGGCGAATATGCATAGATATAGACCATAATAGTTGATACAGAGATATAGCATAGTGAGGTTGAGAATATCTAATATGATATAGTACCTGATGAGGTTGGAATATCTAATATGATATAGTACAAGAGTAGGTGTGAGAAGATCTAATATGATATTAGTACATGTGTGAAACATAGTAAGTATAGGAGTGTGAGAATAGTCAATATGATATAGTCCCAATAGAGTAGGTGTGAGCATATCTAAATGATATAGTACCATAGTAGTAGGTGATGAGCATATCTATTAATGATATAGTACCATAAGTAGGTGTGTGAATATCTATATGATATAGTACCCTAGTTTAGGTGTGAGAATATCTAAATATGATGTAGTACCATAGAGTAGTGTGAGAATATATATAATATGCATTAGTACCATAGAGTAGGTTGTGCGATATCTAATATGATATTAGTACCAGAGTGTAGGTGTGAGAATATCTAATATGATATAGTTACCGGAGTAGGTGGTGTAGGAGAAATATCTAATATGATATAGTACAAGAGTTAGGTGTGATGAATATTAATATAGATAAGTACCATAGTGGAGGTGAGAAATTCTAATATGATATGTTACCATAGAGTAGGGTGAGGAATATCTAATGATATAGTAATAGGGGTGATATCAATAGATAGTTAGTGTAGGGTCGATGAATATCTAATATGATATAGTACCATAGTGTAGGTGTGAGAAATATCTAATATGATATAGTACCATAGAGTAGGTGTGAGATGAAATATCTATATGAATATAGTCCATAGGTAGGTGTGTGAGAGATATTAATATGATATAGGTACCATAGTGTAGGGTGTTGAGGAAATCTAATAGATATAGTACCAGAGTGTTAGGTGTGAGAATAATCTAACTATGATATAGTAACCTTAGGGTAGGTGTGAGAATATCTAATATGATATAGTACCATAGGGTAGGTGTGAGAATATCAATATGATATAGTACATAGAGTAGGTGTGAGAATATCTAATATGAATATAGTTACCATAGGTAGGGGTGAAGAATATCTAATATGATATAGTACCATAGTGAGGTTGTGTGTGAGATCATTAATTATGATATAGTACCATAGTGTAGGTGTTGAGAAATCTAATATGATATAGTACCATCGGTAGGTGTGAGAATACTAATATGAGTATAGTAACAAGAGTAGGTGTGAGGCAATCTATATTGATATCAGTAACCATAGAGTAGGTGTGAGAATATCTAATATGATCATAGTACCATAGATGTATGGGTTGCAGAAATCAATATGTATAGTAACCATAGGATAGTGAGTGTGAAGTCTACATGGATGATTAGTACCTGATAGGGTGGTAGATGTGAGAATATCTAATATGATATAGTACCATAGGTCGGGTTTGGAGATATCTAATATGATATAGTACCATAGAGTAGGTGTGAGAATATATAATATGATATAGAATACCATAGAGTAGGTGTGAGAATACTCTAATATGTATAGACCATAGAGTAGGTGTGAGAATATTAATATGAATATAGTACCTAGTAGTAGGTTGGTGAGAATATTAATTGAGTATATACCATAGAGGGTAGGATTCCTATTGATAATCATCGTGTAGGTGTGAGAATATCATATCTAGAGTACTGATTTGATATTTACTGGATTATCGTACCCATAGATGTAGGTGTGGAGAATATCTAATATGATATAGTTTACCATAAATACAGGAGACAGGAGGTAGAGAATATCTAATGATGAGATAGATACCATCAAGTAGGTGTGAGAAGTATCTAAGATGATAAGTCCTAGAGAGTGGAAATACTTAGTCTTTACCTGTGCCCTCAGGTGATGGAATACTTATGATAGCGATGAGGTGAGAATATACAAGTATGATATAGTTACCTATTAGAGTAGTGTGAGAATCTAATATGATATAGTACCATAGTGAGGTGTGAGAATATTATATGATTAGTAACATAGTGTAGGGTCGGACTACTAATATGATATAGTACCATAGGTAGGTTGTTGAGAACTATTCTAATATGATTATAGTACCCATGAGTAGGTGTGAGAATCTAATATGATAGTAACCATAGAGTAGGTGTGAGAATCATCATATGATATAGTACCATAGTAGGTACAGGAATGTCAGGAACCCCCTCTATCTAATAGAGTAGTAGTACCATAGTTGTAGGCTAGTGAGATTAAGCATACATGTGTTAGAAAGCGATAGACAAGTGAGGGTAATCTCGAATATGAGATAGTACCATAGGTAGGTGTGAGAATATCTAACTATGATATAGTACCATAGATGTAGGGTGGATATCTAATATGATATATTACATATTAGGGAGTATTATATGAATGTACATGGTTAGTTGTTGAATATTAATATGATATAGTTACCATAAGGTAGGGTGAGAATATCTATATGATATAGTACCATAGAGTAGGTGGAGAATATCTAATATGAATAGTACAATATGTAGGTGTGAGAATTCTAATATGATAAGTACCATAGAGTAGGGTTGAGAATATCTAAATTATGATTATCGTACCATAGAGTAGGTTTGTGTAGAAATCTAATATGATTGAATAGACCATAGAGTAGGTGTGAGATATATAAATGAAAATAGTACCATAGAAGTAGGTGTGAGAAATCATATGATAATAGTACATAGTAGTGGGAATCCAATAGATAGTACATAGGTGTGTGAGAATATCTATATGATATAGGCCATTAAGTAGTCGTGTGAATATCGTAATATGATATAGTACCTAGAGTAGGTGTGAGAATATTAATATATATAAGATATGTGTATAGTCTAATAGATACATAGGTAGTGAGAATATCTATATGACTAGTTAGTACCTAGAGTAGGTGTGAGAATATCTTAATATGATATAGTTACCATAAGAGTAGGTGTGGACTAATATGAAGTACAAATTTAGATGCTATATGATATAGTACCATTAGATATGGTGTGAGAATATTAATAGAGTTACTAGGACCATAGAGTAGGTGTTGAGAATATGACTAAATGATATAGTATTCATAGTGTAGTGTGATGATATCTAATATGAGTATAGTACCATAGGTAGGTGTGAGAATATCTATATGAATTAGTAACCATAGAGTAGGTGTGAGAATATCTAATATGAATAAAGTACCCAAACGTGTAGGTTGTGAGAATATCTAATTGATTATAGAACCAAGATGAGCTAGTGTGAGAAATATTCTAATGATATGGAGTCCATAGAGTAGGTGTGAGAATATCTAATATGATATAGACCATAGTGTAGGTGGTGAGATTATCTAATATGATATAGTACACTTAGTGTAGGTGTTAGATAAAAGATTTTAATATGATATAGTACCACAGTAGGTAGGTGGAATACTATATGCTATAGTACACATAGGTAGGCTGTGAGCAATCTAATATGATCTAGTCCCATAGAGAGGGTGTGAGAATATCTCAAATAGATATAGTGACATAGTGTAGGTGGGTGGAATATCTCATATGAGTATAGTACCTTGGGTAGGTGTGAGAATATCAATATGATATAGTACCATAGAGTAGTGTGAGAATACTTACTATATGATATAGGACCGTGAGTAGGTTGTGGAATATCTAATTGATTCGTCCCATGGAGTTAGGTGTGAGAAATCTAATATGAATAGTAACCTTAGAGTAGGTGTGAGAGAGGAAATCTAATATGATATAGACCATAGTGTAGGGTGAGAATATCTAATATGATATAGTTAGCCATCGTGTAGGTGTGGAAATATAATAGGATATAGTACCATAGAGAGGTGTGAGAATATATAATATGAATAGTACCATCGAGTGGTGTGAGACTATCTAAGATGATATAGTACCTAGAGGGGTGTGAGAATATTCTATTTAGCCCTTATATTGTACCATTAGTTGTAGGTGTCCGAGAACACTATAATATGGAATAGTCCCTCATTAACTAGTGTAGGTGTGAGGAATATCTAATCTGATATAGTACCATTAGGGTAGGTGTGAGAATATCTTAATATGATAATAGTAACCATAGATTAGGTTGTGTGAGAATATATCTAATATGATATTTAGACCATAGCGTAGGTGTGAGATATTAATATGATATAGGTACCAGAGGTAGGTGGTGAGAATAAGCTAATATGATATAGTACCATAAGTAGGATGTGAGAAGATCTAATATGATATAGTACCATAGAGTAGGGTGTGAAAATATCTAATATGATATAGTAACATGAGTAGGTGTGAGATATATCTAATATTGATACTCCCCACTAACACGAACCCCGGTCGACCGGCCGTGCAGCCTTAATATGACGCAATATGATATAGTACCATAGAGGAGGTGTGAGGAATAATCTACTATGAATAGTACCATAGAGTAGTGTGATAATATCTAATATGATATAGTACCATTAGAGTAGGTGGAGAGTATCTAATATGATATAGTACTATAGAGTAGGTGTGAGAATAATATGATAAGTACCATAGAGTAGGTGTGAGAATATCTAATATATATAGTACCATTAGTGTAGGTTGAGAATTATCTAATATGATATGATACCATAGAGTCGGGTGTGAGACGATCAATATGATATAGTACCTAGAGTAGGTGTGAGAATATCTAATAGCTATAGTACCATAGATAGGTGTGAGACTATCTAATATGATATACCATAGAGTAGGTTGTGAGAATATCTAATATGATATGTACCATAGAAGTAGGGGTGAGAATATATATATTGAATAGTACCTAGAGTAGGTGGTGCGGAATAATCTAATATGTATATACCATAGTGTAAGCGTGTGAGAATATCTAATATGATATAGTCCATAGAGTAGGTGTGAGAATATTAATATATATAGTACCATAGTGTAGGTTGTGGAATATCTAATAGATAAGTACAATAGTGAGGTGTGAAGAATATCTAATATGAATGAATAGTGACCATAGTGTAGGGGTGAGAAGTATTAATATGATATAGACCATAGAGTAGGTGTGAGAAGATCTAATATGATATAGTACTAAGAGTAGGTGTGAGAAATCTAATATGAGATAGTCCATAGAGAGGTGTGAGAATACTATATGAAATGAGTACCATAGAGTAGGTGTGAGATATCTAATATTTGATATGTTACCATGTGGCAAGGGGTGAGAATATCTAATTATGATATAGACCATAGTGTAGGTGTGAGAATATCTAATAGATATATACCATAGAGTAGGTGGGAGAATTAGTCTAATATGATATAGTTTACCTAGAGTAGGTGTGAGAATATCTACAGGATATAGATACCATAGAGTAGGTGTGAGATATCTAATATGAGGTATAGTACCATAGTGTAGGTGTGAGAAATCTACGATGATTATAGTAACATAGTGGTAGGTGTGAGAATATCTAATATGATATAGTACCATAGTGTAGGTGTGAGAATATATCTAATATGATATAGTACCATAGTTAGCGTGAGAATATCTAATATGATATAGTACCATAGAGTAGGTGTGAGAATAATCTAATATGAAATATACAAGAGTAGGGTGAGAATATATCTAATATCGCTATAGTACCATAATAAAGTAGTGTGGTTTATCAAGCTATCTCTCTATCTATATCTAGTTTTATCTTTCTTCACCTCTCTTATCTAGTTATCTCTCTCTCTAGTTATCTCTCTCGCTCCATCTAATTATTTCTATCTAGTTATATCTCTCACGCGCTACTAGTGATCATCTATAGTATTCTCTTGTTTCTCTCTATCTGATGATCTCATCTAGTATATCTGCGCTCACTCACTCTATTCGTTATCTCGGTATATATAGGTATCTCTATCTCTCTATATAGTTATCTCTTTTTATATATAGTGATCTCTCTCGGTCTATCTAGTTATCTCTCTTTCTACTCTGCTCTCGCTAATTATCACTATAGTATCAAGTGATCTAGCTATATATATCTAGATCAGTTATCTCTCGCTCACTTATCTAGTTATCTCTTCTTTCTCTCTAGGATCTCTCTATCTCTATCGAGTAATCTCTCTCTCTATATATAGTGATTTCTTTCCCTCTGCTCTCGCTAATTATCTCTTATTATACATATAAAGTGATCTATCTATCTAGAGAGCCACTACCGAGTGATCTCTTTTTAAAGTCATGATAACCCATTACGGAGAGCCACTACCAATGATCTCTTTTTAAAGTCACGATAACCCATTACAGAGAGCCACTACCAATGATCTCTTTTTAAAGTCACGATAACCTATTACGGAGAGCCACTACCGAGTGATCTCTTTTTAAAGTCATGATAACCCATTACGGAGAGCCACTACTGAGTGATCTCTTCTTAAAGTCTGATAACCATTACGGAGAGCCACTACTGAGTGATCTCTTTTAAAGTCACGATAACCCATTCAGAGAGCCACTACCGAGTGATCTCTTTTTAAAGTCATGATAACCCATTACGGAGAGCCACTACCAAGTCATGATAACCCATGTCTCAAAATCTCAAAAGCTGTCTTAGCCAATTCAATATTAACTTACTGTAAGAAGAACATAAAATGAAATACATAATATTTGAGTTCAAGCATTAGCCCACACATGTGCGATTTCTCTCGTGCTTGTGGTCAGTAAATGTATGAGAATTGCAGCACAGTGCACTTCAAAATGGGTGACCATTGCATGTGCTGTGCTCTGTTTTCGCAATGCATGCAATTACCGTTTTTTTGTGGAACGCGTGCCCTCTGATTGCACATATTTCATGCACATTGCCATCTGTCATAGTGTGGCCTCACCCTCACACATTTGCTGTGTGGATAGTATAGCAAAAGCTCCTTTCCATTGTTCTTTATTTTTTTTTATGTTTGTTTGTTTCTTGTTTCTTTCTATTAGACTCTCGTTTATTTTTCTTCCTTTGTCTTTCACTTTCTCTTTCATTTTCTTTCTTAGGTTTTTTTGTACTTTCTTTTTTTCTCTTTCACTGTTTCTGTTTCTTTTTGTTCTTTCTTTCTTTCTTTCTTTCTTTCTTTCTTTCTTTCTTTCTTTCCTTTTCTCTCTCATATAATTATGCTGTAGATTCCTTCTTATACTTTATTCTAAACAACATTAAAACTTGCATTGCTAAAATATAGTGGTGCTAGACTCTTGTATTAGAGCAGCAGAAAAAGAACTAAATAATAGACTGAATAGCTGTCGTGTTATATATCATCGTGGATATAATGCTGCATAATCCTATACATAGCAAGACAACAACAAGAGTTCAGCTTGGACAGAAAGGAAATGCCCTCCATTATGCCTCATTTACAGTCTGAAAAACTTTGTGCCCTTGCAATTATGTTATTATGTGTTATTGTACTGCCCAGGCCCGTGAGACATGCTATAATACGAATAATGGTGATAATAACATTAATAATGATGCTGTTGCCGATTGAGTAGATAATGAAGAATATAATAATCATAATAAAGGTGATGATGTGATGGCAATTTAAATTTTACTTTTTCACTGCCTTGTTAGAATCAATTCTGTTCATTGTACAAACTAATTCAGAGAGGTAAATGAGGGACATTACTGTACAGAAGATTTAGCATGATATAGTACCATAGAGTAGGTGTGTGAATATCTAATATGATATAGTACCATAGAGTAGGTGTGAGAATATCTAATATGATATAGTACCATAGAGTAGGTGTGAGAATATCTAATATGATATAGTACCTAGATGTAGGTGTGAGGAATATCAATATGATATAGTACCATAGAGTAGGTGTGAGAATATCTAATATGATATAGTACCATAGGTAGGTGTGAGAATATCTAATAGATATAGTACCATAGTGTAGGTGTGAGAATATCTAATATGATAATAGTACCATAGGTAGGTGTGAGAATATCTAATATGATAAGTACCATAGAGTAGGTGGAGAATATCTAATATGATATGTACCATAGAGTAGGTGTGAGAATATTTAATATGATATAGTTACCATAGAGTAGGTGTGAGAATATCTAATATGGAATATAGTACCATAGAGTAGGTGTGAGAATATCTAATATGATATAGTACCATAGTGTAGGTGTGAGAATATCTAATATGATATAGTACCATAGTGTAGGTGTGAGAATATCTAATATGATATAGTACCATAGAGTAGGTGTGAGAATATCTAATATGATAATAGTACCATAGAGTAGGTGTGAGAATATCTAATATGATATAGTACCATAGAGTAGGTGTGAGAATATCTAATATGATATAGTACCATAGAGTAGGTGTGAGAATATCTAATATGATATAGTACCATAGTGTGTAGTGTGAGAATATCTAATATGATATAGTACCATAGAGTAGGTGTGAGAATATCTAATATGATATGTACATAGTGTAGGTGTGAGATATCTAATATGATATAGTACCATAGTGTAGGTGTGAGAATATTCTAATTGATATAGTACCATAGAGTAGGTGTGAGAATATCTAAATATGATATAGTACCATAAGTGTAGGTTGTGTGAATATCTAATAGATATAGTACCATAGTGTAGGTGTGAGAATATCTAATATGATATAGTACCATGAGTAGGGGTGAGAATATCTAAGATGATAAGTACATAGTGTAGGGTGTGAATATCTATGATATAGTACCATAGTGTAGGTGTGAGAATATACTAATATGATTATAGTACCATAGAGTAGTGTGTGAGAATATCTAATATGATATAGTACCATAGAGTAGGGGTGAGAATATCTAATATGATATAGTACCATAGGTAGGTGTGAGGAAATATCTAATATGATATAGTACCATAGTGTAGGTGTGAGAATATCTAATATGATATAGTACCATAGTGTAGTGTGAGAATATCTAATTGATATAGTACCATGAGTAGGTGTGAGAATATCTAATATGATATAGTACCATAGAGTAGGTGTGAGAATATCTAATATGATAAGTACCATAGGTAGGTGTGAGAATATCTATATGATATAGTACCATAGAGTAGGTGTGAGAATATCTAAATGAATGTACCAAGTAGGTGTGAGAATATCTAATAGTATAGTACCATAGGTAGGTGTGAGAATATCTAATATGATATAGTACCATAGAGTAGGTGTGAGATATCTAATATGATTATAGTACCATAGAGTAGGTGTGAGAATATCTAATATGATATAGTACCATAGAGTAGGTGTGAGAATATCTAATATGATATAGTACCATAGTGTAGGTGTGTGAGAATATCTAATATGATATAGTACCAGATGTAGGTGTGAGAATACTAATATGATATAGTACCATAGGTAGGTGTGAGAATATCTAATATGATTAGTACCATAGAGTAGGTGTGAGAATATATTAATGATAAGTACCATAGGTAGGTGTGAGAATATTAATATGATATAGTACCATAGAGTAGTGTGAGAATATCTAATATGATATAGTACCATAAAGTAGGTGTGAGAATATCTAATGATATAGTACCATAGAGTAGGTGTGAAATATCTAATATGATATAGTACCATAGAGTAGGTGTGAGAATATCTAATATGATATAGTACCATAGTGTAGGTTGTGAGAATATCTAATATGATATAGTACCCTGAGTTAGGTGTGGAATATCTAATATGAATAGTACCATAGAGTAGGTGTGAGAATATCTAATGATATAGACCATAGAGTAGGTGTGAGAATATCTATATGATATGTACCATAGAGTAGGTGTGAGAATATCTAATATGATATGTACCATAGAGTAGGTGTGAGAAGAATATCTAATATGATATAGTACCATAGTAGGTGTGAGAATATCTAATATGATATAGTACCATAGTAGTAGGTGTGAGAATATCTAATATGATATAGTACATAGAGTAGGTGTGAGAATATCTAATATGATATAGTACCATAGGTAGGGTGAGGAGATATCTAATATGATTATAGTACCATAGAGTAGGTGTGAGAATATCTAATATGATATAGTACCATAGAGTAGGTGTGAGAATATCTAATATGATATAGTACCATAGTGTAGGTGTGAGAAATTAATATGATATAGTACCATTAGTGGAGGTGTGAGAATATCTAATGAGATATAGTACCATAGAGTAGGTGTGAGAAATATCTAATATGATATAGTACCATAGAGTAGGTGTGAGATATCTAATATGATATAGTACCATAGAGTAGGTGTGAGAATATCTAATATGATATAGTACCATAGTGTAGGTGTGAGAATATCTAATATGATATAGTACCATAGAGTAGGTGTGAGAATATCTAATATGATATAGTACCATAGAGTAGGTGTGAGAATATCTAATATGATATAGTACCATAAAGTAGGTGTGAGAATATCTAATATGATATAGTACCATAGAGTAGGTGTGAGAATATCTAATATGATATAGTACCATAGTGTAGGTGTGAGAATATCTAATATGATATAGTACCATAGAGTAGGTGTGATAATATCTAATATGATATAGTACCATAGAGTAGGTGTGAGAATATCTAATATGATATAGTACCATAGAGTAGGTGTGAGAATATATCTAATATGAAATAGTACCATAGAGTAGGTGTGAGAATATATCTAATATGATATAGTACCATAAAGTAGGTGTGGTTTATCAAGCTATCTCTCTATCTATATCTAGTTTTATCTCTCTCACTCTCTATCTAGTTATCTCTCTCTCTAGTTATCTCTCTCGCTCCCTATCTAATTATTTCTATCTAGTTATATCTCTCACGCTCTATCTAGTTATCTCTATAGTTATCTCTCTTGTTCTCTCTCTATCTGATTATCTCTATCTAGTTATATCTCTCTCACTCACTCTATCTAGTTATCTCTTTATATATAGTTATCTCTCTCTCTCTATCTAGTTATCTCTTTATATATAGTTATCTCTCTCTGTCTATCTAGTTATCTCTCTTTCTCTCTTGCTCTCTCTAATTATCACTATATATATCAAGTTATCTCTCTATATATATCTATATCTAGTTATCTCTCGCTCACTCTATCTAGTTATCTCTCTCTCTAGTTATCTCTCTATCTCTATCGAGTCATATCTCTCTCTATATCTAGTTATTTCTTTCCCTCTTGCTCTCTCTAATTATCTCTCTATACATATAAAGTTATCTCTCTCTCTCTCTATCAAGTTATATATCTCTCTCTATCTAGTTATCTCTCTATAGTTATCTCTCTCTGTCTATCTAGTTATCTCTATCTCGCTTGCTCTCTCTAATTGTCTCTCTCGATTTATCAAGTTATCTCTCTATATATATATCTAGTTATTTCTCTCTCTCGCTCTCTCTATCTAGTTATCTCTCTAGTTATCTCTCTCTAGCTCTCTATCTAGTTATCTCTCTTTCACTCTCTCTATCTAGTTATCTCTCTCTGTCTATCTAGTTATCTCTTTAGCGCTCTCTAATTATTTCTCTATATATATCAAGTTATCTCTCTATATATATCTATATATCTAGTTATCTCACTCTCTTCATCTAGTTATCTCTCTAGTCATCTCTAGCTCTCTATCTAGTTATCTCTCTCTAGTTATTTCTCTCTCGCTCTCTAGTTATTGCTCTCTCACTCTCTATCAAGTTATCTCTCTCTCTCTCTAGTTATCTGTCTCTCGCTCTGTCCATCTATTTATTTCTCTATATATATAGTTATCTCTCTCTGTCTATCTAGTTATCTCTCTTGCTCTCTCTAATTATCTCTCTATATATATCAAGTTATCTCTCTATATATACGGTATATCTATATGTAATTATCTTACTCTCTCTATCTAGTTATCTCTCTAGTCATCTCTAGTTCTCTATCTACAGTAATTATCGCTATCTAGTTATCTCTCTATATGTACCTATATCTAGTTATCTTACTCTCTCTCTATCTAGTTATCTCTCTAGTCATCTCTAGTTCTCTATCTACAGTAATTATCTCTATCTAGTTATCTCTATATGTATCTATATCTAGTTATCTTACTCTCTCTAAGAAATCAAGTATGATATATACCTAGTGTAGGTGTGAGATATCTAATTGATATATTACCATAGAGGTAAGGTGTGATACATCTAATCATGATAAGTCCAGAGGATAGAGTGGTTAAGAGCAGTGATCTAGGATATGATATAGTATAGCCATGAATGTATGTGTGGAGAGAGCTGATCTAGAGGTGGGATGAAGTTAGGTAGGACCATATAGTGGGGGTGTGGAGGATGATCGTGAATATGAGAAATAGTAGGGTGAACCAATAGGGGAGTGGTTGTGAGAAAATGGGCGTAGATGAGTGATATGAGGTACCGAAAAGGGGAGGAATAAGATTATAGGTGGGGTGTAATATCTAATATGAGTGGATATAGGGTACGCTGATAGTGTAGGATGTGTCGGAATCTCTAAACAATAATCTAGTAAGGACGCATAAGAATGGGTCGTATGTAAAGGACAATATCTCGCATTGGAGGTAAATAAATGGTACCCGATAGTAGAGGTAAGGTGTGTTGAAAAAAGAAGATGATCTAATAGAGGTAATAGGGTACGGACAAGGGATATGGGGGAATGTCAGGGGTGTAAGAGCGAAAAAATCGGTCGTGATTATGTGGAACTAGGTAACCGAAATAGTGTAGGTGTGAGAATATCTAATATGATATAGTACCATAGAGTAGGTGTGAGAAATCTAATATGATAGTACCATAGAGTAGGTTGTGAAATATCTAATATGATATAGTACCATAGAGTAGGTGTGAGAATATCTAATATGAAATAGTACCATAGAGTAGGTGTGAGAATATCTATATGATATAGTACCTAGTGTAGTTGTGAGAATAATCTGATATAGTACCATAGTGTAGGTGTGAGAATATCTAAGAATGATTATAGTACCATAGAGTAGTGTGAGAATATCTAATATGAATATATACCATAGAGTAGGTGTGAGAATATCTAATATGATATAGTACCATATAGGTAGGTGTGGGAATATCTAATATGATATAGTACCATAGTGTAGGTGTGAGAATACTTAATATGATATAGTACCATAGTGTAGGTGTGAGAATATCTAATATGATATAGTACCATAGTGTAGGTGTGAGATATCTAATATGATATAGTACCATGTGTAGGTGTGAGTATCTGTGATTAGTAACCATAGTAGGTGTGAGATTTCTAATATGAAATAGTACCATAGAGTAGGTGTGAGAATATATCTAATATGATATGTACCATAAAGTAGGTGTGGTTTATCAAGCTATTCTCTCTCTATATCTAGTTTTATCTCTCTCACTCTCTACTAGTTATCTCTCTTTCTAGTTATCTCTCTCGCTCCCTATCTAATTATTTCTATCTAGTTATATCTCTCACGCTCTATCTAGTTGATCTATAGTTATCTCTCTGTTCTCTCTCTATCTGATTATCTCTATCTAGTTATATCTCTCTCACTCCACTCTATCTAGTTATCTTTTATATATAGTTATCTCTCTCTCTCTATCTAGTTATCTCTTTTATATAGTTATCTCTCTCTGTCTATCTAGTTATCTCTTTCTTTCTCTCTTGCTCTCTCTAATTATCACTATATATATCTTTATCTCTCTATATATATCTATATCTAGTTTATCTCTCGCTCACTCTATCTAGTTATCTCTCTCTCTAGTTATCTCTCTATCTCTATCGAGTCATATCTCCTCTATATCTAGTTATTCTTTCCCTCTTGCTGTCTCTCTAATTATCTCTCTATACATATAAGTTACTCTCTCTCTCTCTATCAAGTTATATATCTCTCTCTATCTAGTTATCTCTCTATAGTTATCTCTCTCTGTCTATCTAGTTATCTCTATCTCGCTTGCTCTCTCTAATTGTCTCCTCGATTTATCAAGTTATCTCTCTATATATATATCTATTATTTCTCTCTCCTCGCTCTCTCTATCTAGTTATCTCTCTAGTTATCTCTCTCTAGCTCTCTATCTAGTTATCTCTCTTTTCACTCTCTCTATCTTTATCTTCTCTCTGCCTATCTAGTTATCTCTTTAGCGCTCTCTAATTATTTCTCTATATATATCAAGTTATCTCTCTATATATACTATATATCTAGTTATCTCACTCTCTTCATCTAGTTATCTCTCTAGTCATCTCTAGCTCTCTATCTAGTTTCTCTCTCTAGTTATTTCTCTCCGCTCTCTAGTTATTGCTCTCCACTCTCTATCAAGTTACTCTCTCTCTCTCTAGTTATCTGTCTCTTCTCCGCTCTGTCCATCTATTTATTTCTCTATATATAGTTATCTCCTCTGTCTATCTAGTTATCTCTCTTGCTCTCTCTAATTATCTCTCTATATCTATCAAGTTTCTCTCTATATATAACGTTAATCTATATGTAATTATCTTACTCTCTCTATCTGTTTATCTCTCTAGTCATCTCTAGTTCTCTATCTACAGTAATTATCGCTATCTAGTTATCTCTCTATATGTACCTATATCTAGTTATCTTACTACTCTCTCTCTCTCTATCTAGTTATCTCTCTAGTCATCTCTAGTTCTCTATCTACAGTAATTATCTCTATCTAGTTATCTCTATATGTATCTATATCTAGTTATCTTACTCTCTCTAGTTATCTCTCTAGTCATCTCTAGTTCTCTATCTACAGTATCTATCTCTATCTATTTATCTCTCTATTATCTATATCTAGTTATCTTACTCTCTCTACTCGTTATCTCTCTAGTCATCTCTAGTTCTCTATCACAGTAATTATCTCTATCTAGTTATCTCTATATGTATCTCTATATCTAGTATCTTACTCTCTCTATCTAGTTATCTCTCTAGTCATCTCTATGCTCTCTATCTACAGTAATTATCTCTATCTATTATCTCTAATATTGATAGAGAGAGTAAGATAACTAGATATAGATACATATAGAGAGATAACTAGATAGAGATAGATACTGTAGATAGAGAACTAGAGATGACTAGAGAGATAACTAGAGAGAGTAAGATAACTAGATATAGATACATATAGAGATAACTAGTTACGGTAGATAGAGAACTAAGATGACGAGAGATATAACTAGATATAGAAGAGTAAGATAACTAGATATAGGTACATATAGAGAGATAACTAGATAGCGATAATTACTGTAGATAGAAACTAGAGAGACTAGAGAGATACTAATAGAGAGAGTAAGATAATTACATATAGATATACCGTAATATAGAGAGATACTTGATATATATATAGAGAGATAATTAGAGAGAGCAAGAGAGATAACTAGATACAGAGAGAGATAACTATATATATAGAGAAATAATAGATGGACAGAGCGAGAGACAGATAACTAAGAGAGAGAGAAGATAACTTGATAGAGAGTGAGAGAGCAATAACTAGAGAGCGAGAGAGAAATAACTAGAGAGAGATAACTAGATAGAGAGCTAGAGATGACTAGAGAGATAACTAGATGAAGAGAGTTGAGATAACTAGATATATAGATATATATAGAGAGATACTGATTATAATAGAGAAATAATTAGAGAGCGCTAAAGAGATAACTAATAGACAGAGAAGAAACTAGATAGAGAGAGTGAAAGAAGATAACTAGATAGAGAGCTAGAGAGAAGTACTAGAGGATAACTAGATAGAGAGACGAGAGAGAGAAATAACTAATATATATATAAAGATAACTTGATAAATCGAGAGAGACAATTAGAGAGAGCAACGAGATGAAGATAACTAGATAGACAGAAGATAACTATAGAGAGATAACTAGATAGAGAGAGATATATAACTTGATAGAGAGAGAGAGAGATACTTATATGTATAGAGAGATAATTAGAGAGAGCAAGAGGGAAAGAAATAACTAATATAGAGAGAGATATGACTCGATAGAATAGAGAGATAACTAGAGAGAGAGTAACTAGATAGCGTGGCGAGAGTAACTAGATATAGATATATTAGAAGAGATAACTTGATATATATAGTGATTTAGAGAGAGCAAGAGATAAAGAGAGATAACTAGATAGACAGAGAGAGATAACTATATATAAGAGATAACTAGATAGAGAGAGAGAGATAACTATATTAAAGAGATAACTATGATGAGTGAGTGAGAGAGATATAACTAGATAGAGATAATCAGATAAGAGAACAAGAGAGATAACTATAGATATACTAATAGAGCGTGAGAGATATAACTAGATAGAAATAATTAGATAGGGCGAGAGAGATAACTAGAGAGAGAGATAACTAGATAGGAGTGAGAGAGATAAAACTAGATATAGTAGAGAGATAGCTATAAACCACACCTACTTTATGGTACTATATCATATTAGATATATTCTCACACCTACTCTATGGTACTATTTCATATTAGATATATTCTCACACCTACTCTATGGTACTATATCATATTGATATTCTCACACCTACACTATGGTACTAAATATCATATTAGATTTTCACACCTACACTATGGTACTATATCATATTAGATATTCTCACACCTACACTTGAGTACTATATCATATTAGATATTCTCACACCTACACTATGGTACTATATCAATAAGATTTCCACACCTACTCTATGACTATTCATATTATATTCTCACCCCTACTCTATGGTACTATATCATATTAGATATTCTCACACCTACTCTATGGTACTATATCTATTAGATATTCTCCACACCTACACTAAGGTACTATATCATATTAGATATTCTCACACTACCTATGGTACTATATCATATTAGATATTCTCACACCTACTCTATGGTACTATTTCATATTAGATATTCTCACACCTACTCTATGGTACATATCATATTAGATATTCTCACACCTACTCTATGGTACTATATCATTATTAGATATTCCACACCTACTCTATGGTACTTATCATATTAGATATTCTCACACCCTACACTATGGTACTATTTCATATTAGATATTCTCACACCTACACTATGGTACTATATCATATTAGATATCTCACACCTACACTATGGTACTATATCATATTAGATATTCTCACACCTACTCTATGGTACTATATTATTAGATATTCTCACACCTACACTATGGACTATATCATATTAATTTCCACACCACTCTATGGTACTATATCATATTAGATATTCTCACACCTACTCTATGGTACTATATCATATTAGATATTCTCACACCTACTCTATGGTACTATAATCATATTAGATAGTTCACACCCTACTCTATGGTACTATATACATATTAGATATTCTCACACCTACTCTATGTACTATATCAATAGATAGCTCACACCTCTCTATGGTAACTATATCATATTAGATATTCTCACACCTACATATGGTACTATATCATATTAGATATTCTCACACCTACTCATGGTACTATATCATATTAGATATTCTCACACCTACTCTAGTACATATCATATAGATATTCTCACACCTACTCTATGGTACTATATCATCTAGATATTATCACACCTACTCTATGGTTACTATATCATATTAGATATTCCACACCTACTCAGGGTACTATATCATATAGATATTCTCACCCTACACTATGGTACTATATCACTATTTAGATATATTCTCACACCTACTCTATGGTACTATATCATATTAGATATTATCACACCTACTCTATGGTACTATATCATCTTAGATATTCTCACACCTACTTTATGTACTATATCATATTAGATATTCTCACACTACTCTATGGTAACTATATCATATTGAATATTCTCACACTACTCTATGGTACTTATCATTAATATATTCTCACACCTACTCTATGGTACTAATCATATAGATATTCCTCACACTACCTAGTCTATATCATATAGTATTCTCACACCTACACTGGTACTATATCATATTAGATATTCTCACCCCTACACTATGGTACTATATCATATTAGATATTCCTCACACCTACTCTATGGTACTATATCATATTAGATATTCTCACACCTACTCTATGGTACTATATCATATTAGATATCTCACACCTACTCTATGGTACGTATATCATATTAGATATTCTCACACCTACCCTATGGTACTATACATATTAGATATTCTCACACCTAAACACTTGGTACTATATCATATTAGATATTCTCACACCTACTCTATGTACTATATCATATAGATATTCTCACACCTACTCTATGGTACTTATCATATTAGATATTCTCACACCTACTCTATGGTAACTATATCATCTATTAGATATTCTCACACCTACTCTATGGTACTATATCAATTAGATATTCTCACACTACACTATGGTACTATATCATATTAGATATTCTCACACCTACACTATGGTACTATATCATATTAGATATTCTCACACCTACTCTATGGTACTATTCTATTAGATTTCTCACCCTACTCTATGGTACTATTCATATTAGATATTCTCACATCACCTACTCTATGGTACTATATCATATTAGATATTCTCACACCTACTCTATGGTACTATATCATATGATATTCACACCCCTACACTATGTACTATATCTTAGATATTCTCACACCTACTCTATGGTACTATATCATATTAGATATTCTCACACCTACACTATGTACTATATCTATTGATATTCACACAACCTACACTTTTGTACTATTCAATATTAGATATTCTCACACCTACCACTATGGTACTATATCATATTAGATATTCCTCACACTACACTATGGTACTAATCATATTAGATATTCTCACACTACACTATGATACATATCAATTAGATATATCTCACACCTACTCTATGGTACTATATCATATTAGATATCTCACACTACACACTCATGGTACTATATCATATTAGATATTTCTCACACCTACTCTATGGTACTATATCATATTAGATATTCTCACACCTACCTATGGTACTATATCATATTAGATATTCCCACACCTACTCTATGGTACTATATCATATTAGATATTCTCACACCTACTCTATTGGTAACTATATCATATTAGATATTCTCCACACCCTACACTATGGTACTATATCATATTAGATATTCTCACACCTACACTATGGTTATATCATATTAGATATTCTCACACCTACTCTATGGTACTATTTCATATTAGATATTCTCACACCTACTCTATGGTACATATCATATTAAGATATTCTCACACCTACTCTATGGTACATATCATATTAGATATTCTCCACCTACCTATGGTACTATATCATATTAGATATTCTCACACCTACACTATGGTACTATTTCATATTAGAATATTCTCACACCTACACTATGGTACTATATCTATTAGATATTCTCACACCTACACTATGGTACTATATCATATAGATATTCTCACACCTACTCTATGGTACTATATCATATTCAGATACTTCTCACACTACACTATGGTACTATATCATATTAGATATTCTCACACCTACTCTATGGTACTAATCATATTAGATATTCTCACACCTACTCTATGGTACTATATCATATTATATATTCTCACACCTACTCTATGGTACTATATCATATTAGATATCTCACACAACCTACTCATGGTACTATATCATTTAGATATTCTCACACTACTCTATGGTACTAATATCATATTAGATATCTCACACCTACTCTATGGTACTATATCATATAGATATTCTCAACCCTACACTATGGTACTATATCATATTAGAATATTCTCAACACCTACTCTATGTACTATATCATATTAAGATATTCCTCACACCTACCTCTTAGTAACTATAATCATATTAGATATTCTCACACCTACCTATGGTAATATATCATTTAGATTATCTACACACCTACTCTATGGTACTATTCATATTAGATATGTCAAACCTACTTTATGTACTATATCATATTAAATATTCTCACACCTACTCTATGGTACTATATAATTAGATATTCTCACACCTACACTATGGTACTATATCATATTAGATATATTCTCACACCTACTCTATGGTCCTATATCATATTAGATATTATCACACCTACTCTATGGACTATATCATCAATTAGATATTCTCACACCTACTTTATGTACTATACTCATATTAGATATTCTCACACCTACTCATGGTACTATCATATTAGATATTCTCACACCTACTCTATGGTACTATATCATATTAGATATATTCTCACACCTACTCTATGGTACTATATCATATTAGATATTCTCACACCTACACTATGGTACTATATCATATTAGATATTCTCACACCTACACTATGGTACTATATCATATTAGATATTCTCACACCTCACTATGTACATATCATATTAGATATTCTCACACCTACTCTATGGTACTATATCATATTAGATATTTCTCACACACCTACTCTATGGTACTATATCATATTAGATATTCTCACAAAAACCTACTCTATGGTACTATATCATATTAGATATTCTCACACCTACACTATGGTACTATATCATATTAGATATTCTCACACCTACACTATGGTACTATATCATATTAGATATTCTCACACCTACTCTATGGTACTATATCATATTAGATATTCTCACACCTACTCATGGTACTATATCATATTAGATATTCTCACACCTACTCTATGGTACTATATCATATTAGATATTCTCACACCTACCTATGGTACTATATCATATAGATATTTCACACCTACACTATGGTACTATACTATTAGATATTCTCACACCTACACTATGGTACTATATCATATTAGATATTCTCACACCTACTCTATGGTACTAAATCATTAGATATTCTCACACCTACCTATGGTACTATATCATATTAGATATTCTCACCTCACACTACTATGGTACTAATATATCATATTAGATATTCTCACAAACCTACACTATGGTACTATATCATATTAGATATTTCACACACCTACCTTGGACTATATCATATTAGATATTTCACACCACTCTATGGTACTAATATCATTTAGATATTCTCACACCTACCTATGGTACTATATCATATTAGATATTCTCAACACCTACACTTTGGTACTATATCATATTAGATTATTCTCACACCTACACTATGTACTATATCTATTATATATTCTCACACCTACCTATGGTACATATCATATTAGATATTCTCACACCTACACTATGATACTATATCATATTAGATATTTCGCCCCTCTCTAGGGTACTATTCTATTAGCTATTCTCCACCTACCTATGGTACTATATCATATTAGATATTCTCCACCACCTACCTATGGTACTATATCTATTAGATATTCTCACATCCAAATTCTCACTCCACTACTCATGGTACTATATCATATTAGATATTCTCACACTACCTCTATGGTACTATATCATATTAGATATTCTCACACCTACTCTATGGTACTATATCATATTAGATATTCTCACACCTACTCTATGGTACTATATCATATTAGATATTCTCACCTACCATGGTACTATATCATTTAGATATTCTCCACACCTACTCTATGGTACTATATCATATTAGATATTCCTCACACCTACTCTATGGTACTATACTATTAGATATTCTCACACACCTACTCTATGTACTATATCATATTAGATATTATCACACCCACTCTATGGTACTATATCATATTAGATATTCTCACCCCTACTCATGGTACTAATTCATATTATATTTTCACACCTACTTATGGTACTATACATATTATATATTCTCACACCTACTCTATGGTACTATATCATATTAGATATTCTACACACCTACACTATGTTACTATATCATATTAGATATTCTCCACACCTACTCTATGGTACTAAATCACTATTAGATATTCTCACACCCTACTCTATGGTCCTATATCATATTAGATATTCTCCACACCTACTCTATGGTACTATATCTATTAGATATTCTCACACCTACACTATGGTACTATATCTATTAGATTCTCACATATCTCCACACGCTACTTATATGGTACTATATCATATTAGATATTCTCAACACACCTACCTAGGGTATAATATCAATTAGATATTCTCACACCTCTCTATGGTCTATATCATATTATATATTCTCACACCTACTATGGTACTATAATCATATTAGATATTCTCAAACCTACACTATGGTACTATATCATATTAGATATCTCACACCTACACTATGGTAGTATATCTATTAGTTTTCTCACACCTACACTATGTTACTAATCATATTAGATATTCTCACACCACCTACACTATGGTATTTCTATATCTATTAGATATTCTCACACCTACACAGGGACTATATCATATAGATATTCTCCCACCTACACTATGGTACTATATATATTAGATATTCTCACCCACCTACTATGTACTATATCATATTAGATATTCTCACACCTACTCTATGGTACTATATCAATTAGATATTCTCACACACTCTACACTTGGTACTATATCATATGATATTCTCACACTACCTATGGTACTATATCTATTAGATATTCTCACCTACACTTATGGTACTATATCATATTGATATTCTCACACCTACACTAGGTACTAATATCTATTAGATATTCTCACACCTACTCTATGGTACTATATTCATATTAGATATTCTACACCTACACTCTGGTACTATATCTAATTAGATATTCTCACCCTACCTATGGTACTATATTCATATTAGATATTATCACACACCTACTCTATGGTACTATATCTATTATATTCTCACACCTACTCTATGGTATAATCATATTAGTATATTCTCACACCTACTTTGGTACTATATCATATAGATATTCTCACACCTACTCTATGGTACTATATCATATTAGATATTCTCACACCTACTCTATGGTATCATATCATATTAGATATTCTCACACCTACACTATGGTACTATATCATATTAATATTCTCACACCTAACCTATGGTTAATATATCATATAGATATATCTCACACCTACACTATGGTACTATATCATATTAGATATTATCACACCTACTCTATGGTACTATATCATATTAGATATTCTCACCACTCTACTCTATGGTACTATAATCATATTAGATATTCTCACACCTACTCTATGGTACTATATCATATTAGATATTCCTCACACCACTCTATGGTACTATATCATATTAGATATTCTCACACCTACTCTATGGTACTATATCACTATTAGATATTCACACACCTACTCTATGGTACTATATCATATTAGATATCTCACACCTACTTATGGTACATATCATATTAGATATTCTCACAACCTACTCTATGGTACTATATCATATTAGATATTCTCACACCTACTACTATGTACTAATATCTATTAGATATTCTCACACACTCTATGGTACTATATCATATTAGATACTTCTCAACACACCTACTCTATGGTACTATATCACTATTAGATATTCTCACACCTACACTATGGTACTATATCATATTAAGATATTCTCAACACCCTACTCTATGGTACTATATCATATTAGATATCTCACACCTACTCTATGGACTATCATATAGATATTTATCTCAACACCTACTCTATGGTACTATATCATATTAGATATTCTCACACCTACTCTATGGTACTATATCATATTAGATATTCTCACACCTACTATGGTACTATATCATAGAGATATTCTCACACCAATACTTACATCTAAAGTATTCTTCCATTCTATCTTGTACCTATGGTACTATCATCATTATTATATTCTCACACCTACACTATGGTACTATATCATATTAGATATTCTCACACCTACTCTATGGTACTTATCATATTAGATATTTTCTACACACACCTACTCTATGGTACTATATCATATTAGATATTCTCACACACTATGTACTATATCATATTAGATATTCTCACACCTACTATGGTACTATACTCATATTAGATATTCTCCACACCTACTCTATGGTACTATATCATATTAGATCTTCTCTACACCTACCTATGGTACTATATCATATTAGATATTCTCACACCTACTTGGTACTAATCATATAGATATTCTCACACCTACTATGGTACTATATCATATTAGATATTTCACACCTACACTATGGTACGATATCATTATTAGATATTCTCACACCTACTCTATGGTTACTATATCATATTAGATATTTCTCACACCTACTCTATGGTCTAATCATTTTAGATATTCTCACACCTACTACTATGGTACTATATCATATTAGATATTCACACACCTACTTATGGTAACTATATCATATAGTATTCTCACCTACCTATGGTACTATATCATATTAGATATTCTCACACCTACTCTATGGTACTATATCATATTTGATATTCTCCACCTACCTATGGTCTATATCATATTAGAATTCCACACCTACACTATGGTACTATATCATATAGAATTCTCACACCTAATCTCATGGTCTATATCATATTAGATATTCTCACCCCTACTCTATGGTACTATATCATATTAGATATTCTCACACCATACCTAATAGGTACTTATCATATTAAGTATTCACACCACCTACACTATGGACTATATCATATTAGATATTCTCACACCTACTCTATGGTACTATATCATATTAGTATTTCTCACACCTAACACTATGGTAAATATCATATAGATATTCTCACACCTACTTATGGTCCTATTCATTAGATCTTCTCATTCCACACCTACACTATGGTACTATAGTCATATTAGATATTCTCACACCTACACTATGGTACTATATCAGTATTAATATTCTCACAAACCTACTACTATGGTAACTATATCATATTAGATCATTCTCACACCTACTCTATGGTACTATATCATTCAATATTGTCGCCCACCTACACTATGGGTACTTAATCATATAGATATTCTCAACACTACTCTAGGGGTACTATCTCATATTGATATTCTCACACCTACCTATGGTACTATATCATATTAGATATTCTCCCACTCTAGTCTACATATATGGTACTATATCATATTAGATATTCCCACACCTACTCTTAGTTATCTCTCTAGTCATCTCTAGTTCTCTATCTACAGTAATTATCGCTATCTAGTTATCTCTCTATATGTACCTATATCTAGTTATCTTACTCTCTCTCTATCTAGTTATCTCTCTAGTCATCTCTAGTTCTCTATCTACAGTAATTATCCTAATATACACAGACACAATGAGGATATAGCTAATATAACACAGACACAATGATGATATAGCTCATATACACAGACACAATGAGGATTAGCTCTAAATACACAGACAAATGAGGATATAGCTCTATAACACAGACAATGAGGATATAGCTCATATACACAGACCAATGATGATATAGCTAATAAACACATACACAATGAGGCTATGCTATTCACAGACAATGAGGATATAGCTCATATACACAGACACAATGAGGATATAGCTCGTATACACAGACACAATGAGGATAATAGCTCATATACACAGACTAATGAGGATATAGCTTAATAACACAACACAATGAGGATATAGCTCATATACACAGACAACATGAGGATATAGCTCATATACACAGACACATAGGATATAGCTCATATACACAGACACAATGAGGATATAGCTCATATCACAGACACATGAGGATATAGCTCTATACACAACAAATGAGGATTAGCTCATATACACAACACAAGGAGGATATAGCTAATATACACATACACATGAGATATAGCTCATATACACAGACACAATTAGGATATAGCTCATATACACCGACACATGAGGTATAGCTCATATACACAGACACAATGATATATAGCCAATACACAGACACAATGAGGATATAGCTAATATACACAAGACATATGAGGATATAGCTCATATACACGACAATGAGGATTAGCTCATATACACAGACACAATGAGATATAGCTAATATACACATACACAATGAGGATATAGCTCATATACACACACCACAATGGAGAATAGCCATATACACAGACACAATGAGGATATAGCTCGTATACCAGACACATGTAGATATACTCATATACACAGACATAATGAGGATATAACTAATATACACATACACAATGAGGATATAGCTCATATACACAGACACATGAGGATATAAGCCATATACACAGACACATGAGGATATAGCTCTAATACACAACACAATGAGGATTAGCTCATATACACAGACAATGAGGATATAGCTCATTACACAGACCATGAGGATATAGCTCTATACACAGACACAATAGATATAGCTCATATACACAGACATAATGAGGATATAGCTAATATCCACATACACAATGAGGATATAGCTCGTATACACAGACATAATAGGATATAGCTATATACAAACACAATGAGGATATAGCTCATATACACAGACACAATGAGGATATAGCTATATACACAGACACAATGAGGATATAGCTCATATAACCCAGACAAATGAGGATATAGCTCATATACACAGACACAATGAGGGATATGCTAATATACACAGACACATGAGGATATAGCTCATATACACGACACAATGAGGATTTAGCTAATATCACAGACACAATGAGGATTAGCCATATACACAGACACAATGAGGATATAGTCATATACACAGACACAATGAGGATGTCATCTATCTACACAGACACAATGAGGATATAGCTCATATACACAGCACAATGAGGATATAGTTCATAACACCACCTGAGGATATAGCTCTAACACAACCACAATGAGGATTAGCTCATATACACAGACCAATGAGGATATAGCTCATATACACAGACACAATGAGGATATCGCTCATATACCAGACACAATGAGATATAGCTCATATACACAGACACAATGAAGATATAGCTAATATACACAGAAAGAATGAGGATATAGCTCATATACACAGACACAATGATGATATAGCTCATATACCAGACACAATGAGAATAGAAGCTCATATCACAGCAGACACAATGAAGGATATCTCATATAACACAAACCAACAATGAGGATATAGCTCATATACCACACATACACAAAATGAGGAATACTAAATACACAGACACAATGAGTTAGCTCATATACACGAATGAGGATATGCTCATATACACAGACACAATGAGGATATAGCTCATATACACAGCAACCTAAGATATAGCTAATACACAGAAAAATGAGGATATAGCTCATATACAAGAGACACAGAGGATAGCTCATATACACAGACACAATGAGGATATAGCTCATATACACAGACACATGAGTATAGCTCATAACACAAACACAATGAGGTATAGCTCATATACACAGACACAATGAGGATAACTAATATACACAGACACAATGAGGATATAGCCTATACACACACAATGAGGATATAGCTCATATACAACACACAAATGAGGATATAGCTCATATACACAGACACAATGAGAGATATAGCTCATATACACAGACACAATGAGGATATAGCTCATATACACAGAAAGAATGAAGGATATAGCTCATATACACAGACCCATGAGATATAGCTAATATCCAAAGAATAGGTATAGCTCATAACACAGACAAACTGAGAATACCTAATATACACAGACACAATGAGGATATAGCTAATACACAGAACATGAGATATACCCCCTAATAATACAACAGACACAATGAGGATATGAGCTCTATACCAGACACAATGAAGATATAGCTCATATAACACAGACACAATGAGATATAGCTCTTACACAGCAAATGAGAAGATATCCAATATACACAGAACAATGAGGATATAGCTCATATACACAGAAACAATGAGGATAGCATATACCAGACACATGAAATATCCATTACACAGACACAATGAGGATATAGCTCATATACACAGACACCTGAGGGTATACCTATATACCACAGAAAGAATGAGGATATTGCTCATATACACAGACACTGAGGGTATACCTAATATACACAGAAAATGAGATATAGCTCATAACACAGACACATGAGGATTAGCCTATATACACAGAAAGAATGAGGATATAGCTCATATACACAGACACAATGAGGATAAGCTCATATACACAGACACAATGAGATATAGCTAATATACACAGAAAGAATGGGATATAGCTTATATACACAACACAATGAGGATATAGCTAATATACACAGACACAATGAAGGATATAGCTCATAACACAGACACAATGAGGCAATAGCTCATTACACAGACCACAATGAGGATATAGCTCATATACACAGACACAATGAAGATATAGCTCATATACACAGACACAATGAAGATATAGCTATATCACAGACACGAATGAGGATATAGCTCATATACACAGACACAATGAGGATATAGCTCATATACACAGACCCATTGAAGATAGCTAATAACACAGAACGAATGAGGATAGCTCATATACACAGACCAATGAGGATATAACTCATATCAACAGATACACAATGAGATAAGCTAATATCACAGAAAGAAGAATTAGCTCATATACAGACACAACAATGAGGATATAGCTCATATACACAGACACAATGAGATATCGCTAATATACACAGACACAATGATGATTATAGCTCATATACACAGACACAATGAGGATATAGCTCATATACACAGACACAATGAGGATATAGCTCATATACACAGCACAATGAGGATATAGCTCATAAATACACAGACACAATAGATATAGCTCATATACACAGAACTGAGAATATAGCTAATTACCAGACACAATAAGGATATAGCTAATCTATACACAGACACAATGAGATATAGCTCAATATACACAGACACACTGAGGATCTACCCTAATATACACCGAAAGATGAGGATATAGCTCATATACACAGACACAATGAGGATATAGCTAATATACACAGACACAATGATGATATAGCTCATATACACAGACACAATGAGGATATAGCTAATATACACAGACATAATGAGGATATAGCTCATATACACAGACATAATGAGGATATAGCTCATATACACAGACACAATGAGGATATAGCTAAATGAGGAATACTGGTATAATAAAAATTACTGAGTTCGGTTGGTACGGGACACTATAGAATATGAGGAATTACTAGGATTAATACAGTGAGTATACTGTATTGTTTGGTGTGGTATGGGGGATTACTAATATAATATCAGAATTACTGGTATTAATACATATACTGTAGTGTCGGTTGGTATGGATAACTATATAATATTGATAATTACTGTTATTAATACATATACTTGTAGTTCTGGTTGGTACAGAGGATATAATAAATTGAGAATTATGGTATAAACGTGGATACTGTAGTTTGGTAGTACCAAGGGGATACTTTCGATGGCCATTTGGAGTCAGAAAGGAATTGTTTTCCCCTTTTGAACCTGTTTTTTTTTTTTGCTGTCCCTTGGAATCAACTGTTAGGTTAAAACGGAAGGGGAAAAGGTTGGACTGATGGACACGTGTCTTTATTCAACCTCAATGTACTATCGAAATTTGCCTGCAAACATCAGATTTACACGAAGAAGAAACTCGATATACAGTCTAACCTTTATTTAGTTAAAGGATCGATGTCACATCTAACATCTAGGTTTGGAAAAAATCTCCTAAATGTTTACACCAATTAAATTTTCCCCTACATACAACATCCCTTTAATGTCCTTAACATACAATGCATAGAAAGGAATCCCGCCTCCTTTTAAGAGATGTTTTGAGCGTTGGACACAAACTGGTATGGTGATGATCATCTTAAAACTCAATGCAGTGGAAGCAGGACAGCCAATGAACAGAAATGTGAACAAGCAAGTAAAATACCAAAACAATGGGTCAATGCAGCAATAGGCTCCCCTACAAAAATGTTCCATGTTAGCTATTCAAGGGCTAGTCACACTAGCGCAAATTATCTAAACAATCACATTGCGAGTCCCTGTATCGTAATGCAGAATGGCAGCACATGCATGTCAATGAGGATGGCCACATTACATGCTCTGCACTGCGATGCGTTTTTTGAGCGTCATGTGTACACCAGTTTTTTTTGCGTTATTGCGTGCAACCCGATTAAGCACATCGCACGGATTGCAGCTCAACAGACAGTACACATGCTGAACAGGCAAATGAGCACGCGTTTTTACACGGTTGGCGTCAGGCCGCCTATCAATAGAGGCAAGGGGAGCGACCCTGTTAGGGGAGGAGCAGGATTCTGGGCCTCAGTGTGCCTAAGGCCCAGATGCCCAGTGTTTGGCCCATAAATGCCATTTGTAAAAAAAAAACACACGATTTTCGGGGCGAGGCACTGTCACTTTAAATAGCAGGGGAAGCCATGATTTCATTGCCACACAGAAAGCAGGTACGACTCCTCCCTCCCCCTCCCTGTCTGACTGGCAAATGTCAATGAATCAAGTGGGCATCATTTACCATTCACGTGGGGCATCAAGTTAACCAGTCACTGTGGGCACCATTTACCAGGTTAAAAACGCCTCCAAATTCTGGAGAAAGCATACCACCACTTCCAGACAAAAGGCATCACCCACTACAATATAAACACCACCCATTCTGGGGGGGCGAGGGAGAGGCCAGATTTGGGATTTTTTTTAGGTGCCCAAAAAAAGTTAGAGGATGGCCCTGTTGGCGTCTGGCATAGTGGTTGCCTCAGCCATAAGATATAAAAAAATGTCAGTGCAACAAAGTTTTCTTGTAAAAAAGTGACAGGGGCGTAAAACTGAAAGGGCCCGGGAGCTCCCAGCGAGTTTGGTCCTCAAGGCCCTGGACCCCTCCTCCGACAGACTTCCAAGATTCCGCGCATTCAAACCTCTTTTAAGAGTGATCGCGGGTATGGAAGAAAACATGTTCTTTATATGGTGTTGCACAAGCTCTTAAAAAAGCTAATACTGCAGGGATTTGGGCTTGTGGTGGGCCCTTAACACGTCCGGGCCCCAACCGCTTGTAGTTTACGCCAACCTGAAAAGTGACCATCGTTTGAGGACAGACGCGATCATATTATTCTGTGGTATGAACAGCAATACTTCCTTTGAATAAAACTATCAGGAGACAATTGAAAAGGATCCATCACTCAGGGTCCCCGAACAATTTTTCTAAAAGTGCCTGCTTTAACAAAAGGGTAAAAAAGAGCAGACCATTCCACAAAAAACACGCCGTTACCTTTAAAAAAAGCCTGTTCATCTGCACGCTATTTAAAGGGACATTTTAGTAATTAGCCCATGCTGATGAAAAGGCGTATAAAGGTTACAAATTATTGTGTTCTCTTTGAAAAAAACATTCAAAACTGCTCTATTATATAAAGCAATTTTTTTTCCAAATAAATCTGAGCATGTTTATGAGTAATAACAATCCTTTTAGATAAATAGCTTGACATACAAGATTCCAGACAATTTAAACGATGCTGGCAATTAGGACTTTGGTCTGTACAGTGAGGCCATATAAAGTCTAATACAAAGGCCCCATTTCATGGTAAGGAAGGGTTTAAGGAACTCATGAAGTGGAGGAGCAAAAAAATGTCAAGATACTGGTCGCTAGTTCTTAGGTTGTCCATATGTGTGTAATGGGTTGTAAATGCGATGAACTGGTCACATCGCTTCACATAAACACAAATAGACGGGCCAAATGGTGAACCTCAAGAGAAAAGAAATGAACAGTCCACCGAGGAATATTGATACCCAGTCCGAGCTTGCTAGCCCATTAGGAACTCGCGTTTTAACGCTGCCATTCGTTCTAATAATTTTTAATGCGTATATTTTCTGTTCCACCCTGACATACATGTTGACGTTGTGGGGCACAAACGGGTATGGGTGTTGTGTGTATGGGGGGGGGAAAAGGTTCTTTCGAATCGATTTAGTTGTTTCATTTTTTAAATGATTTGCAGCTGCTCCAACACAAGCAGAGGGAGTGCCAAAGTGAGGTTAGGTGGAGTTCGGTCGTCACTCATGCATCGCTACCCCCCCCCTACTCCAAAGGAAACTGAAGAATAGGCGGCAGGCCACTGAAAGAAAAGATTCAGAAAGACGGAACACAAATAATACGTCTCTCTGCTGATCCTTCTTCCAGACATGCTTGAAAAACAGGGCAGACATTAGGGAAGCAATCACTGGGAACCAGAGAGGGGAAAAAAATATGATCCGCAGCAAACATGAAAAGTTCTACATAACTGAAATAAATTGGACTAACATTTCATATCAAAAATTTATTATTATTGTAATTATATTCTGATGCATCATTTAACAGCCAAGTTAACACAGGACCTATCCAGTTGTTTCTGAAGTTTAACCAATCAGGTACAGAGTTATTCCAACAAAACTGAACAACTGTGATGGATTGGTTTGGCTTGGAACTGGTACAAGGCATTCTGTATTTGCTGAAATAAAACAGCCTATTATAAATGTCATTTATATGGTAGTTGCATTTATTCAATGTTTTTGTTTATTTAGAACTTAATCCTTGGATCCTTTTTCCAAACTACAAGCACTTGGAACCTTATTCATATCACAACTTGGGGCTCAGGTCAAGCCCTCCAGATATTTTTTAAAAAATAAATCCCAGCATTCCCGGCTGCAAATAGGGAATTCTGGGGGGATTAGTTTTTAAACATCTATTCCTTCCTTAAACGACACTAACCTATTGGTTAACATATTGCCCAAAACCATATTAGAGGCGTTTTAAAGCCCACAGGTTGGAATCATCCTTTTACAAATATTATTTAAAACAGTAAAAAGAAGATATGTCTGGCAGAGCTTACTTATATGTAGGAGAGCATAGGAAAAACTGTATAGGTGCTGTGCTGCACGTAACTGATAATGTGTTATGTAAGAAGCTATAATTGTAACGGCGGATATTTTTCCTTTCAAAAACAGATCTTCTGGAAGAATAGAGTTAAAGAAATTCATAACAGGCCCGTTTTTTTATAGAGGTAGCTACATAATGGGCCGGATCCAGTTTACTTGATGCAACAAACTCTCCACAAACGGGGGGAAAATATCACAATAACATTCTCTTGAATGAATTCCAAGAAGTCTCCGTCCATTCACCGCATTACAATGTGCAACATGGAAAGTCATTCAACGTGACTCTCAGCCATATTCCGTGCCAAACATTCTCTTCCCGTCAATGCAGTTAACTTCCAATACAAAGAGAGATGTTAATGGACAAGGTCTGTACAGGAAACGACTTTAGTCTGGAAGATTTCTATTGTTTTAAAATCATACTCTGCAATTCGGAACACGATTAGTAACTTTAGGACATTTGATCTACGGGCCTCCACTGTGAAATGGACAGTGTAACCGTAGCTAGTTTAGCATATTACTGAGCCAAGGATTGGAGGGCTGTCAGTGCTTTGCTTGTTGAGGGCATTGTTCTCTCTAGTTTAATTGCCTTGGGAAAGTGTTTTTAAGGCCTGTCAACCGATGAAGGGAGGGGGGGTGCCTATTCCCTCCAGTTTCAGCGTTCTCTTGTATTCCGTATCAGAGCAGGTCAGAAAGGACTGGCTGTGTATAGGAACAGACAGAATGTGTGGCACCCATGCCTGGAAATACAATAGGAGGTACAGAAGTATAGAATGTGTGGTGCTAATGGAAGGTTCCTGGTGCAAAGTCAAGAGTGGAGAGTGCGAGGTGACGGACTGAAAAAAAGAGATATAGGATAGGCAGATGGAGGTAATTAAAGGGAAATGTTTCAGAGAAACGACATTCTGCTATAGTTTGACTTTGCTCATTCAAACTCAAACAGCTGTCTACCGGTAGAGTAGACGTAAGCCTTTTCTAGGCTCTTGATAGTTAAATAGGAGGTAATTGTGCCCATACATTAGTCAAACTTACCCTACTGACATTTTACTCTGTTCTGACAAACTGTCTGAGGATCGTTTTGTAATCAACATTATGGGGGGATGTAGTAATTAAAGTTTCTTACTGACAGAGGTCACGTGATGCTTTAATCTCCTTCACAAACTTTTTTTTTTTACTACATTTGCCCCGTACGCCACCGTAGTAATGGCATAATATCAAATGTGCTAATCTTAACTAAGCCTAAATAAGGCTATGCTGCACTCCTATGTCCAAACGTTTTTGGAAATTGCACCGCCAACACGAAATTACTGCAAACCCACGCTAACCCGATATGACATCAGGTAGCCTGGGTTTTGCTCTGATTCAGCTAAAATGATCAACATTGCATCAGCCTGTATTTCCTTAATGATTAAAAGTGTGGGAACATTAGCAGGTCAACACGCTGATCAATTTGAGCTCGCAAATAAATGTAATGTTAAGCCACGTGTATGGCCTGGATAATTTTCACTCGAACCATATAGTGTTTCCTAGTCAGAATACTAGAGTTTTCCCCAAGGATCTTAAGATCTTGGTCAGTCTCTTTCTACCTGCAGCTCAACAGATGTTGAATTACAAACCAACTTGAAATTTGCTTGGGATTTGAGGGGCCTCAGGTTGGTCTTCGCTACAGTGGATTTGGATTGGATTCTGTAAAGCATTTGAATCCCTCAGTCCTCCTGCCATTCCAATTCCTTGATGAAGCAGCATCCTCGGGGCAGTCAGGTTTAACCGGGCTTACTATTAGAATATCCAAAACACATTGTGAGGGACTAGAACCACTTTTAGGTTGTTGTAGTCTAGGCGAGAATAACGGGATGGCAATACTCAATGTAATGAAACACTCATTTGCATTCAGTAAGTCAAACCAAGTATTATACTCATAAAGTCCAAGAATCTATATAGAGTCATCAGCGACTCAGCACAAGATGGCTCCCCACTGCTCCCACAGTCAAACAAATACCATCATGCAAGTTGTTGACTAATTGAGGACAGTTGTCGGCTCACTCCCACCCTGTCTCGTGGGGTGTGGCCAATTGTTACTAATGACATGTTTTTATTTTTATGACAACCACCTCCCATTAGTGACCTTGTGAACAAAAGTCCTCAGTACTTTTCAGTTTTGTTTTTTTTTTTTTATCTTGGTAAATCTTTTAAATGCTTCAGCCTCCCAAATTAGAGAAGTTTTTTTTCCTCCCGATTTAGACAATTGTTAACGGACCTGCTTTTGCACAAATCTGTCAAGCTTTGGATAAGGGAGGATTTGGAATGACTTAGTTAATTAGCTTACACAAAATGGCATTGGTGTGTGTTGTCTAGAGTGAATAGCAATGCAGTGCTGGGGGAAAATTACTCTCCTAATGACTTAAGCACCTTGTTTGCAGTCAATTAAGTAAACTGCGGGAGTTAACTTCGAGATTGTTGTCGTTGCATTCTAGAAGGTGACATGGGGTATTGAACAGTACTGTACGATTGTCTGTAGGTACTAATTACAATGAATTCGACTTGCATTTCAGCCTTGCTATAAATACAGTGCATAGCGGGGGCTGTTGACGAAGTCGTTTGGCACCTTTTCTTATGTTTTGACTTCACTGGGAGGACCCCATTCTTTTAATTGTTCGGACAATTTGAACAGATGTAAATCAGTTGAGGCTGTGCAGTATTCACAGGGTAACCAAGACCTTGAGGATGAACCGATCTGACCTACCAGGCTTGGGTTATGGAGAGAATTGTCTCCCATTGAGCAACCTGTGGTTAGCAAACACCTGATTTTCAGGGTTCTAGGAGCAGCTTGGTTAGTGAGTTTTAATTGTGGTGGGTTTTAGAGGAGAGAGGGGGGGGGGAGAGCAATTACACACATTCAGAATTAGGCAGACACCAGATGGGCAAACTTTCTTTGTTAGCAATTTAGTCGTTTCGTAATGGAACTGTGTTCAGCCAGGTAGTGAATGTCACCAGAGAAAAACACCAAGCCTTAGATTCCCTAGTGATCCTGTCTCCCCTGCGAGAGGTCCAATGGGCAGTGTGGCTCGGGGGTGTGTTCCAATCACCCCCTGCATGACATCTAGACCATATAAAAGCAATATCCGCACAAAGTAACAGTAAAAAAAATCTGATGATCATGTAGCAGCTTTAGAAATGCATTTCACCTGCACACGTGTGGGTAAGTGTTCATGTTTGTAAGATCAATAAAAAATGAATAGGACTCTACTCAAATAGGTTATAGATCTGCAGCGTAATATCTGCAATCTCCAATTCCTACTCTGCAAATGTGCTTATTAAAAAAGGAGACACTGAACAAGCAAACATTAAGAATTAGGAGAAAACATGAATCCCAGCAGTAGATGTACAGCAATAAAGAAACTAGATAATCATCATTAATTAGGAACGTATAATAAGTGCAAAAACGTAAAACAGGCTCATTTACCAGAGTGCTATTGCTCTGGGTTAAATGCTGGTTTGCGATTTAATATCGCGATTGCGGATGAGGGTAAATCCCGGTAAGGGATTTACCCACGCGGGATTTTATTGACAGCTATCAGCTGGCATTAGATCCAGCTCTAAAACTAGCGCAAATGCGATATAAATAGCGTGCATCGGATGTGCGGGGGATTTTATGTAACCCACGCATCAGAAGTTTAAAATCACGCTAACGGGTGTGAAGTGAACTGAGATTAAAGTCGCGCTAAACCGGTTCGCTACCCGTTAGTGCGACTTTAACTCCATATTTGCTCAAAAAGAGTCTAGGTAAATCGGCCCAAAACTTGTTAAGGAGAGGTTCGCGATCAGTGCCATATCGCAATGCAGGAACAGTCTCTCTGCTTCGTGGTTGGTACCAGACCTTTAATTGGCCTGTACGGACCTCATTGATAGGCAACCATGCAATTTTCAGCCCGGTCAGCCGATAGATAAGTGTATCAGTCGTGCCCTGGAAAAATTGCATGGATTTGCGGCAGCCTTGGACCAATGTTTGTTTTCCAACGGACGCCAGACGTTGGAAAACTTTTTGCTGGAACTTTTGCCTCGACCGGCGGCCTTGGTCCTGGCTGAATGCAAGAAGATCACTAGTTGTTTACATTCCTCAATTATAGTTTATTGTGTAAGGAACTTGACAGATTATGAGATAATAAGAGAAGAGACACAAATCACAGGATTTATTCTCTAGTGTTGTATTAATAGACCCTTGGTTACAAAGGACCAATATTTCAGAATTTCTTGATTAGGGCGAAAAACATTGTCAGTACTTTTCAGGGGCACCGTCTGTCATTGAGACAGTCGGTAAATTTCAGGTGATCGTGTGGTAAATTTTGCTGCACCAATCAATAGCGCTGACCGGTCGGCTTGGCCCGAAATATCTGCCAGGTGTTCATAGCCTTAAGCTCTTTTACACAGCGATTTGGCACCAACCCACAACCCACGATCTTGACCCCGACTGAAACACATACACACGTGTGATTAACGGCCAAAACGGATATTTGTCACGGGTGTGCTTCGTGGTTGTGGTCGGTGGCAAAATCGACTTGTGTGAGCCTTTAGAGCTGGTACATAACATCACATAAACTTGTAAGAGAGGTTCCACCTCCCTGCTTGACGGTGACCAAGGGGTGGTAGATACAGATTCTTTCAAAAAAGCTGATTACATTTGACCTGAAAGGCTTAGAGGATAATGAAACATTCCCTTATTTGCACTAGGTTGCTACATTTTGCCTTTCCTTAACCTTTAAGCTACTAAAGCTTCCAGTCACAATGTTGTTGGTAGAATCAGTGTGATACCCTGCTAGGCAAAGGTTAGGTAAATCCAGGCTTTGCCCCGAAATTACAGTCATTTGAAAATCAATGGGTAATTGATATTATTTATATGGATATTATGTAATATTTCTGGCCGAAGGGGCATCATTTGCAAGGTTTGTGCAAGGGTAGGTCTATTGGCCTCTGTCGATTACCATACAGGCATCTCTGCAAATGATCCTGATGAAGGATTTTCTAGTATATTTATGAATAATAAACAACGCAAAACAAACATAGCGAGAATGGACAGATGTTAATGTTTCTCCATGGGCATGTTACTCAAAAAATTAAACAATGTCATATTGAACTTTTTTCTTTTGGCTCGAAGGGAAAACAAAATAGGGGTAGTCTGCTTTTCCTTACATTTTCATGAGCCCATATAACTTAGTAATTAAACTTTTCACCTTTTCAAGTAGCTGACTGTGATTTCTGCATGGTGGTGGTTCGCTCTGTAGACATGTTGACTTGGAACCAATATACAAAGAATAAAACCTGGAAGAAAAAAAAAAAATCTCCTGCTCATGAACGTGTGTATCTCCGGTGCCATTCACACGGATCTGGAGATTTGCATTTTTATTTGATTTGGTAAATGAGAAGGAAAAAAAAAAAAAAAGGCCGGTTAGCGCAATTAGCTGAAGACAGTGAAATGCACCGTCAGGAAAAAAATAAATAAGAGATGAGAAAAGTTATTCCATAATATTGATTTTTTCTAATGCGAATGGACATTCTTCAATGCGAAATGAGAAAATTAACCTTTTGTAAGGAGTCGCTGTCGTAATAAAGATTTGCCGGCTCTGGATAATTTTCACAAAAATATTCCGCATGAAACAGCCTTACGAGAGGGATGTGTTTTAAAGATTAAAACGCGGATTGTACTTTCACTTATAAATGGCTGAAAATGAAAAGAAATCAATCTATGCGCAATATCGATATGCTAAATATTATGTATGCAAAAGGGCAGATAATACAAATGGGGTTAGTAATAAGAGGTTCAAAAGTATTCTCGTGTTATTATTAAGCATTCAAATGCATAGCTTATTTTTTGTGGCAAGGAGGACTATATCCACTACACACTCGGCCTTGTCCTTGGTGCCCCCAGACCACCTACCGCGGAAACCAAACGACATTGATTTGGAACACTGGAAACGGCCCTCAAAACAAGGTTGTGTGGTAGTGATGAGTTGGAGCATGCACTGAGCTAGATAACATCTGATTGGTTATTGCAGATCTATCCCACAAGAAAAACTTGTGCACATTTTATTACATATGCCTTATAATATAGTTCAGCTTCCCTGAAGACTATGACTAGATTAAGATGCTGTAAAACAGGGGTGCCCAACCTGGCTCAATCTGGGGGTTACAACCACTTCCTTGGACCACCTCAACCCAACCCATAAAGATTTATCCCACATCGAGGGTTTTCAGAAATCCCAGTGCCCGATTTCGTCCCTGCAGTCAGGACTATTCCATCCTCCATCCTGACAACCATGCCTATAAATGTTTGACCAGATCAGTAGCACTTACGCAAAATGTAGTTGTAAATTAGCCTAATTGGAGTGTTTCCACAATCCTTGTATTGAAACATGCCCATAACCCAACCCACACAGGTCTTCCTCAGGTCTGTTCCTTGGACCTACAAGGACCAATGTTATCAACTGTGTTGCAGATTAATTGAGAAGACATCTGAAGCCACTGAGAACTTGGGAAAGATGGGAAATAACTATCCCACACCAGCAGTATTAGATAACATTTACCAGTTCTAAAACAATGTGGGTTGAGGGGGCGAAAAACTAACTTTAGAATAATTTAGATTGGGGGTTAAACTTACCCTTTAAGGCTAGGTACACACCAAACAATATTTCGCCGACCTACCGATCGTACTGTGTATCGATTGGTCAGGTGGAAATATCACATGGTGTGGGTGAGGAGGCCATGACCGGATCGGACAAATGGCGATCAAAATGTTGGTTAAATCACCCTATGGGACCGCACGATCGTTCACATGAAATGTCGGCCTTGGCCACTATGTTATGACCGACAGTTATTTGTCGAGTGCTCGCTAGTAGCAAACGATTAATTTAAAGAGCATGTCACCACTTTTCGAATTTTTTTTGTAGTGTAGGGCTCCCTCCCCCAGCCTCAACCGTTATATTTATATTTAAAGTTATATTTGCAGAAACTCCCCGATCTATACTACTTTGCCTCTCTCCTCCGACGTTCTGTCCCGGCCCTCTGCTTGCATGAAATTGCAAGCGGGGGGCTGGACTGGCAGCCGCGTCCATGATTGGCGAGAGGGCAAGCCAATCTGGACGCGGCTTTTGACTATCCAGAACGTCGGAGGATAGAGGTAAAGTAGAGTTCATGGGAGTTTCTGCAAATATAACTATAGGGGTTGGGGGTGGGAGCCATACACTACAGAAAAGGGGTTTGGGCTGGGGGGGGAGAGAGAAAACGGGTGGGAGGGAGAGGGAGGAGGGCTGCAGTGCACATGACATTTTTCTAACCGGAGGGATACAAGAGGCAGAGTCCTATATGGACTCTGCCAGGCTCCTGGTGGCCAATTTTTATTAAAAATACACAGTGGGGCCAGTAGTGGGGGAAATTATAGTTTTGGGGGTGGACATGCCCTTTATGTCCCCTCGTGTGTCCCACCTAAGAATATTTGTATAATTTGTATACATGTAGAAACTTTAGGGAATTTTGTTTCTCTTCATGTTATTTTTATCCCCGTTCTGTGGTTTTCTCCCCTTTCCAATCGTATTTCTTTCCTTATTTTAAACCCAATAAAAATACAGACAAGGAATGAAATAATGTGATAATGTTATATCCCAAATACAAAACAGACCAGTACAAAGTGAATGTTGTTCTCCTGCAGACAATGAATGACATAAACTATTTATGTCTCAGATTCTGCCAGAGGGTCCCAACCACCTCTGACCTCGTCGGTAATAACTGCAGCATCTGTTTATAAAACGGAAATATATTTTCTTATTACTTGTTTGGACTTTTGCATTTTAATTCAATAGACCATTTAATTAGAATTATTAATATGAAGGATCTAGACATCTGCTAAATGGTAATTTTTTATTATCAGGTATTAAATAAAAGTACTCAGGGTGGGACTTATTGGCTGGGGTGCACGGTCGATACTTTGGGCTGTGTTGAAATGTCATTGGTCACAGTGAGAATAGTCACATGGGGCTGATCATGTGGTTCATAGAAGGCCACTCAATAGGCCAAAATTTACCGATCCGATATGATTATTTAAGATACCAAACAATAATTCAGTCGGGTCCAAATCCCGGACCATCCATACCTAGCTTTAAAAACTAGGTTGTTCATTTACCAGAGCCGCTATCGCTCTAAGTAAATGCTCCTTCACTATTCAATATCGCTATTCGTTTGCGAATCTTACCGGGATTACCCACTGCGGGATTATAACGCCAGCATTTACTGTTATTACGATAAAATCCAGCGCTAAAATGCGATATTGAACCTCGAGCGTCAGATGTGGGTGATTTTGCATAATCCACTCTTCCGACACTAATATGGGATATACAGTCACGCTAATAGGTAGCGACTTTAATTAGATATATTTGCCAACGTGTCTGGGTAAATGAGCCTGTCGGTTGTACTGTAAAACGCCTTCCCGTAACCTTTGGAATTACGATTGTCGACATGCTTAGTCACACACCCTGGATTGGTTCATACGCAGAGTGCGTTATACCGATTGGCCAAGCCCCAGAGTTCTATGGTAAGCCCAAGGGTGGGGACCTTTAAGAAGATTGTAATACCCTTGCCCCCTCTTTTTCAGGTTCTGGGACACAGTATTTACATTAGCAACTGCATTAAGGACAACGGAAGGTAACGTTACAATTTAAAGGCACAAAAACAAACGCCATAGATTTACCGCGCCTGTACCATTATTACAGAACAAGAAAATAGAGATAACTCAATATTATATTGGGAAGCACGAGATTAACTCCATTAGCCCATTACATCACATTTCCCTGCTAGTAACCCTGGTTACTTTAGGGGATGGGGGTGTGGGAAAGAGATTATTGTTCTTTAATACAATTCCTTGGATTGAATCAGGTTAATATCTAGAAGGAAGAAAATGTATTTGTGAACCATTAATTATATCAGTGTAACAGAATTAAAGGGAAACTAAAGTTAGAAAATATAATACACCTTCATGATTTGTTATCACTGCTAACAGGTAGGTTGCTATTAGAGAAGTTCGAAAATGTTGAGTTATATTCCGTTTTCGAATTTTCGAAATTTAAAATTAGAAATTTGAAAATTAGAAAAACGAAAACCAGAAGTCTATGAGAGAAAAAATTCTAAAGTTTCGTCCATTTTGAGGGACAAATAGTAATAGTAGGTTACTGTAAATGACACAGAGACCTGGGGAATGGTCTGGGGAACCCGTAATAGAACCAAAACTTATTTTAAAACTATCCTCACGATCGGACTGTTTTCCAGCTTCCGCGTTCTTTTTCAAGAGTTACCGAAATCTATCATTACTTTCGAGGGTCACCGAATTACAAATTTCGAGTTTTACCGAAATCTTCATTACTTCGAGTTTTACCGAAATCTATCATTACTTTCGAGTTTTATCGAAATCTATCATTACTTTCGAGTTTTACCGAAATCTATCATTACTTTCGAGTTTTACCAAAATATATCATTACTTCGAGGGTTACCGAATCTATCATTACTTTCGAGGGTTACCGAAATCTATCATTACTTTAAAGTTTTACCGAAATCTATCATTACTTTTGAGTTTTACCGAAATCTATCATTACTTTTGAGTTTTACCGAAATCTATCATTACTTTCGAGTTTTACCGAAATCTACATACTTTCGAGTTTTACGAAATCTATCATTACTTTCGAGTTTTACCGAAATCTATCATTAGTTCGAGTTTTACCAAAATCGATCATTACTTTCGAGGGTTACTGAAATCTATATTACTTCGAGTTTACCGAAATCATCATTACTTAAAAGTTTTACCGAAATCTATCATTACCTTTGAGTTTTTACCGAAATCTATCATTACTTTGAGTTTTACGAAATTATCATTACTTTCGAGTTTACCGAAATCTATCATTACTTTCGAGTTTTACCGAAATCTATCATTACTTTCGAGTTTTACCAAAATCATCATACTTCGAGTTTACCAAAATCGATCATTATTTCGGAGGGTTACTGAAACTATCATTACTTTCGAGGGTTTACCGAAATATAATTCGCTAATAATCAAAAATTCGCAAAATCCAGGTTCGTGAAATCCGTGAGTTCCGAAAGTTTCATCAGGACTTCGAAACCCTCAGATTCAATTTGAAACCGGCTTCTATTCGATCCCACATTACATCTAGTTGCTATCTATGTCACACTCTTGATATTAGCAACAGTTGAAATTGGTGAAATCATCTGCAAGATTCTAGCTGTGCAGAGCGAGTTGGATACATAGTTGATACATAGTTGTTCCTGCTCTGTGAATCTCTAAGCCTAAGCCCTTTACTTCAGCTAATGGCTGGTGTTAAAAGTGTTAAAAAGATACCGACACTTTTCAGGCTCATTTACATTTAAGGTTTTGTTTCCCTTTAAGTCTGAGAAGATCTAGTCGTAAAACAATCTGACAAATTCACTGATCTGTTCATTATGACGAGAATCTAGGGACATCATCATACACGGGCCAATGGCATCCAAAGATGTTGAATCCTGTTATGTTCTAGTAGAAAGTCCAAATAATTTCATCCGTATGGGGAATATTGCAGTGTCCAAAATATCCAAACTAGTTACCGTAATGTAGCCACGAATAGAATACACTCAATAGGTTTTTAATTGATTGAAGATAATGGGCCTTTAGTGGGCAGTATCGAAACATCATTCACTATTGGTATTTGAATCCAGCAGAATTTCGAAGAGTATAATTATCAAATTGCCGAAAAAATCGAAAATTTTAATTGAATTTGAATTTGAATTTTGAAATTTTGTTACAATTTGTCATCTCTATTGCTCTGTGCAGCAAGTATGTTCTATGGCCATCAAACCCCCCTACCCCAAGGGACAAGGCAGGAGAGTCTGAAGTGTGTGACTCCATATGCTGTTTATCCTCCGGTAAAAGTATACAACATGTCTACAGATCATCTTGATATGCAGTTCAGCTCTGTACACACGGACATTTTTGCCACATGTGGCCCGAGGAACAAGCTTCTGACAACCAGTAGTTTTGGGCGATAATCGCACATGGTGTGGCTGTTCAGTCGGGCATTGTCCAAAACAGCCTTTTGACATATGTGAGTCACTCAATCGTTCAGCAGACATTATGCGTCAAATTGTCCATGTGTACGGAGATTAACACCTTATAGAGATAATGGTCTTCAGGACGCTATAATAACAGGGGCGCTACTCCAGTACCAGTCTTTGAACAAATGAGAAACAAATTATTTAAATTCAGATGAGATTGTTACCCAATCACATACTGACATTTATTCTACTTGCATTAATTACCCCAATCAATATTAGGATATATTTAAAAAAGAAATCTGCAATAAACACTCATTTGTGCTGATATTTTGGGCCAATAAACTGACATGATGATACAATATCCTCTTAATGACCGACGTGACCAATAGTTTCCCGACTGATTTTTAGGCGATTAGTCGTCAATGTACACACAGGATTCAGCTGAAATAGCAGCATGGGCACTTAATGGGAGATCTGTTTACATATACACAGCCTTAAGCTAGAGACACACCATACAATAATTCAGCGAATTATTGTATGGTTCCTGTGACGGCCACAGCTGACCGCCGACCGTTTTATGTCCGAATCAGATGAACATATGATCAGACAGGTCAGAAACCACAGCTGATCGTGCAGTCCTCTATGGGACCGCACACTCGGCCATGGTTACTGTCGGACGCAACTGCTTTTGCCGTGACCGATAGTCCTTCCTCCTGGCCGACCGGTCGAAAGTCTCAAACGGTCGATCAGGAGGAAGAGTTGGCATGTGTGTACCAGCCTTAAAGGTAGCCATGGCCGACTCGATCCCATGTACCTCGAGTATGGCGAGGCGTGGAGACCGAAAATGAACCACGACCATCGGCATGGTGGTCAATTGTTCAGGAGGAAAATTTCCAAGCCTATACGATAGGTCCCGTGCTGTGTTCCCTCTAAGCTGTGCTCTCGTGTGCCCGCATACAACTCGCAGGCCTGCGCAGATTAAAGTGGTGCGCACACAAAAATCTTCTGAAATATAAGTGCTGCGGTATGAAGCACACACATTTTCATTTGTATGCGCACTGAAATATATTTCTGCACACACAGCTAATTTGAGGTTAGAGGGAACATTAATTCGGTAAAAAAGTATATAAAGTTTGTATAAAGTTTTATTGTGCATTGGGCAAATTAAAATAAGATTCCAATGGCATTGCATGTGTATGGGCACCTTGGAATAATCCCAAATATACCTGTGCCATATTGCCTGCCCTACTAGTAAGATGCTATAAATTAAGGTATACCCTTCCTTTTATAGACCATTGAACACATCCTCTTTGTTGTAAAACTACTTTATCCACTTGCAAGTCTAGGAAGGCTACGATTGACTGAACAGCACTTGTTAACCAGGATTTGGCTGGAGGCAACACTGGGTTAGAAACTTTCGATGCAGGAAGGAATTTAACAAAGTTTCCCTAATTATTAACTTGTTCAGCGGGAGAAAACTGGAGATTGCCTTTGGCAAAAAAAAAACCTGGCAGTTCTCTAGCCTAGTGAATTTGGTTGCCCTTACAAATGGGTCTAATAAGAGAGGCCATCCTTATTACAATCAGTAATCTGTAGGAAGCAGAGCACGCTCATTGGGCGATTTTCCACTGAACAACCTTAATACATATTCATGCAGTGGATTAGAAGGGAAGAAGGACTCTCCCAGAACATGCATTTATTCACTGACTGATGTTCCTGCAACACATTACAAACTAGTCAAGGCAAAAAAAAAAAAAAGGTTATTGGCTGGACTTGCTAATGACATGGGCTCCCTCTCTTAACCGCTTACGTGCCGGCTTGTAAATATCCGCCAATATAGCGATGTGTAAAAAAGGGTGATGGTGTGTGTGCTGATTTATCTTTATATTAACCCGTTTCTGATCATCCTATAGACAAACCTTGATTGGAAAACAAAGATTGGTCTGCATGAAGGAACCTTTCACTCAGAGATAAGGAATAAAGCAGGTTATACACTGGAGAATTTTTTCACGATTAAGGTTTCAATGAAAATTATCCACCTGTCCTGGCCGTCGTTTTTCCGATCAATCGCTAAAAAATCGCCAAGTGTTGATCGAAAAAATTAGAAAACCATGTGTCAATTTTTCAATATTCAAAATGGTCAAATAGGTTGAAAAATGTACCCCGTCTATAGCCTACAATCAACCTGTTTATGGCCTTTAATCAACCCCGTCTATGGCTTGCAATCAACCCTGTCTATGGCTTGCAATCAACCTGTTTATGGCCTTTAATCAACCCCGTCTATGGCTTGCAATGAACCCTGTCTTTGGCTTGCAATCAACCCTGTCTATGGCTTGCAATCAACCCCATCTATGGCTTGCAATCAACCCTGTCTATGGCTTGCAATCAACCCTGTCTATGGCTTGCAATCAACCTATTTATGGCCTTTAATCAACCCCATCTATGGCTTGCAATCAACCCTGTCTATGGCTTGCAATCAACCCTGTCTATGGCTTGCAATCAACCCTGTCTATGGCCTGCAATAAACCCCGTCTATGGCCTGTAATAAACCCGTCTATGGCTTGCAATCAACCCCGTCTATGGCCTGCAATCAACCCAATCTATGGCTTGCAATAAACCCTGTCTATGGCTTGCAATAACCCCATCTATGGCCTGCAATCGACCGTGTCTATGGCTGCAATCACCCCATCTATGGCTTGCAATCGACCCGTCTTGGCTTGCAATCAACCCTGTCATGGCTTGCAATAACCCTGTCTATGGCCTGCAATCAACCCTGTCTATGGCTTGCAATCAACCCTGTCTAGAACTTGCAATCAACCCTGTCTATGGCTTGCAATCGACCTGTTTATGGCTTGCAATTAACCCTGTCTGTGGCTTGCAACAACCTGTCTATGGCTTGCAATCAACCCGTCTATGGTTTGCAATCAACCCTGTCTATGGCCTGCAATTGACCTGTTTATGGCTTGCAATCAACCCCGTCTGTGGCTTTTGATCAAACCATTTATGGCGTGCAATTCACCCTGTGTATGGTGTGCAATTGACAATATCTATGGCGTACAATGGGCCCAGTGATAAAATGTAATTGACCATCTATGGCTTGTAATCAGCCCCATCAAAAACATACAATCAACCACGGCTATAGCTTGCAATTGGTCCCATCTACGACATGCAATCGACCTTGTCTATGACATGCAATCGACCTGTGTATGGCTTGCAATTGACCCTGTCTATTGATGCAATCTAACCCCATCTATGACATGCAATCGACCCCGTCTATATTACAATCCACCCCATATTATGACAAGCAAATAACCCCATATATGACGTGCAATCAATCTCTTTAATGACATGCAAATGACCCCTTCTATGACTTGCAATCGCCCCCATCTACAACATGCCATCAAACCCACTATGGTGTGCAATCATCCCCGTGTGTGCATTTAACCCTGTTTATGGCAATATTTGCCATAACCATTTTGAGTAATCCGATCAAATCGAATCAGAAATTCACAGCTGGTTTGCCAATATTCAGTCGACTGATTAATGATTATGGGAGGTTGGTCAAAAACAACAATTGGGTCAGGTGGATCATTTTTCTCTGACAGCATCTTCCAGCCTCCATCTGTGGAAGATTAAAGGCGCAAGTTGGTAAATTTTGACCGTCTTTTCTGATTACATTTTTGATTGGGATGAAACAATCGAAAATTTGATTGTGAAATATCTACTTGTGTATGGCTGTTTTAGGGCAAGAAACCTTGTTGATGCTCTTTATGAAATTGCTCCAAAAAACATACAGGGAGATTCAATAAAAGTTCTTATTGTTTAAAATGGTGCTAATTTTGCCCCAACCAATCAGATCTTATTTAAACAATCTTATTAAATTTTTGATTGGTTGGGGCAAAATTAGTACCATTTTAAACTATAAGAATTTTTATTGAATAACCCTGATAATTCCCAGTCCAGTAAAGCTGGGTACACACGATGAGATATTTTGGTCCGATCGACCGATAGTTCAGTGTATCGGTCGATCGGACCGAAATTATCGCATCCGAATGTGCCCATGTCGATCGACCGTTCGTCCGAATAGGACGAAAGGACATGGTGGAAAACCTCGTCCGATTGTGCGGTCCTTATGGACCACACGATCGGTCGCGGGTAACTATCGGACGCGGCTGCTTTTGCTGAGACCGACAGTCCTTCCTCCTGGCCGACCGTTCGAAAGTATCGAACAGTCGGTCAGGAGGAAAAAATCGTAGGTGTGTACCTAGCTTTAAGGTGCATTGTTTTTTCAAAACTTTCCCTCTTGTTAATCCAGGTATTTTGCCTTTGTTTAGAAGGTTATTCAAACTGCTGCACTTGTAGACAAAAGTATTAATAAGCAAACACCCATGTTTACCTTGGAATGTTACAGGATGTGTTCTTCCAAAAAAACACATTTCATCCTGACTTACTGTAGAACCCAGAAACTAAAACAATATATTACTAAGGTATTTCTAACCGAAAGATACAACAGTGTCAGATCAAACCCTCCACGTTTCTCAGCCCCTGGTTCACATATTCTCAGTATGAATTGAGCACAACAAGCTGGGGAGGAGAGAGATTCGGTATCTCTCATACTAAGAGAGGAGGAAGTAAGAATGAATGTAAATATAGGGACTGCAATAATGAAAGATTTTCACAAAGGTATATATTTGGTTACAATTTAATCATACTCAGCTATGGCATACCTTGTGTTAAGTAATACTGTTTGAAGGCTTTGAGACAAACTGGCAGTATGGTAGCTCCCAGTTGGATAAATTAAAGGGAAAATATATGCAGATTAAATAGAAGATTAATGGTTTATTTTTATTGTAGCATGCATAAGTACCTACATTTTTCTCTGTAATGGGAGAATGTACAGAGATGTATACCAAGGTGGTTCTTTAGAATAAATGATGCATAAATATAATTAAAATTAAAAGACTAATTATCAGCTCATTTCAGTCTATTGATGTGATTGTGGTGGGGGGAGGGTGTGTGGAAACCATTTTCCTTTTAATTTGCATTAAGTCTGGTTCCTGTGTGTCCAATATACAAATCGACCCGACACCAAATTGCCTTCAATGTCTAAAACCACAGTCATTCTAACCTGCAATGATCCCTGATTTGGACCATATGCTGGAAACTGACTGACTACCCATCAATAAACCTGCACTGCAATCACACTTTTCATATACATATTACCATATATTGATAGCGTGGCCGCAGCTTTACTGTGCAAGTTCACTGTCATTGTGGAAATTCACCGGAACTGTGGAAACTCACTGTCACTGTGGAAATTCACCGGCACTATAGAAATTCAATGTAACTGTGGAAATTCCCCGGCACTGTGGAAATTTACTGTCACTGTGGAAATTCTCTGTCACTGTAGAAATTCACTATCATTGTAGAAATTCACCATCACTGTAGAAATTCACTGTCACTGTGGGAATTAACTGTCACTGTGGAAATTCACTGTCAATGTGGAAATGCACTGTCACTGTGGAAATTCACTGTCACTGTGGAAATTCTCTGTCACTGTAGAAATTCACTATCATTGTAGAAATTCACCATCACTGTAGAAATTCACTGTCACCTGTGGGAATTAACTGTCACTGTGGAAATTCACTGGCAATGTGGAAATGCACTGTCACTGTGGAAATTCACTGTCACTGTGGAAAGTCACTGTCACTGTGGAAATGCACTGTCACTGTGGAAAGTCACTGTCACTGTGGAAATGCATTGTCACTGTGGAAATTCGCAACAAGTAACAATAGAAACAAGTATCTCAAAGCCACTAATTAAACATCTAACAACAGAGGGAACTACTTCACTGTCAGTAGGGTTGGAGGGTCCAGCCCCAGCCCTCATTGCTTAATACAAGTAAATACAAAGCTGTCCCACCCAAAATAAAAGGAAATCAGCTTTCCAGCAATGGGATGTGGCCCAGGTGCAGGCAGGCCAATAACTCACAGGATTCCAAAACAAAGATAGAGGGGCCATGGCACTGGATAAATTCGCTTTGAACTCCCAGAGTGAAAATACTTCAGGGAGATTCAATAAAAGTTCTTATCGTTAAAAATGGTGCTAATTTTGCCCCAACCATCAGATCTTATTTAACATTGGAAAGCTAACATCTGATTGGTTGGGGCAAAATTAGCTCCATTTCTAACGATAAGAACTTTTATTAAATCTCCCTGTTAATTTTAAACTTTATATATACAAACAAAATAGCGTCCATGCCTGACAGTTTCATGTATTAAAGCACTTCATGTCAGTGTGGAAATTCACTGTGGCTGTGGAAATTCACAGACACTGTGGAAATTCACTGTCACTGTAGATATTCACTGTCACTGTGGAAATCACCAGCACTTTACAAATTCACAGCACTGTTCAAATCACTGGCACTGTGGAAATTCACTGTCACTGTGGAAATTCCCTGGCACTGTAGAAATTCACTATCACTGTGGAAATTTACCATCAGTGGAAATCCCGGCACTGTGGAAATTCACTGGCACTGTAGAAATTCACCATAACTAAAAATTCACTGTCACTGTGGAAATTCACTGTCACTGTGGAATTCCCTGGCACTGTAGAAATTCACTATCCCTGTGGAAATTTACTGTCACTGCGGAAATTCCCCGGCACTGTGGAAATTCACTGGCACTGTGGAAATTCACTGGCACTGTGGAAATTCACTGTCACTGGGGAAATTCACTGTCACTGGGGAAATTCACTGTCACTGGGGAATTGATATTGCTGCATTTCTTTTTACTATAGGAATTTGCTGTATTGTTTTATTATCACGGGGGATTTGTGTGTTGCTTTGTGGGGCACACTGCATGGGAATGCACAATGACAATTCTACACATTCTTATCAGTCGTTGATGTTCTGCTAGAGGAAAAATGAACATTGCGTGCAAAGCCCATAAACCATCACATTGCACAGAACAAATCCTCCTGTCACTCTAACCACCCTGAGAGAAAATACCTGTATCAGAGAATCTAAACTCCCTGGGGTCACTGAATACTGACACTGTATTTATCTGGATGTCATGCAGAGAAACAATCTGCAGATCAGGTAGAAACATCACAATCAATCCCCTATTCAAACTGAAATGACAACTGGGGTGTGGTTTAGGTGACAGGCACATGATCCACAAGGTCTGTGCAATTCTCCTTTATTATAACCAGCCCAGTAATGTATTGCTTCCACAGATCTCAGACTGAGTCCAATCTAACCTAATCACACAGTGCTTTACTTCCATACAAACCTCCCAACGGGAGGGAAGTGAAAGATAAACGCACTGGGAAAATTGCTTGGTTTCTACACAAAGATCAAGCAGTAAAAAGTCAGGGAAAGAAATTGATTTCACCGCTTAAACCCAGGTTAATAGATGTGGGCAACCAAGAGTTGGTCCTTTTCAGTGATAATATAATGTAAGCTATAAAGCAAGACAAGTCAGTTTTAGCAATGTGCAGTCCTATTGCAAGCAATAAAGAGGGATTGGCTTGTGTAATTGTCGGAGTTGCTGCATATTAAAGCTGTGATCACAACTGTCCCTTTTAAAAACAGGAATGTCTGGAACTTGTGTCTGTCTCGGTGCTGGGAGCTGGATTACCCATGACACTTGGGGCACAGTGCTGACTTGGGCCAGACAGAGCAGACACAGCAGTAGATATAACCACAATGTCTGTGTGTCTAATGGATTAATGGGTCACTTTGTACACACACACTACTCTCCCCTTTGTGATATCCACTGCGATAAAACACTTGCACTAAAAATGATGTCACATTTCTGACAATATTGTGCATTAAAGAATTACAACTGGGAAACAACATGTGTGTTATTTGCACAGCTAGGAGATGCCATGCTGAATCCCCAAGCTGGGGAAAACCTGTCTGTTGCATTCTTGGAACACCATCTTAATATCTTGTATATAACTATGTGAGTAATATTCAGGCAATGCAATTAGACAGAGAGTTTGCATAAATAACTACAGTCTGGGCAATCAGACTGATCATGATATCCTGACAACTGTCTAGTGTGCTCTGATTTTCTTGCTGTCAGGACACACACCCCTGAGGTGTGTAAAAACTGGCTTTTAATTGGAGAAACCAAGCATCCCCTTTATGATTTTTACATTTACCATTCAGATCTAGTCATCCCCTTTATTGTACTGAAAGCAGCTCAGTGTTTTGTTTTACAGTTAAAGGACATGTCCACCATTAAAATAAAAACTGGTGACTGTCAGTTATCTGCCCGCCACCCCCGACTGCTGTTTTTTCCAAATTTATTACTTGCATTTGTAACCAGATGTTTAATGATAAGTTATATGTCTTTCTGGGGGGTTTTGCCTATGCCCATTGCTCAAAGAGCTTTTAATATGCTGAGCATGTGCAGAGGAGGCAGCAGGGGAAACAGCAGTCAATCATTGGCTGTGATGTCACAGTCACAGCCTTGATTGACTACATGGAGGGAGGAGCCAGCTTACTCTGCCAGAATGGGGACAATAATGATCCTAAATATATGGTTAGTAATGCAGGTAATAAACTGCAAAATATATCAGTTGTGGTTTGGGGCAGGTAACTGACAATTGAACAGTTTTTTTGCTTTAGGGATGAACATGCCATTGCACCACTAGTACCTTAATGCAAATTAAACTTGCAATGATGAACGAGTAGTGGGAACAGTTTTTTTTTCTGGTAAATAGCCAATAAGAATAGTTCCCAGCATATCAGTCATAATATCCTAAAGGCGATCTTTCAACATGCACCATATGTCCTATTATTGACCAAGGTCAAACGCCCTTTCTCCCCACGCCCAAAAAACATTCCATCAATAGCCAGTGACTATCCATGCAAAATTCCATTCAAACAAACCTATGAGACTATTCCCATAGTTTATTCCCTATAGGGTTTAAAACATACACCTAATTTCTAAAGGATTTCTAAAGGATAATGAGAAATACAGTATTGATTATCACTGTAAAGAAAAAAAACTGCAGTCATATAATATAATCATTATTGATAATAAACCTGTGATTATGTACAAAGAAGTACAAACCTTTGCTATATTGTTCAGCAACCTATCAGATGTTACCGTTTTACTGGGCGTGTAACATCTGATTGGCTCCTCTGAATTGGTAATTTTGTTTTGACAGAACTTTTTGAAGTTGCGAAAATTTGATACAAACACAATTGAATTGGGCTTTTAAAATCTTCGATAGGATTTTTTTATGGAATTTTTTTTAAAATCGGTTTTGTGATTTTTTTAAAAAAAGTTTAGGCCGGAGCCCCACTAGCAGCTCATGGAAGTACGCATGATCGAAACAATGTTGCGTGATCGTGTGCTGTGCTTCGGGAATATGCGGTACTGAAAAAATTGTGATCGCATAGCAATATAATAATATATATTAATATATAATATATATTATATATATATAAATTGATAAGAGGTAGTGGCACTCCACCTGTAGTTAGTCCTATACCTTCTGTCTTATACTTTAACTTACCTGTGTTCCAGATTCTACATTTTACTGCCCGTGAAGTTTCTCCCACGTATTATAAATTCAAGGGCACCTGGAGTTTCACAGGGTACACTGTATCACCCTAAATATGTAAAATGTAAATACACACAATCCAGAACACGCTGAATTGCTGCTTAATTGTCGCTCTTTATTGTCATCACACAGCTATGACAATGTTTCAGAAACTTGTGATTCCTTTCTCAAGTCCAGCTGTTGATGCTCACTTTGGACACCATAATAGCATGTGGGGGAAGTGCAATTTAATTTCTTGTCCAGCCCTGTAACTGTTACAAAATATTTAAAGGTTGAAAATATGGAAAATATATAAATTAGTCACAAAAACAAATCAAAGTCTTTATTAAGACCCTTCGTGGACATCATTTGTAGCTCATGTCCCCGCCAGGTTTCCGTACCTAGTGGGATTCCTAGTGGATACATTACAAAGTCTCATATCTTTCTGTCTTATACTTTACCTGTGTTCCAGATTCTACATTTTACTGCCTGTGAGGTTTCTCCCACGTATTATAAATTACAAGGGCAAATAAAATATATACCACCGATTGGGTATTGCACGTGTAATGGTCCCTAATTTTATTAATTTTTTGTGACAGGGTGAACAAACCATTCACACTTATGCACACATCGGCATTGCATGCATCCTAAACATGGGTACTCCCTGTTTTCTTAGGCACCAGTAAAAAACGAGTTTCAAGCTTTGGTGACTGAAAAAAGAATAATCAACTGGGAACCCAAGTTTTCCCTTCCTTGTATACACAGATATGTACTTCTTTTAATTCATCTGCCTCTGAATATGCATTCCATACATATGTGCCAATGTTATTATACATATATATCGTTATTATCTGGGAGCTACTGTGCGTGTTTCGGCCATCTTGGACACGACCGTCATCAGGGTGTTTGATGTGTCCAAGATGGCCAAAATGTGTAGGCGATTACAGACCTGCACAATTTGCCCGTCCAAAATAAAATATAATCAGGGTATTCAATAAAAGTTCTATCATTTAAAATGGTGCTAATTTTGCCCCAACCATTCAGATGTTAGCTTTGAAATGTTAACTAAGATCTTATTGGTTGGGGCAAAATTAGCACCATTTTAAACGATAAGAATTTATTGAATAAACCTGAATATATGTGTAGTTATCACTAGTTACAGTCCCAATCCCATCCACACAATATCCGGTCTGTTTTCCGTGTGGTTGTGTATGTGTTTTGTTTAGACATTTCCCAAGGCAACCCATCTGACACACCGAATGTGAGAAGCCTATTGTTGCTTTATGTTAATAGGGCATTTCCTCAAAGTTAAATGTTCACCATTCAATTGACATTCCATTTGCAACTTAGTGGCAGGCATCGCACTTCATTTGCACTAAGCATCAGCTTGTTAGGATTTCTTTTCCAGTTCTGCCGGTGAAGAATAGGGGTGGCTGTTTGCTGAAAGGCTGCCAGGGTTTAGAGTTCCTCCGGTTACACACACAGGGCAACAGGATAGATTTACCTCTCTCATTCCACGATTTGCACAATGTTTAATCTGCTGAGTTGACAGAATTAAGTCTCTATATGGAGAATACAATCCAACTTTACCCCCACCTACCCTTTAATTGGTCTTTTAATTACAATTAACGAACAAATAAAACAATTACAGGGAGTTCAATAAAAGATCTTAAGCTGGGTACACAGTGGACAGATTTTTGAAAGACATTTTTCAAAAATCAGGGACACACAGTCCCGAACGTTCTCCCTATGCACAGCATATACACAAAAATTTTCCTCGTTTCCGAACGACCGCTCGGCCGGGAACGTTTGGCAGCCACTTGCTCATTCGGGAAAGGTAGGTACACACAGTTCCGATAAAGCCCCGATACCATCGGATCCGCTAGGTACACACCAGCAGATATCTGACCGTGAAATATATGATTGTGTGGGGCGGCGCGGTCATGACCAAACTCGACGAACAGGCAATTGGGACTGTCGGTAATTCACGGCCACTCATGCGGCTCGGCAGGTGTGTACCCAGCCTTATTGTTAAAAATGGTGCTAATTTTTCCCCAACCAATCAGAGTTAGCTTTCAAATGTTAAATAAGATCTGATTGGTTGGGGAAAAATTAGCACCATTTTTAACAATAAGAATTTATGAATCTCCCTGTTAATGTTCCAGCATTGCCTGAAGCTCCTTTCCCCTAGGTATGGGAAGTCTCTGGTTATATTCCTGGGTTGAGACAACATTGCACCTACAATATACCTGTAGATGTTTAAGTGATTCATATATTTACAGGTTACAACTCTGTACTGTACGTGTGTTTTTTCCATTTGCACGGGATTTATCGTGGTGTCCTGATGATGGATTTGTATGTTTGCACATTGATGGAAATTTGTAGGGATTAACTGGAATGAATCAGTATTGAACTTGTGGTGAGTCAGTAGTGAAATTGTCTTATAAATCCAAACGTGTTAAGGGATTATGCTGAAGTCTCATAAAATACCTCAATCTATCCATATTCTGATGTAACAAAGTATTTGGAAGGCTAGGCAGGTTGCAACAGTACTGAACTTAACTATCAGACAGGGCCAGCCTTTGGTGTGCGACCACCATATAAGTGGGACCCAGTAACCAATCCAACCCATACCCATGTCTTGTGTTTTTGTTTTTAAAAATTGTGTATAAATTGTTTTTTACATAGATGTGTGGTGCGGGAGTATATTTTGCACACGTGGTGCAAAAGTCTGGCCTTGTCGGGAAAGGGGGGCAGGGGTCTATATATGCCTGGAGCAAAGGTCCTCATATTGTGAGATAGATAGTTTATTTAGAGGTAATGCAAAGAGAATTAGACAGGTTGGTGTGACTGTAATACTACCCGATGGTGCGATATGATTGGTCAAGTGAGATCAAGCATAGAAGGATTATAGATGTTCAGAAAACCTAGGAAACAATAAAAAATGGTATACATTGGTTAACCAACACATCTAAAAGGATGTTATATTTCTGAATATATTCAATGCAGAAAATCTAATACCATGTGGCTTAATGCTAAGGTAAGAAAGGAAAAGAAAATATGGCGCAGGGCAGCACATTTTTACCCCGCCCCTCTACTTAACAACGAAGTAAATGGCGAGAATGCCCCGACGTGAGCAGGTTTCTCACCCTGCTTCATTGAAATGGAAACCCTTATTGTCTGCAGTTCCTCATACAGAGGTTGATTGGATCAGTTAGAAGATGTTTAACCAATCCCATCCATGATATCCAGGTTTACAACTGAAATCCACTCATAGTATAGTATTTGAGGTTGAAAAAGACATACGTCCATCCAGTCCAACCCATTTAGCAATATCCTCATTTCCTGCCTAAATGTTGATCCAGAGGAAGGCAAAAAAAACACCAAATTTATGAAGGGGGAAAAAATTCCTTCCTGACTCCAAGTGGCAATCGGAAATTTCCCGGATTAACTCTACTTTATGTATCAATACCAGTAACTTGTAACATTCCTTGTTTGCAGCTTATTTTTGAAACTGACCAATGAACCTGCCATAACAACATCCACTGGAAGACAGATCCATAGCTTTACCGTTCTCACAGAGAAAAACCCTTTCCGAACTTAAGCCTAAACTTTCTTTCTTAAGGGATGGCCATGTGTCCTCTGACATGTTCTATTGGTTACAATGCCCCAGATAGTTTATTGTATGGGCCCGTTAATGTATTATACACAGTATCATATCCCCACGCAAGCACCTATCTCCAGCATACATAATTGAAACTTTTCCAGTCTCTCTTCATATTCAAGCCTCCATTCCCCTTATTAATTAGTTGCCCTTCTTGAACCCTTTCCATTTCAAGATGGCTTTTTTGTACACAGGATTCCAAAATGCACTGCCTATTCCAAAGGGCCTTACCAATGCTTTGGTGTAGTTTGACAAGATCTATTCCTCCTAAATCCATGCTGGTTACTACTTATATGTCAGTTCTTGAAACATACTTAGAACATGTTCCCTTATTAAACTTTCCAGGATCTTCCCCACCACTGAAGTTAAACTTACAGGCTGTAATTACCCGGCTGTGAACGACTACCCTTTTGAATATTGGAATAACATCAGCCTATTTCCAATCCAGAGGCACACCACCGGACATGAGGGAATCTGCAAAAATAGAAACAATGGCTAGATAAAACTGAACTTAGCTCCTAAGTACCCTTAGGATGTATTTTATCTGGTCCAGGAGATTTATTAATATTAACCTTATTTGTTCTTCTGTACCATATCCTCAGTTAACCAAAGTGCACTTGAATCTTTTATACCATTATTGCTTCTACTATATGATATCTGTACTTGGATCTCTTAAGTGTATACAGAGAGAAAACAAATGTTCATTTGCTTTCATCATGATCCATGATGCACTGGGGTGTATTCCAATCACCCTTTCCCAACCAACCTTCCAGCAGGAAGTAGGATCGGTGCACCATCGTGCCCATCATTTAGCGTGATCCTGTGAATGAACAACATAAATGACATATTGTCTTATGTGTTCGAACAAAACCGAACGATGGATGCAGATGTGAAAGCAAATGCACTAGAAAATGGTTGAATATTTTGGGGCAAAATGGAAATGACTCAGTATTAGGCTCGATCTCTATCTGGAATCTGGATCTATGTATAGATAAGGATTGAATTTGCCAATACTATGTTAATGTGTCATGCTACTATTTTTATTTCACTCACATAATTATTGTGTATTTATTTGTATGTATATAACTGCCCATAAAACACCAGTCTTGTCTGGAGTGTATGACACAGAGACAAGTTATCATCTAACTATGCCTGAGGGAATTAGGCATTATGAAACCCCACAAAAAAAAAAAGAATAACGTACTATAATAACCTTCGCCCGGCGGAAATTTGGGGGCATTTCCGATCTATGGCAATGGCGACGGTGAACATTCATCTGCCTTGGGACTGTATCATCCCCTTATAGTTACCACAAACTGCACTTACCTACAACTTTGTTTGCACCACATCCTCTTCTTAGTGCTTGAAGGTACAAGTTTATATTTCACACATGTATATATGTCAGTACATATGTGTTAGTAGTTTTAAGGAAATACTTAAAATACAAGCAAAATAAAACAATCAGCATCGTATCTGCTATAATTTTCATTTTGAATGCTAACTAAACACATTTAAACCAATTATTAATCATTCATTTTTTCTTTCTTTAGGTTCTTTACTGGTGTTGATGTAAACCCCATTCAAGTCTATAGGGACGGTGCCAAATAAGGACTCACAGGAGGTGCAACCAGTACCAGAGGAGCATGGGAAGAAGAGGAGGAGCAATGCCCCACAAAAACATCCATTTTTAGACAATTGATAACATATTAAAGGTTACATGGAGAATCCCTGAAATGTATTATATTAGACATACATTCTCCTTTAACAGCCATGTGCTCCCGAAAATTTTTTTTACCCCCTTCATAACAACAAAACAATAATTGTAATTCTACTTTAAATATTTATTCTTTTAAAAGTGCATTTTAATCTCAAGTCCAGATACACAACGAGATAAACACTTGGTCTGTGTGTTGTCCTTGGCACCAATGTATGTATTTCTGTAATATGTAGTATTGTAACTGAACCACAGACCATAAGCGAAATGTATCATTCGTCCAGTGTATATTTAAAAACATGTGCTATTTGTGTCATATACATAATAATAATAATACTTGTCTGAGTTAACGCAAAGCACACACTTCAATTCAGATTTCAAATGAATGGGAGGTTACACCCAATGTACCACGTAGCACATTGTACTTCTTCTGTGCACATATGGAATTCTACAGGATTATAACATTTATATGTTTACCATTAATGTTATTCTTGTTTATAAGTATTGTTGTGTTTTCTGAAATTGATCTGTTAACAGACAATATACCAAGCTTATTTAATAAGAGGTGCAAACATTTGCCGTGCCGTTAATTAGTAGCAGCCAATCAGATGTTACCTTTACTACTAGTTTACTACAGTAGCAGAAACACTTGTGTTACTATATTTATTCTGTCCTTCACTCCTTTATATAGCAGAGGCTCAGCCTTTTAGTTAAGACCGAGTGGGGGCCACATTGCACCGTAGCGAGCACAGTCAAAAGGACTTTATAAGAATAATCCCCACATCCTCGTCTATTTGATTTATCTTGCAATAAGGATCCTCATTTTTTTTAAGTTTCAGGGGAACTAATCCCAAATATACATGTTTGGGCACCATAAGGCAACAATTCAGCACCTGGATTTGCATTAAACATCACAAATCGTAATTATTTTCAAGGTTAACTCCTTTGTTTTTAGGGTCACAACAAGGGTGTAACTACAAAGCCCCAGGTCACCTTTAGATGTTCCATACCATGTTCCCTTTCCAAAACACACATTGACCACAATACCAACACATCCCCCATTGGAAGGTTTTCTGGAGCCCATTCCTTAAGGTTCGTACACATGTGCACAGATCGCTTCGGCCGATAATCAAACCGTGTATGAGCAATTTACCGGCCGAAACGGCCATTCATTCAGAGATCCGGCCGGCGGATGGGTAATGATCTCCGAATAAAGGCCCATTTCGTCCGATAAAGTGCCCTATATGGGCTGTTCGTACACATCGTAGGTTGCGGGTCAGCTTTGCAATCGACATTGTGTAGAATCTTTACATCCGCACAAAAGCATGTGATTAGTTCATCATCGGGCCGCTGGGTCCCTGCATTTGGTGGGGGGGACTGGGGGGGACCTTGAACATGTGTAGTATAATTCAGGGTTTAGTAGGTGGGGGACACTTGGGACCTTCAGAGAGATGAGGTGTGCTTTACAATTTCCGTTGTCACCAGAATAACATTTTTGTTATGTTGGATTTTATAATGTTTTAAGTAATAATGAAATTTCATTACGTTGTAAAAGTGTAAAGTTTATGAAATATGGATAATTTGGCGTTAAGTCCCACCTATAACCTATAAATAACCTTAATAAATATTTGCATTGCCACGGTTGCCATGGTCTGAGGACGCTTAAACCACTGGTATAGCTGATCAATACGGGGAAAGGGGTGGAATTTCTGATGATGTCACACCTGGCCCATAGTGCACCTGGCCCATAGTGCACCTGCTGAAGTAGAACAAATAACTTAAAAAAACTTTATTTTGGGAAGCTTCTGGCAAAAATCCTGGGTGCTCATTGCTGCCCTGTCTTACCCTAAAAGTTAATATTTGGAATTCTATTCTCCTTTAAGACTCTTTGTTTTAATGCCAAAAAATGTGATTTATTAGTAGTAAACTTTGCTGTCCATATGGAGCCAGCAGAACCCATGAAAGTATCTAACAGTTGGTGATATTGGGGTTCCTACCTCTCGCGTAATTAATACCTGAAAAGAGAGAAGGAACGAGGCAACATAAACTTTGTTACATCTGTTGCTTTAACAAGATCAACCTTGGACATCTGTCTTCGGGCCTTCTAAGGTTCTCTCTATATTTTTAATTTATCAAGTTTCTTTCTTTTAAAAGCAAATACCATCTGTGTTTTAATGGATACACATTATTCCTACATCAATACCTTTTAAACGTTGTCAGGACATGAACCTATGATATTCCCAAACTATTTGCTGTTTTACTTCTTATTTGCTTTCATTCAAAGGTCCATTTTTTCAGGCCTCATATTAGATTGATTCTTTTACGGTCAAATATTTGATTGCAAGAACCAATCGAAATGCACCGTCAATTCTCACTTGAAATCTTCTGATGATGTGGACTGCAAGATGGAACCCACCCACAGTGGCCAGAAAGGAAATGACTGGAGTTATGGGGGCCCATTCCCTGATATAAACAGATTTGATGGAAATGTATCTATTCAACTAGTGAACCAAACTGGTCAATACAAGCAGCGATTTGAACCGTGAGAGGCCAGATAGACTAACAGACCAACTGCCCTATTTAAAATCTGTGAAACATGTAAGACCGCATGGTCGTACAATAACAAGTGGTAGACTAAAGCAATGGCATTGTATGGGCGATCGTACAGTTACGATCGCGGTTGTAAGTGTACAATCGCCCATACAATACCTTTGCGGTAGGATCATAATTTTACGCTGTGATCATAAATGTGCAATTGTGGCCATAAATTGCTGATCATAACTACTTAGCAATACTGCACTGAATAAATAGGGCCACAATAATTGAATATATCATGAACTTATGTAGCGGGCAAATTTGCAGCATTAAGAAGAGCAACGCATTTTGTGCCCCCTCTATTGCTATGACCCAGTCTTTATGCCAGTTGGTAGGTAATCATATTCCTACCTCCCTGGGTGGCCAAATGTACAAGCAGTGAGTACTGCTTGTGAGGCAGCTCACAGCTCAGTCTGCCAGCGAAAACAGAGGTGAGTTCGTCCACTGCACCCAGGGAGGTAAGAATACGATTATCTAACTCACTGGCATTTTCATAGCAAAATGTTTTGTGGGGGAGATTTAATCAACAGTTTCCCTTTAAAATACATATAATGATATAATATTAGTGCTTGGAGAGCTATAGAGAGATAATGATAAAAAGAGTCCTAGTCCAGTGTATTCCACCGATTACTGTAATATTATTATTTCCCAGGTGAAATACCAAGCTCACACAAGACGTCTTTGAAGAACTGGAAATTCCTGCATATTAACGTGTAACTGAATGTAATTAAACAAGACTCGACCACACCCACCCCGCGTTGTAATATATAATCAAATCTAGGAAGTCAACATGACATCAGAATTGTATTATGTCAGCAGTTATAAACACCCAAGCCCCATATAAACCTAAATGCAGGTTACATAAAGGAAAGGTAAATGGTGAGTGTTTATATAGACCTTGGATGTCATGAAAACTACTACTCCCAGCTTTTACTGGGGCCGTGAAGTTGTAGTTTTAAACATCGTTTCCTAAAATTGCCTGTAATTTACCAGAAAATCCCCACATCCACGTGTTGGGTGAAATGTTTTTTCTTTTAATTACAAAATAATCGGATCAAATTACTAGATTGTGAACCAGGCAGAAAAAATCTGTACCAGGCCATAAGTTTATCTGTACCCGGCCATAGACTGGTCTGTACCAGGCCATAGACTAGTCTGTACCAGGCCATAGACTGGTCTGTACCAGGCCATGACTGGTCTGTACCAGGCCAAGATAGTCTGGACCAGGCCATAAATTAGTCTGTAACAGGCCATAGACTTGTTTGTACCAGGCCATAGACGTCTGTACCAGGCCATAGATGTCTGTACCAGGCCATAGACTAGTCTGTACCAGGCATAGACTAGTCTGTACAGGCCATAGACTAGTCTGTACCAGGCCATAGACTAGTCTGCACCAGAACATAGACTATGTACTGAACATAGACTAGTCTGACAGGTCATAGACGTCTGTACCAGGCCATAGATGTATGTACCAGGCCATATATGTATGTACCAGGCCATAGACTAGTCTGTACACAGAACATAGACTAGTTTGTACCAGGCCATAGACATTCTGTCCAGACCATAGACTAGTCTGTACCAGGCCATAAATTAGTCTGTACCAGGCCATAGACTTTTTTGTACCAGGCCATAGACTTGTTTGTACCAGGCCATAGATGTCTGTACCAGGCCATAGACTAGTTTGTACAGGCCTAGACTAGTCTGTACAGGCCTGACTAGTCTGTCAGGCATAGACTAGTCTGTACCAGAACATAGACTATTCTGTACGGAACATAGACTAGTCTGTACCAGGCCAAAGACTTGCCTGTACCAGGTGATAGACGTCTGTACCAGGCCATAGATGTATGTACCAGGCCATAGACTAGTCTGTACCAGGCCATAGACTAGTCTGTACCAGTCCATAGACTAGTCTGTACCAGAACATAGACTAGTTTGTACCAGGCCATAGATTATTCTGTTCCAGACCATAGACTAGTCTGTACCAGGCCTAGACTAGTCTGTACCAGCCATAGACTAATCTGTACCAGACCATAGACTAGTCTGTACGCAGAACATAGACTAGTTGTACCAGGCCATAGATTATTCTGTTCCAGACCATAGACTAGTCTGTACCAGGCCATAAATTAGTCTGTACCAGGCCATAGACTTGTTTGTACCAGGCCATAGACTAGTCTGTACCAGGCCATAGATGTATGTACCAGGCCATAGTCTAGTCTGTACCAGGCCATAGACTAGTCTGTACCAGGCCATAGACTAGTCTGTACCAGTCCATAGACTATTCTGTACCAGAACATAGACTAGTTTGTACCAGGCCATAGACTATTCTATGTTTGCTAAATAAAACAGCCTCATTTTATAAATGTCATTTATATGGTAGTTGCATTTATTTCAATGTTATTTGTTTATTTAGAACTTAATCTTGGATCCTTTTTCCAAATCTACAAGCACTTGGAACTCTTATTCATATCACACACTTGGGCTCAAGGTCAAGCCCTCCAGATATTTTTTAAAAAATAAATCCAGCATTCCCCTGGCTGCAAATAGGGAATTCTGGGGGGATTGTAGTTTTTAAACATCTATTCCTTCCCTAAACGACACTAACCTATTGGTTTACACATATGCCCAAAACCATATTTAGAGGCGTTTTAAAGCCCACAGGTTGGAATCATCCTTTTACAAATATATTTAAAACAGTAAAAAGAAGAATATTGTCTGGCAAGATCTACTTATATGTAGGAGAGAGGGAAAATGCTGTATAGGTGCTGTGCTCACGTAACTGATAATGTGGTAAGACGCTATATTGTAAACGGCGGATATTTTTCCTTTCAAAAACAGATCTTCTGGAAGAATAGAGTTAAGAAATTCATAACAGGCCCTTTTTTTCTAGAAGGTAGCTACATAATGGGCCGATCCAGTTACTTGATGCAACACAACTCTCCACAAACGGGGGAGGGAAAATTCACAATAACATTCTCGTGAATGAATTCCAAAGAGAAGTCTCCGTCCATTCACCGCATTACAATGTGCAACATGGAAAGTCATTCAACGTGACTCTCAGCCATATTCCGTGCCAAACATTCTTCTTCCCGTCAATGCAGTTCACTCCAATACAAAGAGAGATGTTAATGGACAAGGTCTGTACAGGAAACGACTTTAGTCTGGAAGATTTCCTATTGTTTTAAAATCATACTCTGCTCTGGAACACGATTAGTAACTTTAGGACATTTGATCTACGGGCCTCCACTGTGAAATGGGACAGTGTTAAACCGTAGCTAGTTTACCATACTAGAGCCAGGATTGGGACGGCTGTCAGTGCTTTGCTTGTTGAGGGCATTGTTCTCTCTAGTTAATTGCCTTGGGAAAGTGTTCTTTAAGCCTGTCAACCGATGAAGGGAGGGGGGGTGCCTATTCCCCTCCAGTTCAGCTGTTCTCTTGTATTCCGTATCAGAGCAGGTCAGAAAGGACTGCTGTGATAGGAACAGACAGCAATGTGTGACCCATGCCTGGAAATACAATAGGAGGTACAGCATAAGCTAAGAATGTGTGGTGCTAATGGAAGGTTCCTGGTGCAAAGTCAAAGAGTGAGAGTGCGAGGTGACGGACTGAAAAAAAGAGATATAGGATAGGCAGATGGAGGTAATTAAAGGGAAATGTTTCAGAGAAACGACATTCCTGCTAAGTTTGACTTTGCTCATTCAAACTCAAACAGCAGTCTACCGGTAGAGTAGACGTAAGCCTTTTCTAGGCTCTGATAGTTAAATAGAGGGAAATTGTGCCCATACATTAGTCAAACTTACCTACTGACATTTTACTCTGTTCTGACAACTGTCTGAGGATCGTTTTGTAATCAACATTATGGGGGGATGTAGTAATTAAAGTTTCTTACCTGACAGAGGTCACGTGATGCTTTAATCTCCTTCACAAACTTTTTTTTTTTACTACATTTGCCCCGTACGCCACCGTAGTAATGGCATAATATCAAATGTGCTAATCTTAACTAAGCCTTAATAAGGCTATGCTGCTCCTATGTCCAAACAGTTTTTGGAAATTGCACCGCCAACACGAAATTACTGCAAACCCACGCTAACCCGATATGCATCAGGTAGCCTGGGTTTTGCTCTGATTCAGCTAAAATGATCAAATTGCATCAGCTGTATTTCCTTAATGATTAAAAGTGTGGGAAATTAGCAGGTCAAACACGATGATCAATTTGAGCTGCCAAATAAATGTAATGTTAAGCCAGTGTATGGCCTGGATAATTCTTCACTCGAAACCATATAGTGTTTCCTAGTCAGAGAATACTAGAGTTTTCCCCAAGGATCTTAAGATCTTGTCAGTCTCTTTCTACCTGCAGCTCAACAGATGTTGAATTACAAACCAACTTGAAATTCTGCTTGGGATTTGACGGGGCCTCAGGTTGGTCTTCGCTACATTGGATTTGATTGGAGTTCTGTAAAGCATTTTGAATCCCTCAGTCCTCCTGCCATTCCAAATTCCTTGATGAAGCAAGCATCCTCGGGGCAGTCAGGTTTAACCAGGCTTACTATTAGAATATCCAAAACACATTGTGAGGGACTAGAACCACTTTGGTGTTGTACGTCTAGGCGAGATAAGGGATGGCAATACTCAATGTAATGAAACATTCATTGCATTCAGTAAGTCAACCCAAGTATTATAATAAAGTCCAAGAATCTATATAGAGTCATCAGCAGGACTCAGAAACAAGATGGCTCCCCACTGCTACCACAGTTCAAACAAAACCATCAGTGCAAGTTGACTAATTGGGACAGTTGTCGTGCTCACTCCACACCCTGTCTCGTGTGTGTGGCCAATGTTACTTAATGACATGTTTTTATTTTATGAAACCAACCTCCCATTAGTGACCTTGTGAACAAAAGTCCTCAGCAATTTTCGTTTTGTTTTTTTTTTTATCTTGGTAAATCTTTTAAATGCTTCAGCCTCCCATAAGAGAAGTTTTTTTTTCCTCCGGATTTAGACAATTGTAACGGACCTGCTTTTGCAAATCTGTCAAGCTTTGGATAAGGAGGATTGGCTGACTTAGTATATAGCTTACACAAAATGGCATTGGTGTGTATGTTGTCTAGAGTGAATAGCAATGCAGTGACTGGGGAAAATTACTCTTCCTAATGACTTAAGCACCTTTGTTTGCAGTCAATTAAGTAAACTGCGGGATCTTAAATCCGAGACTGGTTGTCGTTGCATTTCTAGAATGGTTGACATGGGTATGAAACAGTTACTGTACGATTTGTCTGTAGGTACTAATTACAATGAATTCAACTTGCATTTCAGCCTTGCTATAAATACAGAGACTAGCGGGGGCTGTTGACGAAGTCTTTGGCCCATTTCTTATGTTTTGACTTCAATGGGGTGGACCCATTCTTTTAATGTGTCGGACAATTTGAACAGATGTAAATCAGTTGAGGCTGTGCAGTATTCACAGGGTAACCAAGACCTTAAGGATGAACCGATCTGACCTTAACCAGGCTTGGGTTAGTGGAGAAGAATTGTCTCCCATTGAGCAACCTGTGGTTAGCAAAACTCATTTTCAGGGTCTAGGAGCAGCTTGGTTATGAGTTTTAATTGTGGGGGTGGTTGTTAGAGAGAGAGGGGGGGGGGAGCAATTACACACATTCAGAATTAGGCAGAACCCAGATGGGCAAACTTTCTTTGTAGCATTTAGTCGTTTCGAATGGAACTGTGTTCAGACAGGGTAGTGAATGTCACCAGAGAAAAACACCAAGCCTTAGTATTCCCTAGTGATTCCTGTCTCCACTGCGGAGAGGTCCAATGGCACGTTTGTGGCTCGGGGGTGTGTTCCAATCACCCCCTGCAGACATCATGACCATAAAAGCAATATCCCGCACAAAAGTAACAGTAAAAAAAATCTGATGCAATTGTAGCAGCTTTAGAATGCATTTCCACCTGCACACGTGTAGGGGTAAAGTGTTCATGTTTGTAAGATCTAATAAAAATGAATAGGACTCTACTCAAATAGTATTGAGCTCTGCAGCGTAATATCTGCAATCTCCAATTCCTACTCTGCAAACTGTGCTTATTAAACAAGGAGACACTGAACAAGCAAACATTAAGAATTAGGAGAAAACATGAATCCCAGCAGTAGATGTACAGCATAAAAGACCAGATAATCAATCATTAATTAGGAACGTATAATAAGTGCAAAAAACGTTAAACAGGCTCATTTACCAGAGTGCTATTGCTCTGGGTAAATGCTGGTTTGCGATTAATATCGCGATTGCGGATGAGGGTAAATCCGGTAAGGATTACCCACTGCGGGATTTTATTGACAAGCTATCAGCTGGCATTAATCCAGCTCTAAAACTAGCGGCAAATGCGATATAAATAGGTGATCGATGGAGTGCGGGGGGATTTATGTAACCCACGGCATCAGAAGTTTAAAATCACCGCTAACGGGTAGTGAACTGGAGTTAAAGTCGCGCTAAACCGGTTCGTACCCGTAGTGCGACTTTAACTCCATATTTGCTAAAGAGTCTAGGAAATCGGCCCAAACTGTTTAAGGGAGAGGTTCGCGATCAGTGCCATATCGCAATGCAGGAACAGTCTCTCTGCTTCGTGGTTGGTACCAGACCTTTAATTGGTCTGTACGGACCTCATTGAAGGCACATGCAATTTTTCAGCCCGTCAGCCGATAGATAAGTGTATCAGTCGATGCCCTGGAAAAATTGCATGATTTGCGGCAGCCTTGGACCAATGTTTGTTTGTCCAACGGACGCCAGACGTTGGAAACTTTTGCTGGACTTTGCCTCGACCGGCGGCCTTGGTCCTGGCTGAATGCAAGAAGATCACTAGTTGTTTACATTCCTCAATGTATAGTTTTATGTGTAGGAACTTGACAGACTTATGAGATAATAAGGAAGAGACACCAAACACAGGATTATTATTCTCTAGTGTTTGTATAATAGACCTTGGTTAAAGGACCAATATTCAGAATTTCATTGATTAGGGCGAAAACATTGTCAGTACTTTTCAGGGGCACCTGTCTGTCATTGATGACAGTCGGTAAATTCAGGTGATCGTGTGGTAAATTTGCTGCACCAATCAATAGCGCTGACCGGTCGGCTGGCCCGAAATCTGCCAGGGTGTTCCTAGCCTTAAGCTTTTGACACAGCGATTTGGCACCAACCACAACCCACCGATCTTGACCCCGAGAGACAACTACATACACACGTGTGATTAACGGCCAAAACGGATATTTGTCACGGGTGTGCTTCGTGGTTGTGGGTCGGTGGCAAAAAGACATGTGTGAGCCTTTAGAGCTTGGTACATAACATCACATAAACCTGTAAGAGAGGTTCCACCTCCCTGCTTGACCGGTGACAAGGGGTTGTAGATACAGATTCTTTCAAAAAGCTATTACATTTGACCTGAAAGGCTTAGAGGATAATGAAACATTCCTATCTTGCACTAGGTTGCTACATTTTGCCTTTCCTTAACCTTTAGCTACTAAAGCTTCCAGTCACAATGTTGTTGGTAGATCAGTGAGTGATACCCTGCTAGGCAAAGGTTAGGTAAATCCAGGCTTTTGCCCCGAAATTACAGTCATTTGAAAATCAATTGGTAATTGATATTATTTATATGGATATTATTGTAATATTCTGGCCGAAGGGGCATCATTTTGCAAGGTTTTGCAGGGTAGGTCTATTGGCCTCTGTCGTTACCATACAGGCATCTCTGCAAATGATCCTGATGAAGGATTTTTAGTATATTATGAATAATAAACAACGCAAACAACAAACATAGCGAATGGACAGATGTTAATGTTTTCTCAATGGGCATGTTACTCAAAAAATTAAACAATGTCATATTGAACTTTTCTTTTGGCTCGAAGGGAAAACAAAATAGGGGTAGTCTGCTTTTCCTTACATTTTCATGAGCCCAATATAAACTTAGTAATTAAACTTTTCACCTTTTCAAGTAGCTGACTGTGTATTTCTGCATGTGGGTGGTTCGCTCTTGGACATGTGACTTGGAACCAATATCAAAGAATAAACCTGGGAAGAAAAAAAAAATCTCCTGCTCATGTAACGTGTGTATCTCCGGTGCCATTCACACGGATCTGGAGATTTGCATTTATTTGATTTGGGTAATGAGAAGGAAAAAAAAAAAAAAGGCCGGGTTAGCGCAATTAGCTGAAGACAGTGAAATGCACCGTCAGGAAAAAAATAATAAGAGATGAGAAAAGTTAATTCCATAATATTGATTTTTTCTAATGCGAATGGAATTCCTTCAATGCGAAATGAGAAAATTAACCTTTTGTAAGGAGTCGCTCGTCGTAATAAAGATTTGCCGGCTCTGGATAATTTTCACAAAAATATTCCGCATGAAACAGCCTTACGAGAGGGATGTTTTTAAAGATAAAACGCGGTATTTTCACTTTATTAAAGGTGAAAATGAAAGAAATCAATCTACTGCGCAATATCGATATGCTAAATATTATGTATGCAAAAGGGCAGATAATACAAATGGGGTTATGTAATAAGAGGTTCAAAAGTATTCTCGTGTTATTATTAAGCATTCAAATGCATAGCTTATTTTGTGGCAAGGAGACTATATCCACTACACACTCGGCCTTGTCCTTGGTGCCCCAGACCACCTACCGCGGAAACAAAACGACATTGATTTGGAACACTGGAAACGGCCCTCAAAACAAGGTTGTTGGGTAGTTGATGAGTTGGAGCATGCACTGAGCTAGATAAACATCTGATTGGTTATTGCAGATCTATCCCACAAGAAAAACTTGTGCACATTTTATTACATATGCCTATAATATAGTTTCAGCTTCCCTGAAGACTATGACTAGATTAGATGCTGTAAAACAGGGGTGCCCAACCTGGCTCAAATCTGGGGGTACAACCACTTCCTTGGACCCACTCAACCCAACCCATAAAGATTTACCCACATCGAGGGTTTTCAGAATTCCAGTGCCCGATTTCGTCCCTGCAGTCAGGACTATTCCATCCTCCATCCTGACAACCATGCCTATAAATGTTTGACCAGATCAGTAGCACTTACGCAAAAAATGTAGTTGTAAATTAGCCTAATTGGAGTGTTTCCAAATCCTTGTATTGAACCAGCCCATAACCCAACCCACCACAGGTCTTCCCTCAGGTCTGTTCCTTGGACCTACAAGGACCAATGTTATCAACTGGTGTTGCAGATTAATTGAGAAGACATCTGAAGCCACTGAGAACTTGGGAAAGATGGGAAATAACTATCCCACACCAGCAGTATTAGATAACATTTACCAGTTCAAATACAATGTGGTTTGAGGGGGCGATAAAACTAACTTTAGAATAATTTAGATTGGGGGTAAATTACCCTTTAAGGCTAGGTACACACCAAACAATATTTGCGCCGACCTACGATCGTACTGTGTATCGATTGGTCAGGTGGAAATATCACATGGTGTGGGTGAGGAGGCCATGACCGGATCGGACAAATGGCGATCAAAACTGTTGGTTAAATCACCCTATGGGACCGCACGATCGTTCACATGAAATGTCGGCCTTGGCCACTATTGTTAGACCGACAGTTATTTGTCGAGGCTCGCTAGTAGCAAACGATTAATTTAAAGAGCATGTCACCACTTTTCGAATTTTTTTTGTAGTGTAGGGCCCCTCCCCAGCCTCAACCGTTATATTTATATTTAAAGTTATATTGCAGAAACTCCCCGATCTATACTACTTTGCCTCTCTCCCGACGTCTGTCCCGGCCTCTGCTTGCATGAAATTGCAAGCGGGGGGCTGGACTGGCAGCCGCGTCATGATTGGTGAGAGGCAGCCAATCATGGACGCGGCTTTTGACTATCCAGAACGTCGGAGGATAGAGGTAAAGTAGAGTTCATGGGAGTTTCTGCAAATATAACTATAGGGGTTGGGGGTGGGAGCCATAACATACAGAAAAGGGTGTTTTGGCTGGGGGGGGAGAGAGAAACGGGTGGGAGGGAGAGGGAGGAGGGCTGCAGTGCACATGACTTTTTCTATACCGGAGGGGATACAAGAGCAGAGTCCTATATGGACTCTGCCAGGCTCCTGGTGGCCAATTTTTATAAAACCACAGTGGGGCCAGTAGTGGGGGGGAAATTATAGTTTGGGGGTGGACATGCCCTTTATGTCCCCTCGTGTGTCCCACCTTAAGAATATTTGTATAATTTGTATACATGTAGAAACTTTAGGGAATTTGTTTCTCTTTCATGTTATTTTTATCCCCGTTCTGTGGTTTTCTCCCCTTTCCAATCGTATTTCTTCCTTATTTTAAACCCAATAAAAATACAGACAAGGAATGAAATAATTGTATAATGTTATATCCCAAATCAAAACAGACCAGTACAAAGTGAATGTGTTCTCCCTGCAGACAATGAATGACATAAATATTTATGTCTCAGATTCTGCCAGAGGGTCCCAACACTCTGACCTCGTCGGTAAAACTGCAGCATCTGTTTTATAAACGGAAATAATATTTCTTATTACTTTGTTTGGACTTTTGCATTTTAATTCAATAGACCATTTTATTAGAATTATTATATTGAAGGATCTAGACATCTGCTAAATGGTAAATTTTTATTATCAGGTATTAAAAAAAGTACTCAGGGTGAGGACTTATTGGCTGGGTGCACGGTCGATACTTTGGGCTGTGTTGAAATGTCATTGGTCACAGTGAGAATAGTCACGGGGCTGATCATGTGGTTCATAGAAGGCCACTCAATAGGCCAAAATTTACCGATCCGATATGATTATTTAAGATACCAAACAAAATTCAGTCGGGTCCAAATCCCGGACCATCCATACCTAGCTTTAAAAACTAGGTTGTTCATTTACCAGAGCCGCTATCGCTCTAAGGAAATGCTCCTTCACTATTCAATATCGCTATTCGTTTGCGAATCTTACCGGGATTACCCACTGCGGGATTATAACGCCAGCTATTTACTGTATATTACGATAAAATCCAGCGCTAAAATGCGATATTGAACCTCGAGCGTCAGATGGTGGGTGATTTTGCATAATCCACTCTTCCGACACTAATATGGGATATACAGTCACGCTAACTGTTAGCGACTTTAATTAGATATATTGCCCAACGTGTTCTGGGTAAAGAGCCTGTCGGTTGTACTGTAAAAACGCTTCCCGTAACCTTTGGAATTACGATTGTCGACATGCTTAGTCACACACCCTGGATTGGTCATACGCAGAGTGCGTATACCGATTGGCCAAGCCCCAGAGTTCTATGGTAAGCCCAAGGGTGGGGGACCTTTAAGAAGATGTAATACCCTCTGCCCTCTCTTTTCCAGGTTCTGGCGACACAGTATTTACATTAGCAACTGCATTAAGGACAACGGAAGGTAAAGTTACAATTTTAAAGGACACAAAAACAAACGCCATAGATTTACCGCGCCTGTACCATTATTACAGAACAAGAAATATAGAGATAACTCAATATTATATTGGGAAGCACGAGATTAACTCCATAGCCCATTACATCACATTTCCCTGCTAGTAACCTGGTTACTATGGGGATGGGGTGTGGGGAAAGAGTATTATTGTCTTTTAATACAATTCCTGGATTGAATCAGGTTAATATATCTAGAAGGAAAGAAAAATGTATTTGAACCATTAATTATATCAGTGATACGAATAAAGGGGAAACTAAAGTTAGAAATATAATACACCTTCATGATTTGTTATCACTGCTAACAGGTAGGTTGCTATAGAGAGTTCGAAACTGTTGAGTTATATTCCGTTTTCGAATTTTCGAAATTTAAAATTAGAAATTTGAAAATTAGAAAAACGAACCAAGAAGTTATGAGAGAAAAAATTCTAAAGTTTCTGTCCATTTTGAGGGACAAATAGTAATAGTAGGTTACTGTAAATGACACAGAGACCTGGGGAATGGTCTGGGGAACCCGTAAATAGAACCAAAACTTATTTTAAAACTATCCTCACGATGACGGTGTTCCAGCTTCCGCGTTCTTTTTCAAGAGTTACCGAAATCTATCATTACTTTCGAGGGTCACCGAATGTACAATTTGAGTTTTTACCGAAATCTATCATTACTTCGAGTTTTACCGAAATCTATCATTACTTTCGAGTTTTATCGAAAATCTATCATATTCGAGTTTTACCGAAATCTATCATTACTTTCGAGTTTACCAAATAATCATTACATCGAGGGTACAAATCTATCATTACTTTCGAGGGTTACCGAAATCTATCATTACTTAAAGTTTACGAATCATCATTACTTTTGAGTTTTACCGAAATCTATCATTATCTTTGGTTTTACCGAAATCTATCATACTTTCGAGTTTTACGAAATCTCATACTTTCGAGTTTTACCGAAATCTATCATTACTTTCGAGTTTTACCGAAATCTATCATAGTTTCGAGTTTTTTACCAAAACGATCATTACTTTCGAGGGGTTACTGAAATCTATCATTACTTTCGAGTTTTACCGAAATCTATCATTACTTTAAAGTTTTACCGAAATCATCATTACTTTTGAGTTTACGAAATTATCATACTTTTGAGTTTTACCGAAATCTATCATTTACTTTCGAGTTTTACCGAAATCTATCATTACTTTCGGGTTTTACCGAAATCTATCATTACTTCGAGTTTTACCAAAATCTATCATTACTTTCGAGTTTACCAAAATCGATCATTACTTTCGAGGGTTACTGAAATCTATCATTACTTTCGAGGGTTTACCGAAATATAATTCGCTAATAATCAAAAATTCGCAAAATCCAGGTTCCGTGAAATCCGTGAGTTCCGAAAGTTTCATCAGGACTTCGAAACCCTCAGATTCAATTTGAAACCGGCTTCATTCGATCCCACATTACATCTCTAGTTGCTATCTAGTCACCTCTGATATAGCAACAGTTGAAATTGGTGAAATCATCTGCAAGATTCTAGCTTGTGCAGAGCGAGTGGATACATAGTTGATACATATAGTTGTTCCTGCTCGTGAATCTCTAAGCCTAAGCCCTTCTACTTCAGCTAATGGCTGGTGTTAAAAGTGTTAAATAGATACCGACACTTTTCAGGCTCATTTACATTTAAGGTTTTTCCCTTTAAGTCTGAGAAGATCTAGTCGTAAACAATCTGACAAATTCACTGATCTGTTCATTATGACGAGAATTAGGGACATCATCATACACGGGCCAATGCATCCAAGATGTTGAATCCTGTTAGTTTCTAGTAGAAAGTCCAAATAATTTCATTCCGTATGGGGACTATGCAGTGTCCAAAATATCCAAATAGTTACCGTAATGTAGCCACGAATAGATACACTCAATAGGTTTTTAATTGATTGAAGATAATGGGCCTTTAGTGGCAGTATCGAAACATCATTCACTATTGGTATTTGAATCCAGCAGAATTTCGAAGAGTATAAATTATCAAATTGCCGAAAAAAATCGAAAATTTTAATTGAATTTGAATTTGAATTTTGAAATTTTGGTACAATTTGTTCATCTCTATTGCTCTGTGCAGCAAGTTATGTTCTATGGCCATCAAACCCCCCTACCAAGGGACAAGGCAGGAGAGTCTGAAGTGTGTGACTCCATATGCTGTTTATCCTCCGGTAAAGTATACAACATGTCTACAGATCATCTTGAGATTGCAGTTAGCTCTGTACACACGGACATTTTTGCCACATGTGGCCCGAGGAACAAGCTTCTGACAACCAGTAGTTTTGGGCGATAATCGCACATGTGTGTGGCTGTTCAGTCGGGCATTGTCCAAAACAGCCTTTTGACATATGTGAGTCACTCAATCGTTCAGCAGACATTATGCGTCAAATTTTCCATGTGACGGAGATTAACACCTTATAGAGATAATGGTCTTCAGGACGCTATAATAACAGGGGCGCTACTCCAGTACCAGTCTTTGAACAAATGAGAAACAAATTATTTAAATTCAGATGAGATTGTTACCCCATCACATACTGACATTTATTTCTACTTGCATTAATTACCCCAATCAATATTAGTGATATATTTAAAAAAAGAAATCTGCAATAAACACTCATTTGTGCTGATATTTTGGGCCAATAAACTGACATGACTGATACAATATCCTCTCTAATGACGACGTGACCAATAGTTTCCCGACGATTTTAGGCGATTAGTCGTCAATGTACCACAGGATTCAGCGAAATAGCAGCATGGGCACTTAATCGGGAGATCTGTTTACATATACACAGCCTTAAGCTAGAGACACACCATACAATTCAGCGAATTATTGTATGGTTCCTTGTGACGGCCACAGCTGACGCCGACCGTTTTATGTCCGAATCAGATGAACATATGATCAGGACAGGTCAGAAACCACAGCTGATCGTGCAGTCCTCTATGGGACCGCACATCGGCCATGGTTACTGTCGGACGCAACTGCTTTTGCCGTGACCGATAGTCCTTCCTCCTGGCGACCGGTCGAAAGTCTCAAACGGTCGATCAGGAGGAAGAGTTGGCAGTGTGTACCAGCCTTAAAGGTAGCCATGGCCGATACTCGATCCCATGTACCTCGAGTATTGGCGAGGCGTGGAGACCGAAAATGAACCACGACCATCGCATGGTGGTCAATTGTTCAGGAGGAAAATTTCCAAGCCTATACGATAGGTCCCGTGCTGTGTTCCCTCTAAGCTGTGCTCTCGTGTGCCCGCATACACTTGCAGGCCTGCGCAGATTAAAGTGGTGCGCACACAAAAATCTTCTGAAATATAAGTGCTGCGGTATGAAGCACACACATTTTCATTTTGTATGCGCACTGAAAATATATTCTGCACACACAGCTAATTTGAGGTTAGAGGGAACATTAATTCGGTATAAAAAGTATATAAAGTTGTTATAAAGTTTTATTTGTGCATTGGGCAATTAAAATAAGATTCCAATGGCATTGCATGTGTATGGGCACCTTGGGAATAATCCCAAATACCTGTGCCATTTGCCTGCCCTACTAGTAAGATGCTATAATATATAAGGTATACCCTTCCTTCTATGACCATTGACCACATCCTCTTTGTTGTAAAATACTTTATCCACTTGCAAGTCTAGGAAGGCTACGATTGACTGAACAGCACTTGTTAACCAGGATTTGGCTGGAGGGCAACACTCTGGGTTAGAAACTTTCGATGCAGGAAGGAATTTAACAAAGTTTCCCTAATTATTAACTTGTTCAGCGGAGAAAAACTGGAGATTGCCTTTGGCAAAAAAAAAACCTGGCAGTTCTCTAGCCTAGTGAATTTGGTTGCCCTTACAAATTGGGTCTAATAAGAGAGGCCATCCTTATTACAATCAGTAATTGTAGGAAGCAGAGCACGCTCATTGGCGATTTTCCACTGAACAACCTTAATACATATTCATGCAGTGGATTGAAAGGAAGAAGGACTCTCCCAGAACAATGCATTTATCACTTGACTGATGTTCCTGCAACACATTACAAAACGTCAAGGCAAAAAAAAAAAAAAGGGTATTGGCTGTGACTTGCTAATGACATGGGCCTCCTCCTCTTTCACGCTTACGTGCCGGCTTGTAAATATCCGCAATATAGCGATGTGTAAAAAAGGGTGATGGTGGTTGGTTGTGATTATCTTTATATTAACCCGTTTCTGATCATCCTATAGACAAACCTTGATTGGAAAACAAATGATTGGTTGCATGAAGGAACCTTTCACTCAGAGATAAGGATTAAAGCAGGTTATACACTGGAGAATTTTTTCACGATTAAGGTTTCAATGAAAATTACCACCTGTCCTGGCCGTCGTTTTTCCGATCAATCGCTAAAAAATCGCCAAGTGTGATCGAAAAATTAGAAAACCATGTGTCAATTTTCAATATTCAAAATGGTCAAATAGGTTGAAAAATGTACCCCGTCTATAGCCTACAATCAACCTGTTTATGGCCTTTAATCAACCCCGTCTATGGCTTGCATCAACCTGTCTATGGCTTGCAATCAACCTGTTTATGGCCTTAATCAACCCCGTCTATGGCTTGCAATGAACCGTCTTTGGCTTGCAATCAACCTGTCTATGGCTTGCAATCAACCCATCTATGGCTTGCAATCAACCCTGTCTATGGCTTGCAATCAACCCTGTCTATGGCTTGCAATCAACCTATTTATGGCCTTTAATCAACCCCATCTATGGCTTGCAATCAACCCTGTCTATGGCTTGCAATAACCCTGTCTATGGTTGCAATCAACCCTGTCTATGGCCTGCAAAAACCCCGTCTATGGCCTGTAATAAACCCCGTCTATGGCTTGCAATCAACCCCGTCTATGGCCTGCAATCAACCCAATCTATGGCTTGCAATAAACCCTGTCTATGGCTTGCAATCAACCCCATCTATGGCCTGCATCGACCGTGTCTATGGCTTGCAATCACCATCTAGCTGCACGACCGTCTATGGCTTGCAATCAACCCTGTCTATGGCTTGCAATCAACCTCTGGGTCTATGGCCTGCAATCAACCCTGTCTATGGCTTGCAATCAACCCTGTCTAGAACTTGCAATCAACCCTGTCTATGGCTTGCAATCGACTGTTTATGGCTTGCAATTAACCCTGTCTGTGGCTTGCAATCACCTGGCTATGGCTTGCAATCAACCCGTCTATGGTTTGCAATCAACCCTGTCTATGGCCTGCAATGACCTGTTTATGGCTTGCAATCAACCCCGTCTGTGGCTTTTGATCAAACCATTTATGGCGTGCAATTCAACCTCGTGTATGGTGTGCAATTGACAAATCTATGGCGTACAATGGCCCAGTGTATAAAATGTAATTGACCCATCTATGGCTTGTAATCACCCCATCAACAAACATACAATCAAACACGCCTATAGCTTGCAATTGGTCCCATCTACGACATGCAATGACCTGTCTATGACATGCAATCGACCTGTGTATGGCTTGCAATGACCTGTCTATTGCATGCAATCTAAACCCCATCTATGACATGCAATCGACCCCGTCTATATACAATCCACCCCATTTATGACAAGCAAATAACCCCATATATGACGTGCAATCATCTCTTAATGACATGCAAATGACCCTCTATGACTTGCAATCGCCCCATCTACAACAAGCCATCAAACCCACTATGGTGTGCAATCATCCCCGTGTGTGCATTTAACCCTGTTTATGGCAATATTGCCATAACCATTTTGAGTAATCCGATCAAATCGAATCAGAAATTCACAGCTGGTTTGCCAATATTTCAGTCGACTGATTAATGATTATGGGAGGTTGGTCAAAACAACAATGGGTCAGGGGGATCATTTTTCTCTGACAGCATCTTCCAGCCTCCATCTGTGGAAGATTAAGGCGCAAGTTGGTAAATTTTGACCTCTTTTCTGATTACATTTTGATTGGGATGAAACAATCGAAAATTTGATTGTGAAATATCTACTTGTGTATGGCCTGTTTTAGGGCAAGAAACCTTGTTGATGCTCTTTATGAAATTGCTCCAAAAAACATACAGGGAGATTCAATAAAAGTTCTTATTGTTTAAAATGGTGCTAATTTTGCCCCAACCAATCAGATCTTATTTAAACAATCTTATTAAATTTTTGATTGGTTGGGGCAAAATTAGTACATTTTAAACATAAGAATTTTTATGAATAACCTGATAATTCCCAGTCCAGTAAAGCTGGGTACACACGATGAGATATTTGGTCCGATCGACCGATAGTTCAGTGTATCGGTCGATCGGACCGAAATTATCGCATCCGAATGTGCCCATGTCGCGACCGTTTGTCCGAATAGGACGAAAAGGACATGGTGGAAAACCTGGCGATTGTGCGGTCCTCTATGGACCACACGATCGGGTCGCCGCGGTAACTATCGGAAGCGGCTGCTTTTGCTGAGACCGACAGTCCTTCCCTGGCCGACCGTTCGAAAGTATCGAACAGTCGGTTAGGAGGAAAAATCGCTAGGTGTGTACCTAGCTTTAAGGTGCATTGTTTTTTCAAAACTTCCCTCTTGTTAATCCAGGTATTTTGCCTTTGTTTAGAAGGTTATTCAAACTGCTGCACTTGTAGACAAAATATTAATAAGCAAACACCCAGTTTACCTTGGAATTGTTACAGGATGGTTTCTTCAAAAAACACATTTCATCCTGACTTACTGTAGAACCCAGAAACTAAAACAATATTATTCTAAGGTATTTCTAACCGAAAGATACAACAGTGTCAGATCAAACCCTCACGTTTCTCAGCCCCTGGTTCACATATTCTCAGTATGAATTGAGCACACAAGCTTGGGGAGGAGAGAGATTCTGTATCTCTCTATACTAAGAGAGAGGAAGTAGTAAGAATGAATGTAAATATAGGGACTGCAATAATGAAAGATTTTCACAAAGTATATATTTGGTTACAATTTAATCATACTCAGCTAGGCAACCTGTGTAAGTAATACTGTTTGAAGGCTTTGAGACAAAACTGGCAGTATGGTAGCTCCAGTTGGATAAATTAAAGGGAAAAATTATGCAGAATAAATAGAAGATAATGGTATTTACTTGTAGCATAGCATAAGTACCGTACTTTATTCTCTGTAATGGGAGAATGTACAGAGATGTATACCAAGGTGGTTCTTAGAATAAAATGATGCATACATAAATTAAAATTAAAAGACTAATTATCAGCTCATTTCAGTCTATTGATGTGAGTGGGTGGGGGAGGGTGTGTGGAAACCATTATTTTCCTTTTAATTTGCATTAAGTCTGGTTCCTGTGTGTCCCAATATACAAATCGACCCGACACCAAATTGCCTTCAATGTCTAAAACCACAGTCATTCTAACCTGCAATGATCCCTGATTTGGACCATATGCTGGAAACTGACTGACTACCCATCAAAACCTGCACTGCAATACACTTTTCATATACATTATTACCATATATTGATAGCGTGGCGCGATTTACTGTGCAAGTTCACTGTCATTGTGGAATTCACCCGGAACTGTGAAACTCACTGTCACTGTGGAAATTCACCGGCACTATAGAAATTCAATGTAACTGTGGAAATTCCCCGGCACTGTGGAAATTTACTGTCACTGTGGAAATTCTCTGTCACTGTAGAAATTCACTATCATGTGAAAATTCACCATCACGTAGAAATTCACTGTCACTGTGGGAATTAACTGTCACTGTGGAAATTCACTGTCAATGTGGAAATGCACTGTCACTGTGGAAATTCACTGTCACTGTGGAAATTCTCTGTCACTGTAGAAATTCACTATCATTGTAGAAATTCACCATCACTGTAGAAATTCACTGTCACTGTGGGAATTAACTGTCACTGTGGAAATTCACTGGCAATGTGGAAATGCACTGTCACTGTGGAAATTCACTGTCACTGTGGAAAGTCACTGTCACTGTGGAAATGCACTGTCACTGTGGAAAGTCACTGTCACTGTGGAAATGCATTGTCACTGTGGAAATTCGCAACAAAGTAACATAGAAACAAGTATCTCAAAGCCACTAATTAAAATCTAACAACAGAGGGAACTTACTTCCACTGTCAGTAGGGTTGGAGGGTCCAGCCCCAGCCCTCATTGCTTAATACAAGTAAATACAAAAGCTGTCCCACCAAAATAAAAGGAAATCAGCTTTCCAGCAATGGGATGTGGCCCAGGTGCCGGCAGGCCAATAACTCACAGTATTCCAAATCAAAGATAGAGGGGCCATGGCACCTGGATAAATTCGCTTTGAACTCCCAGAGTGAAAAAACTTACAGGGAGATTCAATAAAAGTTCTTATCGTTAAAAATGGTGCTAATTTTGCCCCAACCAATCAGATTTTATTAACATTGGAAAGCTAACATCTGATTGGTTGGGGCAAAATTAGCTCCATTTCTAACGATAAGAACTTTTATTAAATCTCCTGTTAATTTATTAAATATATACAAACAAAATAGCGTCCATGCCTGACGTTTCATGTATTAAAGCATTCATGTCAGTGTGGAAATTCACTGTGGCTGTGGAAATTCACGACACTGTGGAAATTACTGTCACTGTAGATATTCACTGTCACTGTGGAAATTCACCAGCACTTTACAAATTCACCAGCACTGTTCAAATCAATGGCACGTGGAAAATCACTGTCACTGGAAATTCCCTGGCACTGTAGAAAATTCACTATCACTGTGGAAATTTACCATCACTGTGGAAATTCCCCGGCACTGTGGAAATTCACTGGCACTGTAGAAATTCACCATAACTAAAAATTCACTGTCACTGTGGAAATTCACTGTCACTGTGGAAATTTCCTGGCAATGTAGAAATTCACTATCCCTGTGGAAATTTACTGTCACTGCGGAAATCCCCGGCACTGTGAAATTCACTGGCACTGTGGAAATTCACTGGCACTGTGGAAATTCACTGTCAAGGGGAAATTCACTGTCACTGGGGAATTCACTGTCACTGGGGAATTGATTATTGCTGCATTTTTTTACTATAGGAATTTGCTGTGTATTTCATTAACGGGGGATTTGTGTGTTGCTTGTGTGGGGCACACTGCATGGGAATGCACAATGACAATTCTACACATCTTATCAGCGGTGATGTTGGAGAGAGAAAATGAACATTCTGCGTGGCAAAGCCCCAAACCATTCACATTGCACAGAACAAATCCTCCTGTCACTCTAACCACCCTGAGAGAAAATACCTGTATCAGAGAATCTAAACTCCCTGGGGTCACTGAATAATGACACTGTATTTATCTGGATGTCATGCAGAGAAACAATCTGCAGATCAGGTAGAAACTCACAATCAATCCCCTATTCAAACTGAAATGACAACTGGGGTGTGGGTTTAGGTGACCGGCACATGATCCACAAGGTCTGTGCAATTCTCCTTTTATAACCAGCCCCGTAATGTATTGCTTCCACAGATCTCAGACTGAGTCCAATCTAACCTTATCACACAGTGCTTCTACTTCATACAAACCTCCCAACGGAGGGGAAGTGAAAGATAAACGCACTGGGAAAATTGTGGTTTCTACACAAAGATCAGCAGTAAAAAGTCAGGGAAAGAATTGATTCACCGCTTAACCCAAAGGTTAATAGATGTGGGCAACCAAGAGTTGGTCCTTTCAGTGATATACATAATGTAAGCTATAAAGCAAGACAAGTCAGTTTTAGCAATGTGCAGTCCTATTGCAAGCATAAAAGAGGGATTGGCTTGTGTATTGTCGGGTTGCTGCATATTAAAGCTGTGATCACAACTGCCTTTTTAAAAACAGGAATGTCTGGAACTTGTGTCTGTCTCGGTGCTGGGAGCTGGATTACCCATAGACACTTGGGCACAGTGCTGACTTGGGCCAGACAGAGCAGACACAGCAGTAGATATAACCACAATGTCTGTGTGTCTAATGGATTAATGGGTCACTTTGTACACACACACTTCTCCCCTTTGTGATATCCACTGCGATAAAACACTGTCACTAAAAATGATGTCACATTTCTGACAAATATGTGCATTAAAGAATTACAACTGGAAACAACATGTGTGTTATTTGCACAGCTAGGAGATGCCAGCTGAATCCCCAAGCTGGGGAAAACCTGTCTGTTGCATTCTTGGAACACATCTTAATTCTTGATATATTTAACTATGTGAGTAATATTCAGGCAATGCAATTAGACAGAGAGTTGCATAACCTATAACTACAGTTGGGCAATCAGACTGATCATGATATCCTGACAACTGTATGTGTGCTCTGATTTTCTTGCTGTCAGGACACACACCCTGAGGTGTGTAAAAACTGGCTTTTAATTGGAGAAACCAAAGCATCCCCTTTATGATTTTTACATTTACCATTCAGATCTAGTCACCCCTTTATTGTACTGAGAGCAGCTCAGTGTTTGTGTTTACAGTTAAAGGACATGTCCACCTTAAAATAAAAACTGGTGACTGTCAGTTATTGCCCGCACCCCGACTGCTGTTTTTTCCAAATTTATTACTTGCATTTGTAACCAGATGTTTAATGATAATTATTGTCTTTCTGGGGGGTTTCTGCCTATGCCCATTGCTCAAAGAGCTTTTAATATTGCTTGAGCATGTGCAGAGGAGGCAGCAGGGGAAACACGCAGTCAATCATTGGCTGTGATGTCAGCAGTCACAGCCTTGATTGACTACATGGAGGGAGGAGCCAGCTTACTCTGCCAGAATGGGACAATAATGCCTAAAATATGGTTAGTAATGCAGGTAATAAACTGCAAAATATATCAGTTGTGTGGTTGGGGCAGGTAACTGACAATTGAACAGTTTTTTTGCTTAGGGATGAACATGCCATTGCACCACTAGTACCTTAATGCAAATTAAACTTGCAATGATGAACGAGTAGTGGGAACAGTTTTTCTTGTCTGAGTAAAAGCCAATAGAAGAGTTCCCAGCATATCAGTCATAATATCCTAAAGGCTGATCTTTCAACATGCACCTATGTCCTATTATTGACCAAGGTCAAACGCCCTTTCTCCCCACGCCCAAAAAACATTCCATCACTAGCCAGTGACTATCCATGCAAAATTCCATTCAAACAAACCTACCTGAGAACTATTCCCATAGTTTATATTCCCTATAGGGTTATAAACATACACCTAATTTCTAAAGGATTTCTAAAGGATAATGAGAAAATACAGATATTGATTATCACTGGAAAGAAAAAAAATGCAGTCATATAATAATAATCATTATTGATAATAAACTGTGTGATTATGTACAAAGAAGTACAAACCTTTGCTATATTTGTTCAGCAACCTATCAGATGTTACCGTTTTACTGGGGTGTAACATCTGATTGGCTCCTCTGAATTGTAATTTTGTTTTGACAGAACTTTTTGAAGTTGCGAAAATTTGATACAAACACAATTGAATTGGGCTTTAAAATCTTCGATAGGATTTTTTATGGAATTTTTTTAAAATCGGTTTTGTGATTTTTTTTAAAAAAAGTTTAGGGCCGGAGCCCCACTAGCAGCTCATGGAAGTACGCATGATCGAAACAATGTTGCGTGATCGTGTGCGTTGCTTTCGGTATATGCGGTTACTGAAAAATTGTGATCGCATAGCAATATATATAATATATATATATATTATATATTATATATATATATATATAGATAATTGATAAGTAGTGGCACTCCACCTGTGTAGTCCTATACCTTTCTGTCTTTATACTTTAACTTTACCTGTGTTCCAGATTTACATTTTACTGCGTGAAGTTTCTCCCACGTATATAAAATTACAAGGGCACCTGGAGTTTCAAAGGGTACACTGTATCACCCTAAATATGTAAATGTAAATACACACAATCCAGAACACGCTGAATTGGCTTAATTGTCGCTCTTTATTGTCATCACACAGCTATGACAAGTTTCAGAAACTTGTGATTCCTTTCTCAAGTCCAGCTGTTGATGCTCACTTTGACACCATATATAGCATGTGGCGGGGAAGTGCAATTCTAATTTCTGTCCACTGCCTGTAACTGTTACAAAATATTTAAAGGTTGAAATATGGAACATATATAAATTAGTCACAAAAACAAATCAAAGTCTTTATTAAGACCCTTCGTGGACTCATTTGTAGCTCATGTCCCGCCAGGTTCCTGTACCTTAGTGGGATTCCTAGTGGGACTACATTACAAAGTCTCATATCTTTCTGTCTTATACTTTACCTGTGTTCCAGATTTACATTTTACTGCCTGTGGGTTTCTCCCACGTATTAAAATTACAAGGGCACCTAACATAATACCAACGATTGGGTATTGCACGGGTAATGGTCCCTAATTTTATTAATTTTGTGACAGGGTGAAGAACAAACCATTCACACTTATGCACACATCGGCATTGCATGCATCCTAAACATGGGTAAAATCCTGTTTTCTTAGCACCAGTAAAAAACGAGTTTCAAGCTTTGGTGACTGAAAAAAGAATAATAAACTGGGAACCCAATGTTTTCCCTTCCTTGTATACACAGATATGTACTTCTTTTAATTCATTGCCTCTGATATGCATTCATATACTATGTGCCAATGTTTTAATACATATATATCGTTATTATCTGGGAGCTACTGTGCGTGTTTCGGCCATCTTGGACACGACCGTCATCAGGGTTCTGATGTGTCCAAGATGGCCAAAATGTGTAGGCGATACAGACCTGCACAATTTGCCGTCCAAAATAAAATATATCAGGGTATTCAATAAAAGGTCTATCATTTAAAATGGTGCTAATTTTGCCCCAACCATTCAAGGTTAGCTTTGAAATGTTAACTAAGATCTATTGGTTGGGGCAAAATAGCACCATTTTAAACGATAAGAACTTTTATTGAATAACCCTGAATATATGTGTAGTTATCACTAGTTACAGTCCCAATCCATCCACAACAATATCCGGTCTGTTTTCCGTGTGGTTGTGTATGTGTTTTGTTTAGACATTTCCCAAGGCAACCCAATCTGACACACCGAAGTGAGAAGCCTATTGTTAGCTTTATGTTATAGGGCTTCCTCAAAGTTAATGTTCACCATTCAATTGACATTCCATTTGCAACTTAGTGGCAGGCATCGCCACTTCATTTGCACTAAGCATCAGCTTGTTAGGATTTCTTTTCCAGTTCTGCCGGTGAAGAATAGGGGTGGCTGTTTGCTGAAAGGCTGCCAGGGTTTAGAGTTTCCTCTGGGTACACACACAGGGCAACAGGATAGATTTACCTCTCTCATTCACTGGATTTGCACAATGTTTAATCTGCTGAGTTGACAGAATTAAGTCTCTATATGGAGAGATAATCCAACTTTACCCCCACCTACCCTTAATTGGTTCTTTAATTACAATTAACGAACAAATAAAACAATTACAGGGAGATTCAATAAAAGATCTTAAGATGGGTACACAGTGGACAGATTTTTGAAAGACATTTTTCAAAAATCAGGGTACACACACGTCCCGAACGTTCTCCCTATGCACAGCATATACACAAAAATTTTCCCTCGTTTCGAACGCCCGTCGGCCGACCGACGTTGGCAGCCACTTGCTCATTCGGGAAAGGTAGGTACACACAGTTCCGATAAAGCCCCGATACCATCGGATCCGCTAGGTACACACCAGCAGATATTTCTGACCGTGAAATATATGATTGTGTGGGGCGGCCGGTCATGACCAAACTCGACGAACAGGCAATTGGGACTGTCGGTAATTCACGGCCACTCATGCGGCTCGGCAGGTGTGTACCCAGCCTATTGTTAAAAATGGTGCAATTTTCCCCAACCAATCAGATGTTAGCTTTCAAATGTTAAATAAGATCTGATTGGTTGGGGAAAAATTAGCACCATTTTTAACAATAAGAACTTTTATTGAATCTCCCTGTTAATGTTCCAGCATTGCTGAAGCTCCTTTCCCTAGGTATGGGAGTCTCTGGTCATATTTCCTGGGTTGAGACATACATTGCACCTACAATATACCTGTAGATGTTTAAGTGATTCATATTATTACAGGTTACAACTCTGTACTGTACGTGTGTTTTTTCCATTTGCACGGGATTTATCGTGGTGTCCTGATGATGGATTTGTTGTTTGCACATTGATGGAAATTGTAGGGATTAACTGGAATGAATCAGTATTGAATGTGGTGAGTCAGTAGTGAAATTGTCTATAATCCAAACGTGTTAAGGGATTATGCTGAAGTCTCATAAAATACCTCAATCTATCCAATATTCTGATTGTAACAAAGTATTTGGAAGGCTAGGCAGGTTGCAACAGTATGAACTTAACTATCAGACAGGGCCAGCCTTTGGTGTGCGACCACCATATAAGTGGGACCCAGTAACCAATCCAACCCATACCCATGTCTCTTGGTTTTTGTTTTAAACATTGTGTATTAAATGTTTGTTTACATAGAGTGTGGTGCGGGAGTATATTTTGCACACGTGGTGCAAAGTCTGGCCTTGTCGGGAAGGGGGCAGGGGTCTATAATGCCTGGAGCAAAGGTCCTCCAATAGTGAGATAGATAGTTTATTGTTAGAGGTAATGCAAAGGAATTAGACAGGTTGGTGTGAATGTAATACTACCGATGTGCGATATGATGGTCAAGTGAGATCAAGCATAGAAGGATTTATAGATGTTCAGAAAACCTAGGAAACAATAAAAAATGGTATACATGGGTTAACCAACACATCTAAAAGGATGTTTATATTTCTGAATATATTCAAATGCAGAAAATCTAATACCATGTGTGCTTAATGCTAAGGTAAGAAAGGAAAAGAAAATATGGCGGCAGCAGCATTTTTACCCCGCCCTCTACTTACAACAGAAGTAAAGGCGGGAGAATGCCCCGACGGAGCAGGTTTCTCACCTGCTTCATTGAAATGGAAACCCTTATTGTCTGCAGTTCCTCATACAGAGGTTGATTGGATCAGTTAGAAGATGTTTAACCAATCCCATCCATGATATCCAGGTTTCAAACTGAAATCCACTCATAGTATAGTATTTGAGGTTGAAATAAGACATACGTCCATCCAGTCCAACCCATTTAGCAATATTCATTTCCTGCCTAACTGTTGATCCAGAGGAAGGCAAAAAAAACACCAAATTATGAAGGGGGAAAAATTCCTTCCTGACTCCAAGTGGCAATCGGAAATTTCTGGATTAACTCTACTTTATGTATCAATACCAGTAACTTGTAACATGTCCTGTTTGCAGCTTATTTTTGAAACTGACCAATGAACCTGCCATAACAACATCCTGGAAGACAGATCCATAGCTTTACCGTTCTCACAGAGAAAAACCCTTTCCGAACTTAAGCTAAACTTTCTTTCTTAAGGGATGGCCATGTGTCCTCTGACATGTTCTATTGGTTACAATGCCCCAGATAGTTTATTGTATGGCCCGTTAATGTATTTACACAGTAATCATATCCCCACGCAAGCACCTATTCTCCAGCATACATAATTGAAACTTTTCCAGTCTCTCTTCATATTCAAGCCCCTCCATTCCCCTTATTAATTAGTTGCCCTTCTCTGAACCTTTCCATTTCAAAGATGTCCTTTTTGTACACAGGATTCCAAAAATGCACTGCAATTCCAAATGAGGCCTTACCAATGCTTTGTAAGTTGTTTGACAAGATCTATTCCTCCTAAATCCATGCTGGTTTACTTATAATGTCAGTCCTTGAAACATACTCTAGAACATGTTCCCTTATTAAACTTTCCAGGATCTTCCCCACCACTGAAGTAAACTTACAGGCCTGTAATTACCGGCTGTGAACGATACCCTTTTTGAATATTGGAATAACATCAGCCATTTTCCAATCCAGAGGCACACCACCGGACATGAGGGAATCTGCAAAAATAAGAAACAATGGCCTAGATAAAACTGAACTTAGCTCCCTAAGTACCCTTAGGATGTATTTTATCTGGTCCAGGAGATTATTAATATTAACCTTAAGTTCTTCGTACCATATCCTCAGTTAACCAAAGTTCACTTGAATCTTTATACCATTATTGCTTCATTACTCTATGATATCTGTACTTGGATCTCTATAGTGTATACAGAGAGAAAACAAATGTTCATTTGCTTTCATCATGATCCATGATCACTGGGGGTATTCAATCACCTTTCCCAACCAACCTCCAGCAGGATAGCAATCGGCTGCACCATCGTGCCCCATCATTTAGCGGTTATCCTGTGAATGAACAAAATTAATGACATAGTCTTTATGTGTTCGAACAAAACCGAACGATGGATGCAGATGTGAAAGCAAAGCACTAGAAAATGGATTGATATTTTGGGGCAAAATGGAAATGACTCAGTATTAGGCTCGATCTCTATCTGGAATCTGGATCTATGTATAGATAAGGATTGAATTTGCCAATACATGTTAAGTGTCATGCTACTATTTTTATTTCACTCACTATAATTATTGTGTATTTATTGTGTTATATAACTGCCCATAACACACCCAGTCTTGTCTGGAGTGTATGAACAAAGAATTGTATCATCAACTTGCCTGAGGGAATTAGGCATTATGAAACCCCACAAAAAAAAAAAAGAATAACCGTATACTATAATAACCTTCGCCCGGCGGAAATTTGGGGGCATTTCGATCTATGGCAATGGCGACGGTGAACATTCATCTGCCTTGGGACTGTATCATCCCCTATAGTTACACAAACTGCACTACCTACACTTTGTTTGCACAACATCCTCTTCTTGTGCTTGAAGGTACAAGTTATATTTCACACATGTATATATGTCAGTACATATGTGTTAGTAGTTTAAGGAAAATACTTAAAATACAAGCAAAATAAATACAATCAGCATCGTATCTGCTATATATTTTCATTTTTGAATGCTAACTAAAACATTAAACCAATTATTAATCATTCATTTTCTTTCTTTAGGTTCTTTACTGGTGTTGATGTAAACCCCATTCAAGTCTATAGGGACGGTGCCAAATAAGGACTCACAGGAGGTGCAACCAGTACCAGAGGAGCATGGGAAGAAGAGGAGGAGCAATGCCCCACAAAAACATCCATTTTTAGACAATGATAACATATTAAAGTTACATGGAGAATCCCCTGAAATGTATTTATTATTAGACATACATTCTCCTTTAACAGCCATGTTGCTCCCGAAAATTTTTTTTACCCCCTTCATAACAACAAAACAATAATTGTATTCTACTTTAAATATTTATTCTTTTAAACTGTGCATTTTAATTTCCATGTCCAGATACACAACGCGATAAACACCTGGTCTGTTGTTTGTCCTTGGCCACAATGTATGTATTCTGTAATATGTAGTATTGTAACTGAACCACAGACCATAAGCGAAATGTATCATTTCGTCCAGTGTATATTTAAAACATGTGCTATTTGTGTCAATACATAATAATAATAATACTTGTCTGAGTTAACGCAAAGCACACACTTCAATTCAGATTTCAAATGAATGGGAGGTTACCCCAATGTACCACGTAGCACAGTACTTCTTTCTGTGCACATATGGAATTCTACAGGATTATAACATTTATATGTTTACCATTAATGTATTCTTGTTTAAAGTATTGTTGTGTTTTCTGAAATTGATCTGTTAACAGACATATACCAAGCTTATTTAATAAGAGGTGCAAACATTTGCCTGTGCCGTTAATTAGTAGCAGCCAATCAGATGTTACCTTTACATACTAGTTACCAAGTAGCAGAAACACTTGTGACTATATTTATTCTGTCCTCACTCCTTATTTATAGCAGAGGCTCAGCCTTTTAGTTAAGACCCAGGGTGGGCCACATTGCACCCGTAGCGAGCACAGTCAAAAGGACTTTATAAGAATAATCCCCACATCCTCGTCTATTTGATTGTATCTTGCAATAAGGATCCCTCATTTTTTTTTAAGTTTCAGGGGAACTAACCCAAATATACATGTTGGGCACAATAAGCAACAATTCAGCACCTGGATTCTGCATTAAACATCACAAATCGTAATATTTTTCAAGGTTAACTCTTTGTTTTTAGGGTCACAACAAGGGTGTGAACTACAAAGCCCCAGGTCACCTTTAGATGTTCCATACCATGTTTCCTTCAAACACACACATTGACCACAATACCAACACATCCCCCATTGGAAGGTTTTCTGGAGCCCATTCCTTAGAGTTCGTACACATGTGCACAGATCGCTTCGGCCGATAATCAACCCGTGTATGAGCAATTTACCGGCCGAAACGGCCATTCATTCAGAGATCCGGCCGGCGGATTGGGTAATGATCTCCGAATAAAGGCCCATTTCGTCCGATAAAGTGCCCATATAGGGCTGTTCGTACACATCGTAGGTTGCGGGTCAGCTTTGCAACGCACTTGTGTACGAATCTTTACATCGCACAAAAGCATGTGATTAGTTCATCATCGGGCAGCTGGTTCCCCTGCATTGGGGGGGGGACTGGGGGGGACCTTGAACAGTGTAGTATAATTCGGGTTTAGTAGGGGGGGTACACATTGGGACCTTCAGAGAGATAGAGGGTGTGCTTTACAATTTCACGTTGTCACCAGAATAACATTTTTGTTATGTTGGACTTTTATAATGTATTTTAAGATAAAATGAAATTTCCTTACGTTGTAAATGTAAAGTTTATGAAATATGGATAATTTCGGCGTTAAGTCCCACCTATAACCTTAAATAACCTTATAAAAATATTTGCATTGCCACGGTTGCCATGGTCTGAGGACGCTTAAACCACTGGTATAGCTGATCAATACCGGGGAAAGGGGTGGAATTTCTGATGATGTCACACCTGGCCCATAGTGCACCTGGCCCATAGTGCACTGCTGAAGTGAACAAATAACTTAAAAAACTATTTTGGGAAGCTCTGGCAAAAATCTGGGTGCTCATTGCTGCCCTGTTACCCAAAGTTAATATTGCAATTCTATTCTCCTTTAAGACTCTTTGTTTTAATGCCAAAAAATGTGATTATTAGTAGTAAACTTTGCTGTCCATATGGAGCCAGCAGAACCCATGAAAGTATCTAACAGTTGGTGATATTGCGGTTCCTACCTCTCGCGTAATTAATACCTGAAAAGAGAGAAGGAACGACGGCACATAAACTTTGTTACATCTGTTTGCTTTAACAAGATCTAACCTTGGACATCTGTCTTCGGGCCTTCTGGTCTCCTCTAATTTTTAATTTATCAGTTTCTTTCTTTTAAAGCAAATACAATCTGTGTTTTAAGGATACACATTATTCCTACATCAATACCTTTTAAACGTTGTCAGGACATGAACCTATGATATTCCCAAACTATTTGCTGTTTTACTTCTTATTTGCTTTCATTCAAAGGTCCATTTTTCAGGCCTCATATTAGATTGATCTTTACGGTCCAAATATTTGATTGCAAGAACCAATCGAAATGCACCGTCAATCTTCACCTTGAACTACTGATGATGTGGACTGCAAGATGGAACCCACCACAGTGGCCAGAAAGGAAATGACTGGAGTGTATGGGGCCCATTCCTGATAAAACAGATTTGATGGAAAGTATCTATTCAACTAGTGAACCAAACTGGTCAATACAAGCAGCGATTTGAACCGTGAGAGGCCAGATAGACTAACAGACCAACTGCCCTATTAAAATCTGTGAAACATGTAAGACCGCATGGTCGTACACATAACAAGTGGTAGACTAAAGCAATGGCATTGTATGGGCGATCGTACAGTTCGATCGCGGTTGTAAGTGTACAATCGCCCATACAATACCTTTGCGGTAGGATCATAATTTTACGCTGTGATATAAATGTGCAATTGTGGCCATAAATTGCTGATCATAACTACTTAGCAATACTGCACCTGAATAAATAGGGCCACAATAATTGAATATATCATGAACTTATGTAGGGGCAAATTTGCAGCATTAAGAAGAGCAACGCATTTTGTGCCCCCTCTATTGCTATGTACCCAGTCTTTTTGCATTGTGGTAGGTAATCATATTCCTACCTCCCTGGGTGGCCAAATGTAAAAGCAGTGAGTACTGCTTGTGAGGCAGCTCACAGCAGTCTGCCAGCGAAAACAGAGGTGAGTTCGTCCACTGCACCCAGGGAGGTAAGAATACGATTATCTAACTCACTGGCATTTTCATAGCAAAAGTGTTTGTGGGGGAGATTTAATCAACAGTTTCCCTTTAAAATACATATAATGATATAATATTAGTGCTTGGAGAGCTATAGAGAGATAATGATAAAAAGGTCCTAGTCCAGTGTATTTCACCGATTACTGTAATATTTTTATTTCCCAGGTGAAATACCAAGCTCACACAAGACGTCTTTGAAGAACGAAATTCCTGCATATTAACGTGTAACTGAATGTAATAAACAAGACTCGACCACACACACCCGCGTTGTAATATATAATCAAATCTAGGAAAGTCAACATGACATCAGAATGTATTATGTCAGCAGTTATAAACACCCAAGCCCCATATAAACCTAAATGCAGGTTACATAAAGGAAAGGTAAATGGTGAGTGTTTATATAGACCTTGGATGTCATGAAAACTACTAACTCCAGCTTTACTGGTGGCATGCTGGAAGTTGTAGTTTTTTAAACATCGTTTCCTAAAATTGCCTGTAAATTACCAGAAAATCCCCACATCCACGTTTGGTGAAAAATGTTTTTTCTTTTAATTACAAAATAATCGGAATCAAATTACTAGATGTGAACCAGGCAGAAAAAAATCTGTACCAGGCATAAGTTTCTGTCCAGGCCATAGACTGGTGTCCAGCCATAGGTGTCTGTACCAGGCCATAGCGACTGGTCTGTACCAGGCCATAGACTGGTCTTTCCAGGCCATTAGACTAGTCCTGTACCAGCCAAAAAGTTCGTCTGTAACAGGCCCATAGAGTTCAGAGGCTCATGTTTGTACCAGGGCCTAGACGTGTCTTACCAGGCCATAAGTAAGTCTGTACCAGGCCATAGACATAGTCTTGTACCAGGCCATAGACATAGTCGTACGGTAGACGGGTATAGCTCATAGTGTAATATATCGTCTGCACCAGAACAAGATATTCTGTAAAACCTTTGGAAACATGATCATTCTGTACCAGGTAGGCATAGACGTCTGTACCAGGCCATAGATGTATGTACCAGGCCATAGATGTATGTACCAGGCCATAGACTAGTCTGTACCAGAACATAGACTAGTTTGTACCAGGCCATAGACTATTCTGTTCCAGACCATAGACTAGTCTGTACCAGGCCATAAATTAGTCTGTAACAGGCCATAGACTTTTTGTACCAGGCCATAGATTGTTTGTACCAGGCCATAGATGTCTGTCCAGGCCTAGACAGTCTGTACCCGGCATAGACTAGTCTGTACCAGGCCATAGACTAGTCTGTACCAGGCCAAGACTAGTCTGTACAGACATAGACTATTCTGTACTGGAACATAGACTAGTCTGTACCAGGCCATAGACTTGCCTGTACCAGGTGATAGACGTCTGTACCAGGCCATAGATGTATGTACCAGGCCATAGACTAGTCTGTACCAGGCCATAGACTAGTCTGTACCAGTCCTAGACTAGTCTGTACCAGAAATAGACTAGTTTGTACCAGGCCATAGATTATTCTGTTCCAGACCATAGACTAGTCTGTACCAGGCCATAGACTAGTCTGTACCAGGCCATAGACTAATCTGTACCAGACCATAGACTAGTCTGTACCAGAACATAGACTAGTTTGTACCAGGCCATAGATTATTCTGTTCCAGACCATAGACTAGTCTGTACCAGGCCATAAATTAGTCTGTACCAGGCCATAGACTTGTTTGTACCAGGCCATAGATAGTCGACCAGGCCATAGATGTATGTACCAGGCCATAGTCTAGTCGTACCAGGCCATAGACTAGTCTGTACCAGGCCATAGACTAGTCTGTACCAGTCCATAGACTATTCTGTACCAGAACATAGACTAGTTTGTACCAGGCCATAGACTATTCTGTTCCAGACCATAGACTAGTCTGTACCAGGCCATAGACTGCTGTGCCAGACCATAGACTAGCGTACAGGCATAAATTAGTCTGTACCAGGCCATAAGACTGTTTGTACCAGGCCATAGACTTGTCTGTACCAGGCCATAGATGTCTGTACCAGGCCATAGACATCTGTACCAGGCCATAGATGTCTGTACCAGGCCATAGACTAGTCTGTACCAGGCCATAGACTAGTCTGTACCAGGCCATAGACTAGCCTGTACCAGGCCATAAATTAGTCTGTACCAGGCCATAGACTTGTTTGTACCAGGCCATAGACTTGTCTGTACCAGGCCATAGATGTCTGTACCAGGCCATAGACATCTGTACCAGGCCATAGATGTCTGTACCAGGCCAGACTAGTCTGTACCAGGCCATAGACTAGTCTGTACCAGGCCATAGACTATTCTGTACCAGAATATAGACTAGTTTGTACCAGAATATAGACTAGTTTGTACCAGGCCATAGACTGTCTATACCAGGCCAAAACTAGTCTGTACCAGACCATAGACTAGTCTGTACCAGGCCATAGACTAAAAATCTAGGGCGGGGAAAAAGCAAGTATCCCAACCTACTATTTTGCTTGTAACAATATTTAAAACATGGGCCGTATTAATAAAGTGTGAAATCACAATTTTTGTATGGCCATGATTGATTATCAATAGGGCCCAATATTTTTCATTGAGCTCAATAAGACTGAAGCTGCAAGCGGTAAAACTTCTAAAGCTAGCTACTTTGAAATTAAAGCGGAACTATAACAGAATTATACATTCACAAGGTTGTACATTTTTAGGGTATAGTTGCCCTTTAATTGCTTATATTATTTGTAGATTTACTTTCCCCAATAAGGCCACGGTGGGCACAGTACGTGAATTATACCTCTGTTTTAATATTTTTACTGAGATCTTTTAAACAAAAAGTAGAGTGGTCCTTTAAATGAATGGAACTAAAACCATGGTAAAATTAAATACTTTTTACGTACATTTGAATGAAAACCTCATATTTTCCGTATCTGCTTCCTGATGACAGAATTTTCTCAAACATTTTGAAAATAAATCAATTTTCCAGGCAAAAATTAACTTTGGCTCCATTAACCTAATGAATCTGCTCCAAAAAAAATCTGCATTGAGTTCTGTGCCAGAACATCTTGTGACCTTATGCAAGTCCTATCAATTCCATTTGGCTGTCAATACCTGAAGGTACAGCAACTACGCGTGATCTCTGAAACAAGCTTTTCCACTGGTTTTCCCAAATAAATATCAATTGAAAAACTTTGGATCATTTACTTAAATAGTTTGTATATAGAATCTGCTGTTGTTAAAGGGGAAGTCAGTGCAAGAACATAGACTATTCTGTACTGGAACATAGACTAGTCTGTACCAGGCCATAGACTTGCCTGTACCAGGTGATAGACGTCTGTACCAGGCCATAGATGTATGTACCAGGCCATAGACTAGTCTGTACCAGGCCATAGACTAGTCTGTATCTATATCTAGTTATCTTACTCTCTCTATCTAGTTATCTCTCTAGTTATCTCTAGTTCTCTATCTACAGTAATTATCTCTATCTAATTATCTCTCTATATGTATCTATATCTAGTTATCTTACTCTCTCTATTATATCTCATTGATATAGTACCATAAATAGGTGGGGTTTACAAGCTATCTCTTATCTATATCGAGTTTTATCTCTCTCACTCTCTATCTAGTATCTCTCTCTCTAGTATCTCTCTCGCTCCCTATACTAATTAGTCTATTAGTTTTATATTTCACGCTCTATTAGTATATCGATAGTTATATCTCTTGTCTCCTCTATCTGATTATCTATATCTGTTATATCTCTCTCACTAACTATAATCTAGTTATATCTTTAATATAGTATCTCTCTCTCTCTATTCTAGTTATCTCTGTATATATAGTTATCTCTCTCTGGCATCTAGTTATCTCTCTTTCTCTCTTGCTCTCTTCTCATATCACTATATATATCAAGGTATCTCTCTATTATATTCTCTATCTAGTTATCTCTCGATCACTCTACTCGTTATCTCTCTCTTAGTTATATCTCTATATCTATCGAGTCATATCTTCTCTCTATATAGTTATTCTTTCCTATTGCTATCTCTAATTATCTCTCTATACATTAAGTTATCTATCCTCTCTCTCTATCAAGTTATATATCTTCTCTATCTAGTTATCTCTCTATGGTACGCTCTCTGTCTATATAGTTATCTCTTATCTCGCTTGCTTATCTAATTGTCTCTCCGCTTTATCAAGTTATCTATCATATATATATCTAGTGATTTCTCTCTCTCGCTATCTCATCTAGTTACTCTAAGTTATCTCTCTCTAGCTGCCCTCTATCTAGTTATCTCTCTTTCACTATCTCTATCTAGTTATCTCTCTCTGTCTATCTAGTTATTTCTTTAGCGCTTCAAATAATTATTTCTATATATATATAAGTGATCTCTCTATAGATATCTATATATCTAGTTATATCACCTCTCTTTCATCTAGTTATCTCTATAGTCATCTCTAGCTCTCTAATCTAGTTATCTCTCTCTAGTTATTTCTCATCTCGCTCTCTAGTATTGCTCTCCACTCTCTATCAAGTTATCTCTCTCGCTCTCTGAGTTATCTGTCTCCGCTCTGTCCATCTATTATTCTCTATATATATAGTTATATCCCGTCTATCTAGTTATCTTCTCTTGCTCTCTCTAATTATCATCTATATATATCAAGTATCTCTCTATTCTATCACGGTGATATCTTCATGTAAATTATCTTACTTCTTATCTAGTCTATCTTAGTCATCTCGAGTTCTCTATCTACAGGAATTATCCGCTATCTAGTTTCTCCTCTATATGTACCTATCATCTAGTGATCTTACTTCTCTATACTAGTTATCTATCTAGCATCTCTAGTTCTCTATCTACAGTACTATCTTATCTTAGTATCTCCTATCTATGATCTATATCTGTTATCTACTTCTCTAGTTATCCTCTCTAGTCATCTCTAGTTCTCTATCTACAGTATCTATCTTATATAGTTATATCTCTATATGTGTAGGTGTGGGAATATCTAATATGATATAGTACCATATATGTAGACTAGAGTGGAGAGAATATCTAATATGATATAGTACCATAGGTAGGTGTGAGAATATCAATATGAGATAGTACCCCTAGAGTAGTGTTGAGAATATCTATATGATTAAGTACCCATAGTGTAGGTGGGCGACAATATTGAATGATATAGTACCATAGAGTAGGTGTGAGAATGATCTAATATGATATAGTTACCATAGTAGTAGGTTTGTGAGAATATTAATACTGATATAGTACCATAGTGTAGGTGTGAGAATATCTAATATGACTATAGTACCATAGTGTAGGTGTGGAATGAGAAGATCTAATGAATAGGACATAAGTAGGTGTGAGAATATCTATATGATATTACCATAGTGTTAGGTGTGAGAAATACTAATATGATATAGTACCATAGAGTAGGTGTGAGAATATCTAATATGATATAGTCCATAGTGTAGGTGGTGTGAATACTTAATATGATAAGTACCTATTAGGTATGGTGTGAGAATATCTAATATGATATAGTACCATAGAGTAGGGGTGAGAATATCTAATATGATATAGACCATGAGATTAGGTGTGAGAATTCTATATGATATAGTACCATAGTGTAGGTGTGAGAATTCTAATATGATATAGTACCATAGGTAGGTGGAGAATATCAATATGATATAGTACCATAGAGTAGGTGTGAGAATATCTAATATGATATAGTACCATAGGTAGGTGAGAATACTATATGATATAGTTACCATAAGTAGGTGTGTGAATATCTAATATGATATAGTACCATAGTGTAGGTGTGAGAATATCTAAAATGATTAGACCATAGAGTAGGTGTGAGAAATATCTAATATGATATAGTAACCATAGAGTAGGTGTGAGAATATCTAATAATGATATCGTACCATAGTGTAGGTGTGAAATATCTAATATGATATAGTACCATAGTAGGTGTGAGAATATCTATATGATTAGTACCAAGTAGGTGTGAGAATATCTAATATGATATAGTACCATAGGTAGGTGTAGAGAAGATCTAATATGATATAGTACCATAGAGTAGGTGTGGAGAATATCTAATATGAGTATGTACCATAGTAGGTGTGAGAATATCTAATATGATATAGTACATAGTGTGTGAGAATATCTAATATGATATAGTACCATAGAGTAGGTGTGTGTAGAAAATATCTAATATGATAAGTACCATAGAGTAGGTGTGAGAATATCTAATATGATATAGTACCATAGTGTAGGTGTGAGAATATAATAATGATGATAGTACCATAGGTACAAGATAGAATGGAAGAATACTTTAGATGTATAGTATTGGTGTGAGAAATCTCTATGATATAGTACCATAGTAGGTGTGAGAATATCTAATATGATATAGTACCATAGAGTAGGTGTGAGAATATCTAATATGATATAGTACCATAGAGTAGGTGTGAGAATAAATATCTATATGATAGTCCATAGAGTAGGTGTGAGATATCTAATATGATATAGTACCATAGAGTAGGGTGTTGAGAATATCTAATATGATATAGTACATAGTGTAGGTGTGAGAATATCTAATATGATATAGTACCATAGAGTAGGTGTGTTGAGAAGTATCTAATATGATATAGTACCATAGAGTGTGTGAGAATATCTAATAGATATTAGTACATAGTAGTAGTGTGAGAATATCTAATATGATATAGTACCATAGAGTAGGTTGTGAGAATATCTAATATGATATGTACCATAAGTAGGTGTGAGATATCTAAATGATATAGTACCATAGAGTAGGTGTGTGAATATCTAATAGATATAGTACCATAGAGTAGGTGTGAGAATATCTAATATGATATAGTACCATAGAGTAGGTGTGAGGAATATCTAATATGATATAGTACCATAGAGTAGGTGTGAGAATATCTAATATGATATAGTACCATAGAGTAGGTGTGAGAATATCTAATATGATATAGTACCATAGAGTAGGTGTGATAATATCTAATATGATATAGTACCATAGTGTAGGTGTGAGATATATCTATATGATATATTAACCATAGGTTAGGTGTGAGAATATTAATATGATATAGTACCATAGTGTAGGTGTGAGAATATCTAATATGATATATACCATAGAGTAGGTGTGAGAATATCTAATATGATATAGTACCATAGAGTAGGTGTGAGAATATCTATATGATATAGTACCAAAGTAGGTGTGAGAATATATAATATGATTATACCATAGAGTAGGTGTGAGAATATCAATAGATATAGTACCATAGAGTGGTGTGTGATAATATCTAATATGAATATAGTACCATAGTGTAGGGTGAGAATATCTAATTAGATATAGTACCAGAGTGTAGGTGTAGAATATCTAATATGATATAGTACCATAGAGTAGGTGTGAGAATATCTAATAGATATTAGTACCTAGTGTAGGTGTGAGAATATCAATATGATATAGTACCATAAGTGTAGTGTGAGAATATCTAATAGATATAGTACCATAGGTAGTGTGAGAATATCAATATGATATAGTACCAAGTGTAGAGTGTGTGAGAAATCTAATTGATATAGTACCATAGAGTAGGTGTGAGAATATCTAATATGATATAGTACATAGTAGGTGGGTGAGAATATCTAATATATATAGTACCATAGTGTAGGTGGGAGAATATCTATATGATATAGTACCCTGTGTAGGTGTGAGAATATCTAATAGATATAGAAATACCATAGTGTAGTGTGGTGTGAGAATATCTAATATGATTAGTAACATAGTGTAGGTGTGAGAAAACTAATAGATATACTACCATAGTGTAGGTGTGAGATATCTAATATGATATAGTACCATAGTGTAGGTTTGAGAATATCTAATATGATTATAGTACCATAGTAGGTGTGAGAATATACTAATATGATATAGACCATAGAGAGGTGTGAGAATATCTAATTGATATTATACCCTAGGTAGGTGTGTTGAGAATATCTAATATGATATAGTACCATATAAGTAGCGTGTGGAGATATGTGAGAATCTAATAGATATAGTACCATAGTGTAGGTGTGAGAATATCTAATATGATATAGTACCATAGAGTAGGTGTGGGAATATCTAATATGATATAGGACCATAGAGTAGGGTGTGAGAATATCTAATAGTGCATTTAGTACCATGAGTAGGTGTGGAGAATATCTAATATGATATAGTAACATAGTGTAGGTGTGAGAATATCTAATATGATATAGTACCATAGAGTAGGTGTGAGAATATACTAATATGTATAGTACCATAAGTAGGTGTGAAAATATAATATGAATTAGTACCATGAGTAGGGGTGAGAATATCTAATATGATATAGTACCATAGAGTGGGTGTGATAATATCTAATATGATATAGTACATAGAGTAGGTGTGTGAGAATATCTAATAGTATAGTACCATAGAGTAGGTGTGAGGAATATCTAATATGATATAGTACCATAGAGTAGGTGTGGAGAATATCTAAATGATATAGTACCATGGTAGGTGAGAATATCTAATATGATATAGTACCATAGAGTAGGTGTGAGAATATCTAATATGATATAGTACCATAGAGTAGGTGTGAGAATATCTAATATGATATAGTACCATAGAGGTAGTGTGAGAATATCTAATATGATATAGTACCATGAGTAGTGGAGTGAGAATTTGGATGTGAGAATATCTAATAGATATAGACATAGAGTAGGTGTGGAGAATATCTAATATGATATAGTACCATAGGTAGGTGGAGAATAGCTAATAGAATGTACCTAGAGAGGGCGAAATATCTAATATGAATAGTATCATAGTGTAGGTGTGAGAATATCTAATATGATATAGTACCATAGGTAGGTGTGAGAATATATAATAGATATAGTACATAGTGTAGGTGTGAGAATAATCTAATATGATATAGTACCAAAGTGTAGGTGTTGAGAATATCTAATATGATATAGTACCATAGAGTAGGTGTGAGAATATCTAAATGATATTAGTACCATAGAGTGGTGTGAAATATCTAATATGATATAGTCCAAGGTAGGTGTGTGAAATATCTAATATGATATAGTACCATAGTGTAGGTTTGTGAGAATATCTAATATGATATATAGTACCATAGAGTAGGTGTGAGGTGAGAATATCTAATATGATATAGTACCATAGGTAGGTGTGAGAATATCTAATGATTTAGTACCATAGAGTAGGTGTGAGAATATCTAATATGATATAGTACCATAGTGTAGGTGTGAGAATATCTAATAGTATAGTACCATAGTGTAGGTGTGAAATATCTAATATGATATAGTACCATAGGTAGGTGTGAGAATATCTAATATGATATAGTACCATAGAGTAGGTGTGAGAATATCTAATATGATATAGTACCATAGAGTAGGTGTGAGGAATATCTAATATGATATAGTACCATAGAGTAGGTGTGAGAATATCTAATATGATATAGTACCATAGTGTAGGTGTGAGAATATCTAATATGATATAGTACCATAGTGTAGGTGTGAGAATATCTAATATGATATAGTACCATAGAGTAGGTTTTTGTGAGAATATCTAATATGATATAGACCATAGAGTAGGTGTGTGAGAATATCTAATATGATATAGTACCATAGAGTAGGTGTGAGAAATATCTAATATGATATGTACATAGTGAGGTGTGAGAATATCTAATATGATATAGTACCATAGTGTAGGTGTGAGAATATCTAATATGATATAGTACCAAGTGTAGGTGTGAGAATATCTAATATGATATAGTACCATAGAGTAGGTGTGAGAATATATCTAATAGATATAGTACCATAGAGTAGGGTGTGAGAATATCTAATATGATAGTACCATGAGTAGGTGTGAGAATATCTAATATGAGTATAGTACCATAAAGTAGGTGTGAGAATATCTAATTATGATATAGTCCATAGAGTAGGTGTGATAATATCTAATATGATATAGACCATAGAGTAGGTGTGAGAATATATCTAATATGATATAGTACCATAGTGTAGGTGTGAGAATATCTAATTATATAGTACCATAGAGTAGGTGTGAGAATATTTAATATGATATAGTACATAAAGTAGGTTTGGACATATCTAATAGAATAGTACCATAGAGTAGGGTGTGTAGATAATCTAAATGATATATTACCATAGGTAGGTGTGAGAATATCTAATATGATATATAGTTACTAAGAGGTAGGTGTGAGGAATATCTTAATATGATATAGTACATAGAGTAGGTGTGAGAATATTCTAATATGATATAGTACCATAAGTGTAGGGTTGAGAATATCTAATATGATATAGTACCATAGAGTAGGTGTGAGAATATCTAATATGATATTTAGTACCATAGAGTAGTGTGAGAATATCTAAATGATATAGTACCATGAGTAGGTTGTGGAGATATCTAATATGATATAGTACCATAGAGTAGGTGTGAGAATATATAATATGATATAGTACCATAGAGTAGGTGTGAGAATATCTATATGATTAGTACCATAGAGTAGGTGTGAGAATATCTAATATGATATAGTACCATAGTGTAGTGTGAGAAGTATCTGAATATGATATAGTACCATAGAGTAGGTGTGAGAATATCTATATGATATAGTACCATAGTGTAGGTGTGAGAATATCTAATAGATATAGTACCATAGTGTAGGTGTGAGAATATTCTAATATGAAATAGTACCATAGTGTAGGTGTGAGAATATCTAATATGATAAGTACCATAGCGTAGGTGGAGAATATCTAATATGATATGTACCATAGAGTAGGTGTGAGAATATTTAATATGATATGTACCATAGAGTAGGTGTGAGAATATCTAATATGAAATAGTACCATAGAGTAGGTGTGAGAATATCTAATATGATATAGACCATAGTGTAGGTGTGAGAATATCTAATATGATATAGTACCATAGTGTAGGGTGTGGAGAATATCTAATATGATATAGTTACCAATAGAGTAGGTGTGAGAATATCTAATATGATATAGTACCATAGAGTAGTGTGGGAATATCTAATATGATATAGTACCATAGGTAGGTGTGAGAATATCTAATATGATATAGTACCATAGAGTAGGTGTGAGAAATATCTAATATGATATAGTACCATGAGTGTGTAGTGTGAGATATCTAATATGATATAGTACCATAGAGTAGGTGTGAGATATATCTAATTGATATGGTATCATAGTGTAGTGTGAGAATATCTAATATGATTAGTACCATAGTGTAGGTGTGAGGAATATCTAATATGATATAGTACCATAGTGGTAGGTGTGAGAATATCTAATATTGAATAGTACAAAAGTGTAGGTTGTGTGAATATCAATAGATATAGTACATAGTGTAGGTGTGAGAATATCTAATATGATATAGTACCATAGAGTAGGTGTGAGAATATCTAAGATATAGTACATAGTGTAGGGGTGTGAATATCATATGATATAGTACCATAGGTAGGTGTGAGAATATCTAATATGATATAGTACCATAGAGTAGGTGATGTGAGAATATCTAATATGAATAGTACCATAGAGTAGGGTGAGAAATCTAATAGAATAGTACCATAGAGTAGGTGTGAGAATATCTAATATGATATAGTACCATAGTGTAGGTGTGAGAATATCTAATATGATATAGTACCATAGTGTAGTGTGAGAATATCTAATTGATATAGTACCATAGAGTAGGTGTGAGAATATCTAATAGTGATATAGTTACCATAGAGTAGGTGTGAGAATATCTAATATGATAAGTACCATAGAGTAGGTGTGAGAATATCTATATGATATAGTACATAGAGTAGGTGTGAGAATATCTAATATGATATAGTACCAAGTGTTTAGGTGTGAGAATATCTAATATGTATAGTACCATAGAGGTAGGTGTGAGAATATCTAATATGATATACGTACCATAGAGTAGGTGTGAGATATCTAATATGATATAGTACCATAGAGTAGGTGTGAGAATATCTAATATGATATAGTACCATAGAGTAGGTGTGAGGAATATCTAATATGATATAGTACCATAGTGTAGGGGTGAGAATATCTAATATGATATAGTACCAGTGTAGGTGTGAGAATACTATATGATATAGACTAGGTAGTGTGAGGAATATCTATATGATTAGTACCATAGAGTAGGTGTGAGAATATATTAATGATAAGTACCATAGAGTAGTGTGAGAATATTCAATATGATATAGTTACCATAGAGTAGTGTGAGAATATCTAATATGATATAGTACATAAAGTAGGTGTGAGAATATCTAAGATGATATAGTACCATAGAGTAGGTGTGATAATATCTAATATGATATAGTTACCATAGAGTAGGTGTGAGAATATATCTAATAGTGAATAGTACCCATAGTGTAGGTGTGAGAATATCTATATGATATAGTACCCATGAGTAGGTGTGGAATATCTAATATGATATAGTAACCATAGAGTAGGTGTGATAATATCTAATGATATAGTACCATAGAGTAGGTGTGAGAATATCTATATGATATGTACTAGAGTAGGTGTGAGAATATCTAATATGATATAGTACCATGAGTAGGTGTGAGAATATCTAATATGATATAGTACCATATGTAGGTGTGAGAATATCTAATATGATATAGTTACCATTAGAGAGGTGTGAGACTATCTATTGATATAGTACATAGAGTAGGTGTGAGAATATCTAATATGATATAGTACCATAGAGTAGGGTGTGGAACTATCTAATATGATTATAGTACCATAGAGTAGGTGTGAGAATATCTAATATGATATAGTACCATAGGAGTAGTGTGTGAGAATATCTAATATGATTATAGTACCATAGAGTAGGTGTGGAAATATAATATGATATAGTCCATAGTGTAGGTGTGAGAATATCTAATATGATATAGTACCATAGAGTAGGTGTGAGAATATCTAATATGATATAGTACCATAGTGTAGGTGTGAGAATATCTAATATGATATAGTACCATAGTGTAGGTGTGAGAATATCTAATATGAAATAGTACCATAGTGTAGGTGTGAGAATATCTAATATGATATAGTACCATAGAGTAGGTGTGAGAATATCTAATAATGATATAGTACCATAGAGTAGGTTGTGAGAATATCTAATATGATATAGTACCATAGAGTAGGTGTGAGAATATCTAATATGAAATAGTACCATAGAGTAGGTGTGAGAATATCTATATGATATAGTACCATAGGTTAGTGTGAGAATATCTAATATGATATAGTACCATAGTGTAGGTGTGGAGAATATCTAATAGATATAGTACCATAGAGTAGGTGTGAGAATATCTAATATGATATAGTACCATAGAGTAGGGGTGAGAATATAATATGAATAGTCATAGAGTAGGTGTGAGAAATCTAATATTGATATAGTACCATAGTGTAGGTGTGAGAATATTAATATGATATAGTACTCAAGTGTAGGTGTGAGAATATCTAATATGATATAGTACCATAGTGTAGGTGTGAAATATCTAATATGATATTAGTACCATAGTGTAGGTGTGAGAATATCAATATGATATAGTACCATAGAGTAGGTGTGAGAATATATCTAATATAAATAGTACCATAGAGTAGGTGTGAGAATATATCTAATATGATATAGTACCATAAAGTAGGTGTGGTTTATAGCTATCTCTCTACTATATCTAGTTTTATCTCTCTCACTCCTATCTAGTTATCTCTCTCTCTAGTTATCTCTCTCGCCCTATCTAATTATTTCTATCTAGTTATATCTCTCACGCTCTATTAGTATATCTATAGTTATCTCTCTTGTTCTCTTATCTGATTATCTCTATCTAGTTATATCTCTCTCACCACTCATATAGTTATCTCTTTAATATAGTTATCTCTCTCTCTCTATCTAGTTATCTCTTATATATAGTTATCTCTCTCTGTCTATCTAGTTATCTCTCTTTTCTCTTGCTCTCTCTAATATCACTATATATATCAAGTTATCTCTTCTAATATATCTATATCTAGTTACTCTCGCCACGTATCTAGTTATCTCTCTCTAGTTATCTCTCTATTCTATCGAGTCATATCTCTCTCTATATTAGTTATTTCTTTCCCTCTTGCTCTCTCTAATTATCTCTCTATACATATAAGTATCTCTCTCTCTCTCTATCAAGTTATATATCTCTCTCTATCTAGTTATCTCTCTATAGTTATCTTCTGTCTATCTAGTTATCTTCATCTCGTTGCTCTCTCTAATTGTCTCTCTCGATTTATCAAGTTATCTTTATATATATATTAGTTATTTCTCTCTCTCGTCTCTCTATCTAGTTATCCTCTAGTACTTCTCTCTAGCTCTCTATCTAGTTATCTTCTTTCACTCTCTCTATCTAGTTTCTTCTCTCGTCTATTAGTTATCTCTTTAGCGCTCTCAATTATTTCTCTATTATAATCAGTATCTCTCTATATATATCTATATATCTAGTTATCTCAACTCTCTTCATCTAGTTATCTCTCTAGTCATCTCTAGCTCTCTATCTAGTTATCTCTCTCTAGTTATTTCTCTCTCGCTCTCTAGTTATTGCTCTCTCACTCTCTATCAAGTTATCTTCTCTCTCTCTTAGTTATCTGTCTCTCGCTCTGTCCATCTATTATTTCTCTATATATATAGTTATCTCTCTCTGTATCTAGTTATCTCTCTTGCTCTCTCTAATTATCTCTCTATATATAATATCAAGTATCTCTCTATATTACGGTATATCTATATGTAATTATCTTACTCTCTCTATTAGTATATCTCTCTAGTCCTCTCTAGTTTCTATCTACAGTAATTATCGCTATCTAGTTATCTCTCTATATGTACCTATATCTAGTTATCTTACTCTCTCTTATCTAGTTATATCTCTCGTCATCTTAGTTCTCTATCTAACGTAATTATCTCTATCTAGTTACTCTCATGTATCTATATCTAGTTTATCTTACTCTCTCTAGTTATCTCTCTAGTCATCTCTAGTTCTCTATCTACGTATCTATCTCTATCTAGTTATTCTCTATATGTATCTATATCTAGTTATCTTACTCTCTTATCTAGTTATCTCTCTAGTCATCTCTAGTCTCTATCTACAGTAATTATCTCTATCTAGTTATCTTATATGTATATACTAATCTAGTTTATTACTCTCTCATCTAGTTATCTTCTAGTATATATCTAGTTCTCTATCTACAGTAATTATCTCTATCTAGTTATCTCTATATGTATCTATATCTAGTTATCTTACTCTCTCTATCTAGTTATCTCTCTAGTTATCTCTAGTTCTCTATCTACAGTAATTATCTCTATCTAATTATCTCTCTATATGTATCTATATCTAGTTATCTTACTCTCTCTATCTAGTTATCTCTCTAGTCATCTCTCGCTCTCTATCTACAGTAATTATCTCTATCTAGTTATCTCTCTATATGTATCTATAAATAAAACAATCAGGTAATGGTAACGTGTTATTCTTTTTTGTTAAAAGCATAGATAATGCTTGCAAAATCGCATTATAAATTCATTACCTTCTGTAGATATAAGTTCCGTATGCAAGCTAATTTGAATAAATTGAGACCACGCTGTCTGCTGAATGACTTAAAAACCATCTTTACATGGGAAGACACATGTATTATTTATACTTTACACCTTGTTATCTATTGTACAGAACCACATCCTTCACTTTCGTTTTTCTCAAACGTCTGGCAAGATAATCTTATCATCTATAAGTTAGAAACTATTGATTACATTGTGTAGACCTGATTCTGTCAGCAATGAAGGCAGCTCAGTGAGGAAAAGTTAAGCATCATTTCCATCTACAGAATCGGCGTAAGACGGAATTTAAAAACCGAAACGAGCGCATAATTACTTTATAGCTAAAAAGAACCTTGGTTTTGTTCTCAATGCAGTGTGTATTTTGTGTATACATGTCAAGGTGGCTGTTTGAATTATGTGAGGAGAGAATATTTGTCATAATTACAGTACAAGTCCTGTGAATACTGCAGATAAAAAAAGAAAATATTCTTCACAACAGGTCTTAACTAGAGATAGCCGAAACTGCCGGGTTTTGTTCTGTTTTCCCGTTTTCAGATTTCAGAAATTACCCGAAGATTCAAAAATCTTAAATTCGGGACTTAGGATTTCAATTTTTAGCGAACGTTCAGGCTATTTTCGAGAATTCTCAAAAATATCCTCGAAGGTTCGATTATCCTCGAAAATATGATCAGAAACTATTTTTTGAACGTTCGAGTATTGTCGAACGTTCAAGGCTATTTTCGAAAAAAGCTCGAACGTTAGATAAAAATCGAAAATGCTCTTCGAAGTCCCGAAATCCGAACAATCCATTCGGATGAGGGATTCCCATTGCCAATAAGGGTTTTGTTTATTAACGCACTAAACTTTACCACACTAAATGTTTCAAACCTATGACACTTGACAAAGAACCCGTGGGTTCGAAACAAGAAGTGTGGTAAAGTTTAGTATGTTAATAAACAGCACAGTTATTGGGTTGTGTTAAGACCTGTTGTGAAGACCATTTTCTTCTTTTTATCTGCATGTTATTGCTGTGAACAGGGAAAGTTCACAGCAACACGCGGCTATATAAAGGACTGGAGGAGACAGAAATGTTATCTAACTTGTCAAGCTATCTATCTGAGCACAGCACAGCATAGGACTGCTGATACTGCACCAGTTATTACTATACCACCCTTTCCTATGTATCTCTATGTAACCCACCTAAGTAGATTGTAAGCTCTAAGAGGCAGGGACCTCTTTCCTCATGTTACATGTTTTAAGCACTTGTATATTTAGTGATGCTCATACTTATTTATATTTATGTATTTATTTACTGTCCCCTTTTATGACTTTTTGTATTCTATATTGTACAGTGCAGCATCCCATAGTGGCGCTATATAAAGATATACATACACACATAAATACATCTAAAAAGCTAATCACATTTGCCAGCATTGCCAAATTGTCCTAGCCATATAGCCTGCAATAATGTGGTAGGATCTCATCAGTCAAAGGTTCAGAGGATAACAGGTTGTTAAGCCCCCATAACTCTTAGCCATTCAAAGCCAATGGCCTGACGGCCCCTTAGTAGCGTCAGACTGGACTGTTGAAACCCACCAGGAATCATCAAACCAGAGGTCCACTAGAAAAAATCAGACCAGGGGCCACCAGGAAACATCAGACCAGAGGTCCACCAGGAAACATCAGACCAGAGGCCCACCAGGAAACATCAGACCAGAGGCCCACCAAGAATCATTAGATCAGAGGCCCACCAGGAAACATCAGACCAGAGGCCCACCAGAAAACATCAGACCAGGGGCCCACCAGGAAACATCAGACCAAGGGCCCACCAGGAAACATCAGACCAGAGGCCCACCAGGGAACATCAGACCAGGGGCCCACAAGGAATTATCATACCAGGGGCCCAACAGGAAGCATAAGACCAGGGGCCCAACAGGAAGCATAAAAGGGCCCACTAATCATTTCATTCCCTTTTGTTCTTTACATTACTGGCTTGTCGTTTCTTTATATCCCTTTGCCTCAGTATATAAATTTGAATAATTGTCTTTGTTTTCAAAGGTGAAAGGGCTGTAATTTCCCCTGTAACCCCATGGACCAGCCTGACCTCGCCGGTATCAGTCGGAGCCCTTGTCAATTTCCATGTTATTAAAGTAGAACCCATGGCCTATGAGCTGCAAGCGGCCCACCTGTAATTTTTTGCAGCCTGCATGTACCTTCGGTTGACCTGGGCAAGGGGCATAGCTTGTGCATTTCAGGGGTGGGGCGTGGGAGTACTGTGCGTATCGAGATACACCCACGGCTGTTTGGTGCCTGTAGGCTCTTGGAATGTAAAGCCGTTCCTGTGTAGTATATACATTCAGAAAAGAGACCGCAGTTAACTCTTTGCTCTCTGCAGACAGCCATTATCCTAGGAGCTTAATTAACGGCATTCCAATTGGACAGTTTGGCCGTATTAAGAGAAATTGCTCCACAACGCAGGGGTGGCTGTCCCAAGCGACTTAACTGGCAGGTTTTGTGCCAGAGGGTACACTGAACATTCAATTAGAAGAGAGTTTAACAGGTCCAAGGGACAAAGCCGTAGATCCCTTCTGGCCCCTCCCAAGAAGGAAAAAAAGGATGGTGAGACTATAAGGTTCATTGCAAACTTCAACCAAAGTTGGGGAGAGATTAAAGGAATATTGAATAAACATTGGCGACTACTATCCAATAATAAAGATCTAAAAGAGTGCATATGGATGTTTCCCCAGGTCACGGCAAGAAGAGCTCCTAGCCTGAGGGACAGACTATCCCCAAGCCACTACACAGAACCCACAAAAAGTAAATGCAATTGGTTAAAAAAATCTGTGGGCAATAAATGTTGCAAAAAATGCTGCAGTTGCCCTAGGATGACCCAAGGAAAATACTGTGTAGGGTCAGATGCAAAAGAATGGGAGATAAGGCAGTACATCTCTTGCCAGACCTGGCAAGTGATCTATCTGATCACATGTGAATGTAATATGAAATATGTGGGTAAAACCAGAAGAGCGTTGAAAATTAGAATGCAAGAACATGAGAAGGTGATTCTAAAATTAGATATTGAAAGATCAAATGTAGCGAAACATATGGTGGAAATCCATAAGGGGAGGGACAATTGGTCCTTTTGTGGAGTGGTAGCTATATCTTTAAGCATCAGGGGGTATCTTAGATAAGAAACTCCTGCAACACGAACTCCAATGGATGTATAAATTAAAAACGGTACATTCTTTGGGCCTGAATGAGGAGATGCAATTTGCTTGCTTCCTATGGGTTTTCGTGTGTATATCAGGTCCACAATTTTTTGAGAGGTAAAAAGCTTTTAATGTCTCCCTGTCTTCTTGCTATTAACACTATTAATCTGAGCGAGTGATGGCCTTATACAATCTTCTTGTGACCTGTAACATTTCCTCATCATCTGGTGCTATTAATATGATATTAAAGGGGAACTGTGGTCCAAAAATGACTTTAGGTAAATTGAGGTAAATTGATAGGAATTGCTCCCCTGAGAACTTTGCAATGTATTTCTATTGTTTATTTTGCATAGTTTTGAAGATATTTACATTTTTGTGTGTGATATGACAGCAGCATCACCAGGTCCCCTGCACTTCCTGCTTCCTGCTCAGTTAATCTGTCCTGTGTCTCCTCCTCCCTTTTGCAGCCCCCCTGGTCCCTCCCACTCATGGACCCCATGGTCCCTCCAGTTGCAGGCCCCCCGTGGCCCATTATCTTGCAGCCCCATGTGGCCCAGCCCACTTGTGGGTGCCTAAGCCCCACCCACCCATGGTCTTCTAAGCCCCACCCACTTGTGGGTGCCTAAGCCCCGCCCACTCACGAGTGTCTAAGTCATGGGTTACTCAGACACCCCCCACACAAAAAAACTCTGTGGAATCAGCCTTTTCAGGCAGAGTGAGAACTGTTTTTTCACACAGTGAAAGAGAAGGGATGTAGATACCCTTACTTTCTCTGTCAGGACTTCACACAGCAGAGAGGAGGAGGGACTTCCTGCCTCCCTCACCCACTGAGGAGGTCTGAGGCTGTGCTCGCCGGCGGCACTGTGCAGGAGAAGCCTCAGGAATGTCACAAGTCAGCCTCCCACCCATTAACTTTCTGGTCAGTCATTTCTGTATATCCTGGGCTGTGGAACATGTAGAGAGGTGGTTGATGGTTCGTTTTAAAGGTAGGAAATTGGCCTTTCCTAAACTTAACTTGTTTGTAGACCACAGTTCCCCTTTAATATGTTTATTCCTTCATTAACTCACTAATTAGCTAGGATTAATGCATTTATCCTTAGTGAACATCCCCTCTTTGGGTTGTCACCTTTCGCTCCTTTGTGTGATTTATATAATCCTTTTTTGCTTTGTTCTCTTTTTTAGTTTTCTGCTAATTTTTGCTCTTTGATTTTTCTTTCCTGCGGTAATATACTCATATGTTATAAGTGAAATTATTCTATTGCCATGCATGGATTTGCAACCCTGGTAACTGGGAATAGGGACCTCCATTTGTGATATATTAATAAATGTTAATGTTTCGACGTCCCCTCTGCTTTATGTTCGAGGGGGAGGTTAAATATTAAGGAACTGGTTATCATTATGTTAACAGTAAGGAGTTGTGCTACTGCAACAGCGCTATGCGTTCAAGATTTAGAGACATTGCCTTTAAGACTCTGCTAAGAAGGGCCAAAGGTATGTCTATTTAAGAGAATGAGATAAAAGGAACTCTCACCGGTGGATATCGCGAGACCCTGAAGAAGCCCATGCGTGAGGAGCGCACTGGTGAAACACATGTAGGCTATTCCCAATGGAACCGCATGGTCGACCATTCGCAAATTCTCCTACTAGCCATAGAGAGCAGGTTTCTCTTGTCTTTTATCACTCACTGACACCACCTTCAGGCTGGAGGTGGTATATAAGGACCTTGGTGTATATGCCCATTACATGACCATACCATGTTGAAATAGGGATCTCAGCTTTGTAAATAAGTTCATGTATTTTGTATATTTTGTGTTGTACCTGATATAAGTCAGTGTTATACTTTATATACATTTACTAATGGCCATTTAAATGGTAATAGATAGTACACACATACATATACACATTTCCTATATGTAATATCCTATACCCCCCACATTTGTAGCTCCTAAAAACTCCATGCAATCTCCTATGAAAATGTAAATATATTTATATAATATAAGGGATATATAAATAAAATTACAGGAGAATTAATAAAAAAAAATTACTTGTCACCCTTAAAAATGTAACTAAATATTTTGTGTTTTTCTTTCTACACAATGTATTTACATTTAATCTACTAACATTTAAAGTCCAGCCCTGAAATGAAAACTTACACACATTTAAATCACCCCCCAAAACCATAAATGGTAATAGTTTGAAATGTGAAATATATAAGTCTAACCTGAAATCCTGCACAATGTCCTGTTTACCCTGTTTCTGCTTCCTGGTTCTTCCAGTTATCAACTGTCAGTTATGGATTTGACAGATGACATCACAGCCAATGGCTGAATGTTAATCCCCTGTCTGCCTCTTCTGAGCATGCCCAGGCTCAGTACAGGCTCAGTACAAGTTTCTAAATTGCTCAGTTTCCATGAGGCATCCTGAAGCATAGCAGGCATACAGTAATGAATTCATAGGACAAAGTATGATAAATCAACATATTTTAAAGAGGCCATTCTTTCTAAAAGATATCATTATGAGGTTGGAGTTGTCCTAAAAAAAAACAATACTGTACATTCATATTGATAATGTAGCGCACAGACATTTAAGCTCTTTTTTTTAAAAAGTATTTAATGTTTTTATTCTGGTGTGTGAGTGTATGATTAAAACTGTAAAACCCAACACTTCCCAGTAAAAGAACCCAAGACCTAAACAGCTAGGTCCTCACCACTGGGTTTAACTTGCAATTGATAATCTAGTGTTGTTGCCCCAATGTGTGTTTGGAGCATGGTCTTCTTGCAGAGCACATCTTCCCATTGGTCAGGATCTGGACAGAGGGAGGGGACAGGGTGGAACCTACAGTATGCAAGAGTGATATTTCAACATTACCGCCAGGACTAATATGTGCTATAGACTGAGACTCCAATCTTAGATGTGTCTTCTATTACACCTGTGCTGTGATATAACTGCTGGGGTTTGCCATTAAACTAGAAAACATAACATTTAATGAGTTTCCTGTCTTGGAGCCATTAAATTCTACTATATCTGAATGGTGAAAGTCTATATTCCACCAGCACATCTGGATCTTGTTTATTCGTTTTAGTAATATAGATCCATAGAGACATTAAACAGAACTGTATGTAGGAATGCGTCTGGTTCTTACAGGGATCACAAGAACCTTAATACTAGAGATGGCCTGACTTACTGAAGTTCGTTTCCGAACTTCAGTAAATGTTTGGAAGTTTGGAAATGAAACAATTAAAGTCAATGGGTGAGTGATAGTTCAATGATGATTTATAGATAAACTAACAATAGTAACTAAAGGTTCGTACACACTGGGATCGCGGGTAATGACCCGCGATGCACGATGTGTAGGAACAATAGTTTCAGCAGATAATCGGCCCATGTGTGGGCACTTTATTGTCCGAAACGGACATTTGGTTAACCGACCGACCAACCTGGCGGATCCCCGAACAAACAACCGTTTCGGACGATAAAGTGCCCACACACGGGCCGATTATAGCCCGAAACGTTCTTTCCCACACATCGTGCCTCGCGGGTCGGGACCCATGATCTTAAGTGTGTACGAACCTTAACTGTAAATGGCTGTGGCACCTGGGAAATAGCCTGGAACATGCAGCTGTCACCAAAACCTGTTTAAACACTTCTTTCCCCAAATTCCCCATGATCGGGTAATTGTCGGGTTTGCGCAAGCTACATTCAAGGGTTACGGCCAATTCGAGGGTTACTGAACGCTATATTGCAGGGCTACAGAAAATAGAGCTATACATTCCAGGGTTAGAGGGTTACCGAAAGTTGAAGGCTACATTCGAGGATTAGCAAAAATGAACATTACATTAGAGGGTTAGCAAACAATACATTCAAAGGGTTAGCGGATATGAACATTAAATTCGAGAGTTAGCAACCATACATTCCAGGGTTAGCGGAAACTAACATTAAATTCCAGGGTTAGCGAACCATACATTCCAGGGTTAGTGAACCATACACTCCAGGGTTAGCGAACCACACATTCCAGGGTTAGTGAACCATACATTCCAGGGTTAGTGAACCATACATTCCAGGGTTAGCGAACCATACATTCCATGGTTAGCGAACCATACATTCCAGGGTTAGCGAACCATACATTCAAGGGTTAGAAAAAGTGTTTAAACACTTCTTTCCCCCAATTCCCCATGATCGGGTAATTGTCGGGTTTGCGCAAACTACATTCAAGGGTTACGGCCAATTCGAGGGTTACTGAACGCTATATTGCAGGGCTATCGAAAATAGAGCTATACATTCCAGGGTTAGAGGGTTACCGAAAGTTGAAGGCTACATTCGAGGATTAGCAAAAATGAACATTACATTAGAGGGTTAGCAAACAATACATTTCAAGGGTTAGCGGAAATGAACATTAAATTCGAGAGTTAGCAACCATACATTCCAGGGTTAGCGGAAACGAACATTAAATTCCAGGGTTAGCGAACCATACATTCCAGGGTTAGTGAACCATACACTCCAGGGTTAGCGAACCATACATTCCAGGGTTAGTGAACCATACATTCCAGGGTTAGTGAACCATACATTCCAGGGTTAGCGAACCATACATTCCAGGGTTAGCGAACCATACATTCCAGGGTTAGCGAACCATACATTCAAGGGTTAGCGAACCATACATTCAAGGGTTAGCGGAAAAGAACATTAAATTCGAGGGTTAGTGAACCATACATTCAAGGGTTAGCGGAAAAGAACATTAAATTCGAGGGTTAGTGAACCATACATTCCAGGTTTAGTGAACCATACATTCCAGGGTTAGTGAACCATACATTCCAGGGTTAGTGAACCATACATTCCAGGGTTAGTGAACCATACATTCCAGGGTTAGCGAACCATACATTCCAAGGTTAGCAAACCATACATTCCAGGGTTAGCAAACCATACATTCCAGGGTTAGCGGAAAAGAACATTAAATTCGAGGGTTAGTGAACCATACATTCCAAGGTTAGCGAACCTTACATTCCAGGGTTAGCGAACCATACATTCAAGGGTTAGCGGAAAAGAACATTAAATTCGAGGGTTAGTGAACCATACATTCCAGGGTTAGCGAATCATACATTCCAGGGTTAGCAAACCATACATTCCAGGGTTAGCGAACCATACATTCCAGGGTTAGCGGAAAAGAACATTAAATTCGAGGGTTAGTGAACCATACATTCCAGGGTTAGTGAACCATACATTCCAGGGTTAGCGAACCATACATTCCAGGGTTAGCGGAAAACAACATTAAATTCGAGGGTAGTGAACCATACATTCCAGGGTTGCGAACCATACATTCAGGGTTAGCGAACCATACATTCCAGGGTTAGCGGAAAAAACATTAAATTCGAGGGTTAGTGAACCATACATTCCAGGGTTAGCGAACATACATTCAAGGGTTGCAAAATGAACATTACTTCGAGGGTTAGTGAACCAATACATTCCAGGGTTACCAGAACCATACATTCATGGGTTACTGATAGATACTTTCTATGGGTAGCAAATGGCTCGTAAATTCGATAATTATTGAATAAGAATAATTTGAGTTTGTCCGAACTCATAAAGTTCGTCCCAAACTCGAGTTCCGGTTCGAGTTCCGGTCCATCACTACTTAATACCAAAGGCCAACAGAGAGCTATAGGTTCTATCCATAATGCATTGGAGTTTATACTACCATACACTTAAAGGAGCTTGTTTCATAAACTACAGCAACCAATCAGATGTAATCAAATGGTAGTAGACCAGTAAAAATGTAACATCTGATTGGATCAGGAAAATGATCACCCTGGGCAAATACTTTCACCTCTTCACTCATATCCACCAGCACTATTGTACTGTATTTACTTTTCTTCTACTTTTGATAGTTTCTCAGACAAATTCATTACCAGACTGACCGTTCATTCCAAGATAGCAGTACATGCTGTATGAAATCAGACACACCAATCCTCTCTGGTCCAGTAAAAGGCAGGATCAGTTTTCCTTTTCAATATAAACTTTCATTCATCTTTATTCTTTAAAATTATGAAAAAAAATATGAAAGGAGGACTGGGCAGCCTGCACACTATCCCAGGAGCATTGTGGGACTGCAGGGGGAATAGAGAAAGAGGGAGGACAATAGATGCAGATGAGTCAGGTAATTGTAAGTAAATCTTGATAAAGGCTCATCGTAATCATGCTTAATTATGCTAGACTAATTATCATCATTTTTATATACACAGAAGGATAATTATGACATAATGGATATTTTCAATCATATACAATCAGCAGAAAGGCCAATATGCCTTTAATGTCAGACCTATAGAAGAAGATATTCCTACCAAAAGCAGATTATCTTTAAAAGAGTGTTATGTATAAAAGCACCTGTGCATAATACTAGGAGGCAAATTTGGTCTTTATTTCACTCTCTTTTTGGCAGTCTGAGCACGAGCAGTGTGTTCTGTGTTCCTGTAGGTAATTTGAGGTCTGGAATCATCTTAACGCATGACCCACATGGGTAAGGCTCCATTTTTTAATATCTGAAGAGTTAATGTTTGGTTATTTCTGTAATAGACACATTAATGTTTGTGTTTGCACAAGGGACTTTACAATGCTCGTTTTGTGAAATTTGCCACTACAATTATTCCAAACCCCAAAGAATACACGTCACACTTCCTTTGGAAGGAAAAGGCCACAGCATCTTTACTTAAAACACATTTTAAATTTACATGAAAATACTTTAAGTAACATAGGGGCATATTTATAAAGGTTCGTTAACTTTTCGCGGCCGTTTTCGCTGACATTAACGCATAAATCGCGTTTAACGCGATTTATAAATGTCCGAAAACGGCCACGAAAAGTTAACGAAGCGTTAACCCTTCGCGGCGATACTTACCTGTTACCGCCGCTTCTATTTATAAAGCGGCGGTACTGGTTTCGCTCTGCTAGTATCAGCGCTAGACACGCCCACCCCGCCCACAACCCCCCTCGGCGGCAGAGACCACCCGCCGCCGCTTCCCAGCAGCCCCTCCCAACCTGTTCCCCGCTCGCGGCAATCTCGGAGCGGGAGGCTAGGAGGGGCTGCCGGGAAGGGGCGACCACCCGCCACACACCCCCTCCCCAGCAACCCCGCCAAGCCCCCCGCCCCGGCCGAGACCACCCTCACCTATGGTCTCCCTTATCTCTCTCTGAAACTATGGCACTGTCCAATTGATTCTTACTCTGTTACTCTGCTCATAGTTCTGACTGCCGTGCATGGACGACATTGACTCTTTGTGACTGATAAGTATTGGGGAGGATGGGAGTCTGTATACATTTACCCATATGTCTAGGTGGGGTATAGGCATATTATACTAGCATGCTTGATGTACTTGACTATTTGCACACTAATTGTATAATTATATTCTTACTCTGTAAAACTACCGTTTTGATATAAATTTTAATAAGATAAATAAATATTAAGTTTTATACTAGCCGTTTATCCTCTATCTGTTTTTTCTAGTTACATATATTATTTCTAGAGGTTGGCTATTTGATTATTAATAAGGTATTATTGTTTTTTCAAACTTTTATACAATATCATTTTAATGCTGTATTCATCATTATTGTTGCTAGTTCCTAAATGGGTCCATGGACACAGGTGTTATTTAAATAATCTTATTCTCAATTGTTCTGTTTTTTTGAAACCATCAAAGGTATAATGCTAGTGGTCACATGGAAGATAAAATTGCTTTACTCAGTCATTCGGACATCTATATTAGAGATGGAATGTGGGTTTGAACAGAACCCAGTTTCGAATCGAATCTGTAGACGATTTCCGAAAATTGAAAATCTAAAGTAGACGATTTCTGAAAAAATTAAAAAACGAACGAAACTCGAACTTCTCTAATCTATATCAAGGTGAACCACATTGATCACATTTCTTCTTAGTTCTGGATCAACTGTGAGGGCACGGCCACACTGCAACGCAATCGCAATCGCACACATAATCGCAGACAGAATCGCACACAGAATTCTGTGGAACCCAATTGAAGCAGGTTTTTTGCATGTACTACATTGAAATTCAACAATATTTTTTTGAATTTTGACTTTCCAACACAAATTTTGCCTTTTTAACACAAATTTTCAGATTTTCCACACAAAATTCGTAACAAAATTTCAGAGAAGTTCCAAAAATATTTGTTTGCCAAAATTCCAAAAGTTCCACCAAATCTGCAAAATTTAGAAACTATCTACCTCATTATCTACCAATGGAGAGGACCTAATGAACCATGTCCTTACCCCTGGTAATTCATCAGTTAGGGAGAAATCCTAGCTAATAATCTTTGGGGGTTTTTTTTACTAATTGAATTGAAAGGTCTAAGAGAGACCTTCCTACATGTCTACTTAGGTATTGTTCATTAGAGATGGACCAAAACGTGGATCCGAACCTGGTTTCAAGGTGGATTTCCAAGATCTGTGGATCGCAGACTTAGCCATTTTTTTTCATTTTTACTGCCAGTGGCAGCTTTTGTCCTGCATCGGTTCGAACACCTGCGGGTTACCCGATTTGCGGGTTGGGTTCGGGTAACCCGTATTGAGTTTGAATTGGTTGAGGGTCGTGTTCGGGTCAGGTAGAACAATTCCAGTCTTCAAAAAAAAAGTTTGTTTCCTGTCTATGAAGAGAGATCTGTCTGTAATAACTGAAACTGAGAATACATTGTTATCAATCCAAGACAATGTGCAGTGTGTATGGCACCTTACACTAAATGACACTATGGCAGATAAAGGGCAAATATATCTAGATACAAAAGCTCCCAACCTCTTACTGTGTTTTGGGCTGGGTAATTAAAATATTAATAGCTCTAATGTACTTAGAATGTTATATAGGATGGAATTGTGAATAGGAATACAGACAGCTATGTTCAACTTTAACTCTTGTAGTGCCTGGGTAGGTTTTGCCGAGATCACTGGGTAAAAAAGCAGTTAATGCTGAAGTGACTCAGACTGGAAAGGCAGGGGTTAACGTTCTGACTTTGGTTTCACCAGCAGAGGTCAGAGCCAGCAAAGTAAGAATCCCCCATAGAACAAGGTAACAAACTTCTATCTGCATCTGCACCTATGCATGAGACCAGAGCAAGTGTCTGCATGGGAACAGATGACATGTGATTTCATTGGTGTTTGTAAATCCATCTGGCCATGATCTATATGGGATATGGATGATTCTAGTGATGATAAGAACAATCTACCACTTGATGAGGTTCAGATAGAACTACAGCAGGTATGTGGACATCCAGATAATTGCCATTTTAAACTCCCAATCATTGTACAACAGCAGAGTGCAGACAGGGAATGCTGTGAATTGTAGTTTTCAAAACAGAGCATGAATATCTATACCCATATAAATGTTTAGAAATTTCACTGCAGCTCCACTTGCTCCCTACCCATAATTCTCTGTTGTGCTATCTGCTCATTGTAACTTTACTGTCTCCCATAATGCAAGTTTAGACAGTTGGGTGGAGATTAAAATGTATATTCTGCAGGACATAGTTATAAAATCATAGATAGGTAACAAGTAGATCTCCAGATGTTTAAAAACTCTAACCCCCAGCATTCCTTGGCTATAGAGTGAATGCTGGGAGTTGTAGTTTTTAAACCACATGGATTACTACTGGTTACCTATCCCTGTCACAGATCAACAAGAAAATAGTTGCAGATAAAGATTTAAAATGAGCTGAGGCCCATGGGCAAGTAGAAGTTGGGGATAGTATTGGCCCATGGGTAGGTAGTAGGGAACAGTAGAGGCCCATGTGTAGGTAGTTGGACACAGTGGGGATATATTATATAAAGTATACAATGTACATATACCAGGGATCTCCTACCTGTGGGGCTACATTTGTTTAAAAAATATAAATCCCAGCATTCCACTACAGCACTGACAATATCAGAAGGCTTTCAGGGAATGCTGGGAGTTGTAGTTTTAACACATTTGGATGCCTGCAAGTTGAAGACCTCTGCTATTTATTTTAGTGGTATGGTCGGTTTGTTTCTATGAACATTTTTGGTTATGAATTAAACATTTATTTTGACTTTTTTTACTTACCTGTACAAATTTTAGGAAGAAAGACTAAAATCGGGTCGGGTCGGTTTCGCGTCCGAAAGCTTGCGGGTCGGGTCGCAGGTATGAAGCGAGTATAAAAGCGGATTGTGGGTTGGGTGTGGGTACGGGTTTTTCGGGTCGGGTCGGGTGCGGGTCTGGAAAATTAGCCCCGTGCAGGACTCTAATGGCAGCTATTTTTTTATCGACATCAACCCGTTAGCCATGACAATGAGAATTCTGGGGTTCCAAGGCTTAATAAGTTTGCAACTTTGCACAAGAAAAAGCAATCAATCCTCAAATGCAAATTTCCCATTTCTTGTTATCTTCAAAATATTCAGATTTGTTGAAAAATTTGGAATATTTTGAAAGTACGAGAAATCTAAAAATAATAAATAAATATGCGGAATGACAAAACAGGAAGCCTGTGAAGTTTCCAGTACTGGACTGTTTTTTTTAAAAAAGATTTTGGGCATTGTTACATGTTCCTCAGAACATTTCCCAGGTCCCTCAGCCAGTAACAGTAAGTTATCATTGCTATTTATACAGGGGCGTATGACCACCCCCCTCCACAAAGCTACACCCTCCTGTTTAAAAACAGCTGATCTTGCGTATGAATGAAACATACGCACTATCAGCTGTTTAAAAGACCAGACACAAACTCCCGGCTCGGTTCCTGAAGTTTGGGTCCATTATTTCAAACAGCTGATTGCACGTATGTTTCATTCATATGGATGATCAGCTGTTTTTAAGCAGGAGGTTGTGGGCTTGTGACGGGCTCTCCTACCTTCCAGGCCCCCCCATGGTCGCAGGGGTGGCAGTAGTTACGCCACTGTATTTATAACATCAATGCAGGTGGAATTTTCAAATGTTCGGTCATCTCTATTCTCAATGAACCCAAGTACATCTGTGGTATCTGAGGACAGATTTATATATATTATATAATCATTTAATTAACAGGGTGATTAGTTTGATAACCCAGCAAAGCCCTGAGTAGCTGCTTTCCATTTTACAATGGATAGTTACCCCCATGGACAGTTTTCCCTCGAGCTGTTTTAGGCAAAGCCCATTGAAAGAAGAAAAAATGGAGGTCTCATTACTCCCAGAGAGCACTTGATTATATAAAATCCTTGGTCTAGATTGATTTTCTCACCAAGTCCCATATAATAAAATAGAAGGGTGGTAAATGGATAGACGTGTTTTATTTTTCTTAAATGAAATTCCTTGGTTTTGTTTTATGGCAAACTACATAACTTTTAATAACTGCAAGTCTGGAACCCAAAGTATTTGCAAAATATTGTAATGATATTAAATTTATCATCCTTTTTTTGGGGGGGACACCGATGTCTCTAGCGCATTTATAATTTATATTACCTAAACTGAATTAACTTGCCAAGTATCTGGAAGCGATATCTTATACCGTCAAAAATGAATACGATACATAAACTGCTACTACATTTTTATTCCTCCTTTTTTTACTCTTCCGCTGCAAAAACAATTCTCATTGCTGTGTGTTCCTCCGTTGCCAGAAGTATCACTTTACAGGACTGTTCATTGCACTCATGGGAAGTGTATGGAAATTTTACAGCTCCAAGTTACAAATGGGAAAATGATGGTGTGCCAGCTGGCATCTCTCCATGCTCCAACAATAATTCTTATTATTTTTGATGGATCCCATGGTATATGACATATGTATCCAAGGAACAGAACCTGACAGTGACATGCCCATTTATAACTGGGGTTATTAATAATAAATAATGATTAGATTAGATAGAAGCTTTTTGCTCTACTTGCAGTAGTAATTTTTCATAGGATCATAATAAAATCTCTCCATGTAACCATTTTAATTGCAATTAATGTATTCTTCATTCAAAATCTCTATATATATGTAAGTGCCCAATAAAGCCCCCCATTTTGTATACCAGGGGGGTAGGGAATGCTATTCCTACTTCCCTGGTTGCCCACGTGTAAGAGCGATGGGTTACTAATTATGCAGCGCCTGACAGCTCCCCGCTCGATTCAGTACTTGTGAAGTTGTGTTTATGAGTAATCTGGCCCGTCCCCTTTATTTGACCATGGCCTGGCCTATGGAAAAATGTGCTTCTAGCAGATTGGACGTGTCGTTTTCTCCTTCGCAATATTGCCAAGATCCACCCTTTACTCTCTAGCTCCACTGCTAAAATGCTCGTGCATGCCCATCTTGACTACTGTAACATTCTGCTACTTGGACTCCCGGCCTGTCATCTCTCTCCACTCCAGTCTATCTTAAACTCGGCAGCTCAGATCATCTCACTCTCCTCCAAAAGAGAATCCTCAACCCCCATACTTCAGTCCATAGGGTGGTTTCCCATCAAACAAAGAATCATATTCAATACCCTCCTTTTAACCTTTAAATCCCTTCACTCTGCTGAACCTCCCTTCCATCTTAAACCTTTCTCACTTGCTGCTCCCTACCTTTGGAAGGACATTAATTCTTTCAAATCTAGACTGTTATCCTACCTTTCTAATCACCAGCATAACAAATGATTGTTAGCCATCTCTAGCACGTTGTACCCATTGCACCACTTGTAATTGTATGTTTCCCCACCCACTTAGATTGTAAGCTCTTTGGGGCAGGGATCTCATTTCTAAAGTGTAAAGGCATGCCGCACTTATATCAATTGTATCCATAATTTATATAAATATGTGTTCTTAACCTATGTATGAGATTATATTTAATTTTACTTATCTGTATAATTGCTTGTATTTATCCCCTTGTTTGAATACTCTGTATTTTATAATGTACAGCGCTGCGTACCTAAGTGGCTCTTTATAAATACAATTATTACATTGGATCCTCACCCTAGCTTCTTTAAATTAAATTAGGGATTAGTATTATTGTCCTTAAAAGAGTTTCAATGTTTAACTGGCCAGTTGTCCTAGATGACATATCCAAGCACAGATTCACTTCCAACATGAGGTACTGTGACTGTTCCTGAACCACAGATTGCTGCTATTGTACTTTATACAGTAATGTGTACAAATATCATTTTTATAAAAATGGATGTAATTATTACCATAAACTGACTGTGGGGTTGACAGAAATAAACCAGAATTTACTTCCAATGTACAACTGGCCAGATGTTCTGGATGACACGTTCCTTGTGTACCTCCAACATGAAGCATAAGACGTGGCTGCAGAAGACTAGTCGCAGTGAACAAGTATCATTAAGAAAATTCCATGCACAGCTGTTCAGGAGTATAGGTGTATATAAAGAACTGGTGATAATCTGAAGGAATGCTGGGAAATTCCACAAACTGTCAATCTTAATGTAATACATTAAAGGGCATTTGTGCTGGAACCACATAGGAACAGTAAATGTCCCTGTTTAAGTACGCTTGTGAAGGTTCTCATTCATCCATGTCATGGTATATCTGTTGTATTCAGTTAGATCAACTGGACTGTTGAATACAGCAGATATCCCTGTTTAAGTAATAAATAAAATTGTTTCATTACATTATTTTCAGAATTAATAATAACGATATTTAGCCCGAGGTAATCCACTTAGCTGCTGGACAATTCTCACCAACTCCAAACAGCTGACAGATTAGAGATTTCCCACTTCCATTTTCAGGGGGGGGGGGTTCTTTACAAGATTTTAAATATTGCCCAGGGTTACCTTTCTTAGCTTGGCAATGAACAGCTGACTGTGGTTAACGAATGCTGGGAACGGTGGAAGATCAGTAGCTGGAGGGCCACATGTGTAATCTGAGGGATTATGAATATAAATAGTCTTGTGCTTGAGAGTAATCACTTGTGACAGCTTTGGTTTCCTGAACGTCTTCTTAGATTTTTTGTGAAATTGGAAATAGAAGGATAAAGAATCTGCATATAGAAAATGTAGTCACATTCTAGTGGTACGTAGTCGTCTTAACATATAATTATTCCATCAAACGTGTATTTGTGTTACTATGTTGTAATGAAAACATTCAGGTGTCATGGAAAATAACACAGAGCTACATCAGTCCTTATATTTTCATTACAAAATAGACTAAAATTACACATGGTGACGAATCTTTGGACCTTCATCTGCTGCTAATCTGCAAGTTCCAGCATTCTCCTAAGGCTGCTGGCAGAGGTTTTTAGGTGGCTCAGCATCAGCTGTTCGACCATCTGTGAAGCTTAATCCATGGTACATCAGATCATTAATTATAACTATAAAGCCAGCACCCTGAAGAATGAGTAAAGGACCTTATGGAAAGATAGACATCCTGATTACTCCATAGGCAACAGATATTGTATGTATTTGGTTTAATTTTTGGAATTTTCAAGATTCATACAGTAATGCCTACTGACGTTTCAGGTATGATGCAATTACTTTAAAGGGGAATGTCCACTCTTTAAACAAAAAAATAGTCAATTGTCAGCTACTTGTCCCCAAACCCAACTGATATATTTTGCACTTTATTACCTACATTACTAACTAGAGGATAATAATAAGGATAATTATTGTCCCCATTTTGACTGAGTAAGCAGGCTCCTCCCTCATGCCGTCAATCAAGGCTGTGACTATTAGAGATGTTCGAATACAGCAAGTTTCCTTCCAGTTTTCAGATTTTCGGAATTCTGAAAAAATGTGAAAACCCAAAAACAGACCCATAGAAGTCAATTGGAAAAAAAATCCTAAAAAATTCAGCAATTGTACAAATAGCAGTTGTAACTTACTGGAGATGTCTTAGGCACCTGGGAACTGGTCAGGGGAACAAGTACTATACATATCCCCAAACCTAAATGAAATTTAATTTTCTCCACGCAAGCTATTTTCAAGCTTGTGCATGTAAATATCCAAGGCTCTTTTTGGTAGCCTCGCATATTCGATAACTATCGAAAGTAGATTCGGATCCCTCAAAAATAATTACAACTCAAAAGTAGATAACCCTCGAAAGTTGCCTCAATAATCCTTGAAAGTAGCTTTGGTAACCCTTGATAATAGATTCGGTAACCCTCGAAATTAGCTCCATATTTTCGAAAGGTTACTGAAAATATCCATGATTAGATAGTTCCAAATGGTTTGGATCTGACCCTGATCCCAGCCCTAGTGACAACTGACATCACAACCAATGATTGACTGTATTTTCAACTCTTATGCATATGCTCAACCTTATAAAAAGGTCATTGAGCACAATGAGGAGACAGATACCTTTGTTAAAAAGAAATAGAACTTTTAATTAAATATCTGGTTACAAATACATATAATATACTGGTTAATATAGCAGTTGGAGTTGTGGGCATATATTTGACAAGTCATCAGTTTTTTCTTGAGGGTGGACATGTCTTTTAAAGGTGAACTGAAGTCTAATGATGAAATTTAGGAAATCCCCCATGTTATAGAAGTGATGTGACCTATTTGTTATATTAAACAGACTTATACTGTATAAAACTTAATGGAAATCCTATTACCAATACAACATACCTTTCTTTCTATATACTGTACCATAGTGTTTTCAACTGGGGCTGGGGCTGTTGCCATATAAATTAGAAAAGAAAAAATGGCAGACTGCAACACTGTCTTTGGAAAAATATCATAAGACCGACCGTCCTTTATTATTCAATATTAGAGGGACGCAGTTTAAAAACATTTAAAAAAACAAATGTACAAATATTCACCTGACGTAAGTATGGCTAGCAGTTTATAAGCCACTCAAAGCCCCTACCTGTGGGGCTGTTGCCAAATGAGGAAGCACTTGGGGAAAGGGGAATTACCAGCAACCTCATTGACAACAGTGTTATTATTATTTATGTTCAGGTCTACTTAAATGTTGAGTGATTTCATTTACATCTTCCAATTTATATTCATATACAGTAATGCCTATGGCCTACTTCTATGTGTCAACCCACGTTGTGCACAGGGGCACCCCTAACATGAAGAAAACTGTAACATTTGCTCATGGTGTCCCCCTGGGATCCACTAGAAAGGCATCGGTTAAAATAATTCCTTCCTTCTGCAATAATGCATTTCAGTCACAACACAGGAATTCCATTCATAGAAGGACAAAAGAAAGGTGCAGTGACACACACTCCCATTGGTCTGCCTGGGAACTAGGTGGAGATTTTGTGGTGGTGGTGGTATGTGTTAAATAAAGTTGTTTGGATTTAATGATGTCACACATGTGTGACCTCATCCTTTTCCTGATTTTGAGAATACCTGGGAGCTAGGCCATCTTGTCAATCTGTGAAATTAAGTGAAGGAGGGTCATGCAGCTGACCAGCAGCAGCATGACTGTGAGTAAGGTAAAAGATGGTGTTGAGTGTTCCTGTAGTCCTATTCTTTGTCATAGAGACCAGTATGGGCATAAGGGCATTATATATGTACCAGTCTGTGTGTGTGGAGCATGGGGGCATCTTATATTTACTATTTTGTGTTTGCTGGGCTTGGGGGCATCTTATATTTACCATTCTGTGTATTTGCTGGGCATGAGGGCATCTTTATACCATTATGTGTGAGCTGGGCATGATGGCATCCTATATGTACCATTCTGAGTGAGCTGGGCATGGGGGCATCTTATATTTACCATTCTTTGTGTGTGCTGGGCATGGGGCATCTTATATGTACTGTAGCATTGCATTATTATAATATGTTTTAAAAAAAATATTTTATTGGGAGAACACTATAGTTGTCCTTTAAAGAAGTTCGGTGCGTTTGGTTGTTAAGGAAAAAAAGGAACATTTTCATATTCCAATGACATTAGCCTGCTCATCCAGCAACTATTTTATGTATAAATAAATTCTTCTGAAATACTGACAATGTCTAATGACTAATAAAGTCTATTATGGTTTTGGCCTTGACTCACTCCCTGTGTTGTTTACGTTCCTCAGTAGAGGTCTAAGCATGTTTGACCCATCCAACAGCCAATCAGTAGATTTTACATCCTGGGAAGAAGGACCATTACAGAACATCAAATGACAGCTCACTCCTTGCCACAGCAAAGCATAGCAAATGATATGAAATCACTAGATTATTCAATAGCAAGGCAATAGGAAGAATAACTAGGTACCGTATATACTCGAGTATAAGCCGAGGTTTTCAGGTTCTAAAATTAGCCTGAAAATGTAAGCTCGGCTATAATCGGGTCAAGTTCCTCCAGGAAGCAGCAAGTGTTAACTTTCCTTGGCAGAGGGCCCTTTGGGCTGGGTAAACTGTGCAATTGCCCAGGGCCCTGACATCTTTAAGGGGCCCCACAGGGAGGGATTCCTGCATGGCACCGCTTTCAAATTTTTCTCTGCCCGGCTGTCACGATCCCCTAGCCTAGCTGCTGCTCTCGTGTTGCCTGTTATGAGATCTTCAGGAAAAGACCCCCGTGAGACCCCCTCTGGACGGGAATCTAAGTACCAGCCGGTTTTCACCAGAGCCTCTAATGGTGAGGATGTTTTGCGGCGGACAGATACCAGGTCGCGGCTCCAGAGAGAGAACCACAAAGGCCAATCCCACAATGTGGAGAGGCAGCAGAACAGATACAGGTGTAACAGGAAGTAGAACCTGGGGATGATATCGGATCGGAAGTAGGAGCTGTGGAGGATATGCAGACCGGAGATAACTGGAGGTAGGAGCTGTGGTAGATATTCGGACCGGAGGTAGGAGCTGTGGAGGATATGCAGACCGGAGATAACTGGAGGTAGGAGCTGTGGTAGATATTGGACCGGAGGTAGGAGTGTGTGGAGAATATGCAGACCGGAGATAACTGGAGGTAGGAGCTGTGGTAGATATTCGGACCGGAGGTAGGAGCTGTGGAGGATATGCGACGGAGATAACTGGAGGTAGGAGCTGTGGGAGATATTCGGACCGGAGGTAGGAGCTGTGGAGGATATGCAGACCGGAGATAACTGGAGGTAGGAGCTGTGGTAGTAGATTTCGGACGGAGGTAGGAGCTGTGGAGAATATGCAGACCGGAGATAACTGGAGGTAGGAGTGTGGTAGATATTCGGACCGGAGGTAGGACTGTGGAGGATAGCAGACCGGAGATAACTGGAGGTAGGAGCTGTGGTAGATATTCGGACCGGAGGTAGGAGCGTGTGAGGATATGCAGACGGAGATAACTGGAGGTAGGAGCTGTGGTAGATATTCGGACCGGAGGAGGTAGGAGCTGTGGAGGATATGCAGACCGGAGATAACTGGTAGGTAGGAGCTGTGGTAGATATTCGGACCGGAGGTAGGAGCTGTGGAGGATATGCAGACCGGAGATAACTGGAGGTAGGAGCTGTGGTAGATATTCGGACCGGAGGTAGGAGCTGTGGAGGATATGCAGACCGGAGATAACTGGAGTGGTAGAGCTGTGGTAGATATTTGGACCGGAGGTAGGAGCTGTGGAGGATATGCAGACCGGAGATAACTGGAGGTAGGAACTGTGGTAGATATTCGGACCGGAGGTAGGAGCTGTGGAGGATATGCAGACCGGAGATAAACGGAGGTAGGAAATGTGGGAGATATTCGGACCGGAGGTAGGAGTCAGGACCAACAGGAAACACACGCTAGAGGAACACAGGATAGGAGTCCAGAGCAAACAACTCTGAACTGGCAGCAAGAGGCCAGCTGCAGGAGGAGCCTAAATGGCCCCTGTGACCTCCTCCTGCTGGCCGTGCCCCGGAAGGGAACGGCTGCAAGCAGGGTAAAAGCCTGCCCCGCCCACGTCCTCGCGTACTGAGGACGCGCGGGCACGTGAGGGGGCGTGCGAGCGGGCGGAGCGCGTCATCGGCGCGATCCCGCTCGCGACCGCCGGAGGAGGACCCCGGACCGCGGCAAGGTAAGTACCTGACAGTGCCTGTGTGTCATTCCCATACACAGTGTGTTAGCTGCCTAGTTCATTGAACACTTCTGTGCTTTAGGTCTGCTGCCCACCCCTGGTCTCCGACCTGGCAGCAATGCAGGGGGACATTTTTATGGGTTTTTCTGTCCATCACGATCCCCTAGGAGGTTTAACGATCTGCTGTAGTAAGACACTGACTTTCCCCTTTCAGAGCTGCCGGTAATAGCAACATTGTTTCATCTATTACAAGTGCTGATTAGCAAGGTAATTCCTTAAAGGCAGAGTCATAAAGTGTTTGAATTTCTTTCTTCTGCTGTCCATTTAAAGGGCAACGTAAACCTCAAAACAATACTAAATCAGAAGGCGGTAGTGGTCATAATTTCTACCCTCGGCTTATACTCGAGTCAACCAGTTTTTACTTATTTTTCAGGTAAAAACAGGTACCTCGGCTTATACTCAGATCGACTTATATTCGAGTATATACGGTATGTGTATTATAAACTAAGAATTAACAAAGTAATTCTATTTCTCACTGAACATCCCCTTTAAGGAAGATGTCAGATATTTATTTTTGGTAACAGTTTACAGGATTGTGTTGCTATATACGTTATGATTGTTGTTTTACTTGTTGGGTGTTGGAGTTTAGAGAATATTCAAATAGCTACTAAACTCATACAGTTTGATTAGGACCACATCAAATTCCATGCAGTTTTAAATCACCAAATTAACAACATAAAGTATGTAGTGAACTTGAATGGAGACTATAGTGCCCTAATCACTTTTTAATAATGTATATCTTCTATATTTCCCAAGGAGAGGTTTCTGCCCTGCCTCCTAAGGGATGTGCTCATCTCTGTTAAAGATGGGAGGAGTGTCAGAGACTTGGACTGAAGGACAAGCATTAGATGTGGAAGGAGCTACTCTTTGATAGCTCACCACTCCTGTTTGAAATTAAGAAAGGGAAGTATGAGAACAGTCTATAACCTCTCTAGAAAATATTAATTTAATGTCAAAAATGTTCTTGGAGGCACTGTAGTGTCTCTTTAAATGTGTACAAATGTTCCCTTATTTTCTATGCCTATGTACAGTTCACTTGGTTTTAAGTCTTTGTTGATGTATGAAGTGAATTATAAATAATAAGGTGAAAATTGAGATGCCATTGTTATAACAGGAAAGTTGGCTGAGATTTATGTAATATCCCTAGTGGGTTGTTTGTATAGTTACTTGAAATATTTTACTGACATCATTCAATATGGGAAATCTGGGGCCTAATATATTGCTAAGCAAATGAATGTGATCATTTGAGGATAATGTAATGTGTTTTACAGAAGGACTAGGTTTTATTTCTTACTAGCAAGTGCTAGTCATAAAATTGTTACATATATTATTTATCTTGGTCTTAAATGTCAAACTTAATTTGTTTCTAATCAAAATAAGGGGTCCATTAAAAGTGGTTTATTATATTTAAAACAAATATATAACTTTTTCCTATTCATAACCCAGTATCAATTCCAGGGTATGAAAAATGTTTTATGAGTTTGGCGCCCATAGTTAGTAACAAAATGGCAGACATGCAGGATATTAAAGGTTCCGTATTGTGTAGATATTTTTGTCTCACCCATTATTGTCTTTAACCAATAAAAAAGTCCAAACAGAGGACATGTCCCCGCACACAAAATGTTTTTTTGTTGTTCTTTTTATTGTTTTGTGTGTATGCCAACTTCTTTTAAGCAGGGATATCCTGAGGAGTTAGCCCAACAGGGCACTTAAAAGATTTTATGGTCTAGATCTCATTGTGGCTATGTGTTCTTGTAAACCATCCCTACCCAGAACTGTGTTACCTTTCTTCTTTTTGTGTTGCCCCTTTCTGTCTCAGTGTTTTCACGTTCCAGTCACTGCTCCGGCGAGACTTGCAGTACGGGATTCTCCCTCAGCCAGGAAGTCAGCTTACGTGCACACAGGTGATATCATTGTGCGTTATCTTTATAAACCTTTTCATTCTCGTGGCTTCTTCTCACTTGTTGTTTGGATGAGAGGAGGAGCGCATGGGACTGCTCTGGTGGCTTTAAGCACTTTGTTTATCAAGTCCATGCACACTAAGACAGCATTATTTCCCTCCCTTTCAAATATAGATATTACATTTCATTTTGTTTTCCAATTGTTGTCTAGAGATTGCTGAACTTCATAAAGTTTTTTTTCGAAAATTTTTGAAAATACATATTTGCGGAAATAAGAGAAATCCTTGTATTTTCTCGTAATTTCGAAAATTTTCAAAAATACGAGAAATTCGCATTGCGGAAGTTCGGAAGGCGGAAAATCCGGAAAAATCCGCCGTTCGCAAACGGTATAAATCTGCAGCGGATCCGGGTTCGGATCCGCGAACTGGCCATCCCTACATGTCACTATCACCAAAACTTGTTAATACACTTCTTAAACATGAGCGGGCAATTGTTGGGTTTTGCGCAAGCTACATTCAAGGGTTACGGGTAATTCAAGGGTTACCGAACAATACTTTCAAGGGTTACCGAAATCAAACAATACATTCGAGGGTTACCAAAATCAAATGATACAGTCAAGGGTTACCAAAATCAAACAATACTTTCGAGGGTTACTGAACAATACTTTTGAGGGTTACCGAAATTGAACGATACTTTCGAGGGTTACCGAATAATACATTCTAGGGTTAGCGAAAAAGAACCATACGTTCGAGGGTTAGCGAAAACAAATGATATATTTGAGTGTTAACGAAAAGGAACATTACATTTGAGGGTTAGCGAACGATACGTTCGAGGGTTAGCGAAAACAAATGATATATTTGAGTGTTAACGAAAAGGAACATTACATTTGAGTGTTAGCGAACGATACGTTCGAGGGTTAGCGAAAACAAATGATATATTTGAGTGTTAGCGAAAATGAACATTACATTTGATGGTTAACGAACGATACATTAGAGGGTTAGCCAACGGCCTGTAAATTCGATAATTATCGAATTTACAATAATTATCGAACAAAACAGCCGCGAGTCCGGAAAGTCCGAGAAATTCAGGATAGTTTGAGAAGTCCAAGTCCATTCGGGCTTGTTAAGTTCGACTCGAACTCGGGTTCGAGCTTGAGTTCTAGTCCATCTCTATTGTTGTCCTTTAAATATTTTAAAACTGTATAGTAACTGTAAAATGTGATTTCTGGTATTTCTGTATTGCTTCGAAAGAAAGAAGTTGTTTTGTCCCGGACATGATTAATGAGACAAGAGGACTCTAGAGAGACTGGAGGATGTCTAAATAAATTTAAGCCCTGATATTAGTGATGTCACGTAAAGCTACGTTATTCTAGCAAAACCCCACAGTGCTGCTGTGTAAACAGAGATGTCAAACGTTTGTTATTTTAAAGCTGAAATTTGTCAGAAAATGTGCAACAGAAAAGGCATCATGGCTCGTTCACAGCCTGATCCGTAGCTAAATCCGAGACATAGGAAGCAAATGTCTCCTTCAATCTCGACACTGTGAAAACAGGTTTCATAACATTGGGAAAGAAATGACCAAATCTGAATATTAAAGTGACAAGTAAAGCCTCAGGACAACACTGAACCAGAAGGCTGAGCGCCTTGATATAAAAGCAGTAATATGTCTCTTACCTCTCATTCTGATGCAGGTGCTGGGAATTAGCTGGGTGTTTGTGTTTAATTTCCCAGCATTCCAGATTAGGAGAAAAACTGCAGAGGCCCCTGCCACCTCCCACCCAGTCCAACCAGCGGGAGGACTGATACTGATGCTGATTGCATGTATGTATGTAAAGGTACACGCAATTAGCTGTTTAGTAGTTATGCCACTGATTTCAGTATCAAAAAATGTGGTCACTGACCATTGGGTTCTTTACACATGCCCAATCCTAAGTTACTGCAGGAATTTATTAAAGCAGGTAACACATACTGGGAGTCCTGAGCCAATCCTGTTACAGTCCATATTAGGCAGGGAAGCATGTGCCTGAAGTCAGGAGGTGTGACCAGACGCTGCATACACATAGCCTTTTTATTCAGTTCTTCTGGGAATAACATTTTCTTTAAAGGGTATGTCCACCCTTAAAATCATTTTTTAATATGATTCCCCCTGTCCCCCCAGCCCCAACCACTCTACTTTTATTCTTAGAAAGTGCCCTAAACTCTACTTACCTCCCCTCTTTCCTCCGCCGCGCTGCCGGCCCTCTGCTTGCGAGAAAATGCAAGCAGAGAGACGGGACCGGCAGTCGCGTCTGTGATTGGCTGAGCGGCAGCCAATCACAGACGCGGCTGCTGGGAGTTCTTTGCAGCAGGGGAAAAAAGGAAGGTAAGTAGAGTTTGGGGCACTTTCTAAGAATACAAATAGAGCGGTTGGGGCTGGGGGGACAGGGGGAATCATATATCTAAAGGGATTTAGACTAGGGGGAGTGAATCCTAAGAGGGAGGGGGAGGGAGGGGTAGAAGGGCTGCAGTACGCATGCCAAACTTCTCCTGGAGGCCAGGTAGGAGGCAGAGTCTTGTATGGACTCTGCTATCCTCCTGTTGGGCAGTTTTTGGGACTTTGGGGGGGGACTACAGGAGAACCATGTGGAGCTGGGATGTGAGGATTAAACTACACTACACAATGGGGCCAGTAGTGGATGGGATTATCGTTTTGGGGGTGGACATGCCCTTTAATGCCATCCAATACATACTCAGAGAGATTCTATATGTGGAGCTATTGGCATAAAAAGAGCTAAACCCACACTACTGGATGTAATAACGGGTTAGGGTAGGTTTAATTCCCATTTTTCAGGGCCTGCAATGTTTTCTTTTACCAGCACAGGCACCCAATTTATTTCTCCATAGCTTTATTTTTTTCCGCTACATATTACTATACTATGTATAAAAATAATTCTCTCCCTAAGATGTCCGTAGGTAGAAGAAAGGACAGAGAATGGTTGCAGGTCTATAACTAGCTTCAAAAAAGATCATTGTTTTTGGGATGGGGCTTATGACAGCTTTAAACACATGCCTGTCACAAAGACACAGAGACAGAGCAGTCTGGGAACTGTAACTTTACAAGCCTATAAAAATATCCAGAAAAGTTAGAGAGATCATCAAAGCTACACTGTAAGCCTATGAAACCTTGCTTTCTGGCTTCACTTGTCTATACACCTGACTTGTCACCAATGTTCGGGGTTTTTAGTGCTACATTATGCAATGTAATTTTTGCCATGCTAAAACTCAGCCTTAGAATTTTTGATGAGTTTCAGCTATTTGCACAATAATTTGTATTTCAGGGAACTTCTTTTTTTCCAATTTTGGAGTGTCTGATTTTCTGTATAATTCGTTTGAATGTAATTTTTCCTATAGTGCATAGTTTAAATGGTGAATTTTGAAAAGAACCTGGTTCGGACCTGCTGGTTTCAACATATTTGGAACTTATCTAAAAAGAATCGAAATTGAATGTTAGAAAACTGAAAATTCAAACAAATTGTTATAGAAACGTGAAAATTGCACTAAAAAATTCTAAAATTTCCGATTCAATCATGTTCAGGCTGGATTTTCAGAACCTCAGTACGGTAAGTTCGGCAATGCCGGAATGAACATTTTTCATTCATCTCTACTTGCAACATCCTTATATTTTTCAAAATATATAAATGTTTAACAAATGATTTATTGTTCAATTAACAAAATGTATGCATTTGTTTAGAACAAATAATATTTCATTAAAATAAAAATATATTTTTAAAAAATCATTTTTTTCTTAAAATGATAATTTTTAATTAAAGAAATAAACATTCTTTTTTGTGATACAGACATTATAGATCTTTGTGCAGATGTACTTAATATTTTCTCAAAAAGTACTGATTACCTACCAGCCTCCTAATAGAAATGTTTTAATTACACCTTAGAAGACTAACTAATGCATTTTCTTTGATCTAATGAAATCCAATTTATAAAACAAGACGAGACACAAGAAATATCCTATTCTTTTTTTTTTTTTTTTTGGTTTATAAAATTGTAACTTCCTTATTTGCAATGCAACTTTTATTTGTCCTTGGTATACTTTGTATTTCGAACAGTTAGGTAGATACTTAAAGGGAGTGTAATTCTTTTAGCTTAAAATGGACCAACTACTGCTTCAGTGCTTTATACACACGTGCGTTCACGGGGGCCAACGTGTGACGTATGGTGTGTATGCACGGGCGTTTCGGCTGATAATCGTGCCGTGTATGGGCACTTTGTCAGCTAAAATGCCGTTTGGTCAGTGCTCGTTGCTGACCGGCCAGGCGGATCTTCAACCGAACGGCCATTTCGGCCATCAAAGTGCCCATACAAGGCAAAATTACCACCAAAAATGTCCGTGCATACACATCGTGCATCACGGGTCGGCAATTGCACATGTTTATGAACCTTTATATTAGCATTTTGGTTTCCTCATTTGATATGCAAATACTTCTGATTAATACCCTTGTACCATAGCAGCTCAGAAAGCCAGAGAGCACTATCCATTCTAAAACAGCCTTCACAAGTCTTCCCCAGTCTACAAATGTCACTAATAAATTAAATAGGATAAGGAGAGAATAAAGGCTTCGAAACTCCCTTTTCAGCAATATGCAAATAAGGAACAAAGACTTCTGGGAATTTACCATGTTTCCATGGAAGCCAACTGCATCCTCCAATATCTTCACTTGTTTGTAGAAAATGTATTATATACATCCCATAAGGAATATAGTCAGTGATCATTTGAGAAAGGACACATTCATGTTTACATTAACATACAATAAAAAGATTACTCATTTGTGTCTTAAGATCATCTGTTGTGTTAGCAGTTTGGAATTTGCTGAAAGTTCTTAACAGTCTTAAAGGGCAACTGTGGTCTCAAAACAAGTTAGGGTTAAATGAAAGCCTGCAGTTTTTCATTTAAAATGAGCTGACAATCACATCTCTGGCTGGAGCCTGTGAGAAATTGCATTGGGTGAATGATCAAACTTCCTGTTTCCAGTAGGTTAAGTGACATCACCTGACCTCTGCCCGCCCCTCCACCCCGGGGAGAGGCATGCTCAGTGAAGACATAATGCTGGGGAAATCAGGAAGTACCTGGGGGGAAAAATTGACAGTTGAGAAATGGAGCCTATTAATGTAGGCAGAGGCTGGTCACATGGCTGAAAACAGGAAGTGTTCAAGCAGGAAGTAATATTGCTGAACCTTTCCAGCAATAACTTCTCACAAATTGTATCTAGATATGGGATTTAGGTTTTATTTTAAAGGTGTGATGGAAGTTTTTTTTATATAATCCTTACTAGTTTGGAAGAATTCAAGACCACAGTTACCCTTTAATACACCAGTACCTCTCAGTACTCTCTTTCTCTCAGTTTTCTAACTAAACACTGTATCTCATAGTAACAGCACAAGAAATAATAAGAAACTTAAAAACAATGAAAAGCTTGACATTTAAAGAGACCACCCAATGGTCCTCCATTCCCCACCCCCATCTTGGTCTGTCACTTCCACACTCATAAGTGCAAAAGTAGGTAAGATGCACTTCAGGAAATTATATTATTTCTCATTCTGGCATACATACCATATCTTTTCAACAAGGTGAATGCAGGATGGAGCTGGCTACTTTCATAATAATAATCAAATCCAATATGGCTGAGATATTTAATAGTCGCCACAAATGGTTAATGCATTTTTTGTAGCATTAAACAAGGCAAACAAATCACAGCAGTATTTATAAAGCAGAGGAAAGTAGATATTTGGTGAAAGAGTATATAAAAAAATCTACACGTCTAAGGTCGCTTGGAAACACATTCTTTTACATACAAAAATGTGCCCCCTACGTGTTAGACATTTTGATTGGTTTACCCCAAGTTGACATAAAAGTCATCTAGAATTTTAATGGTAGGTAGTAGATCAGCCCTGTGTACCTTAACCTATTTCCAGTATCTTAGTGTAGCAATTAGTCCAGCTAGCCTATTGGCTATTGATTTTTTAGGCAGATGGGCCTATATGCAGTCGGATACAAATGGTCCTTACCCTTCTTCAGAAATACTAATATGGCATCTTCCTCCTGTAGACTGTTGGTGCTGCTTCCCATTCTCCCTCTCTGAAAAGGTGGGTGGTGTTAGTTTTGGAAGTACTATACAGTATCTTTAGGATTGATGTTTGTGAATACCAAATCACTTAAAGGATATGTACACTGGAAACTTTTTATTTATTTCCATTACTGGAAACTATAATTTTCCCAACTATCATTTTACCATTTATTTGTCACATCAAGGATAATAGTATCACACAAGAACCCGAAAAATGGTGCTTCAAACAGTGTTTATGTAGCACTACATGTTTCAGACCATCTCGGTCTTTCATCAGGTGCAATAATAATAATCATTATTATTGCACCTAATGAAAGACTGAGATGGTCTGAAACATGTAGTGCTACATCTCAAATAAACACTGTTTGAAGCACCATTTTTCGGGTTCCCGTGTGATACTTTGATACTTGATGTAACAGATTGGAGGACGAGTGTACCCCACATGGTTGAGCCCATTGAAGCATTATACTGTAACTACTTGCTGCCTGAGGAAACCTCTACTTTGCAATTTACCATTTATTTGTCCTCAATCTGTTTTGTATAGATATAGGCAGATATAGGCAGTTCCAGGAAATCCTAGGAGTCTCTATTTCCTGGAACTGCCTCCACCATTGCTTGTTCTATATGGTCAGCTCAACATGTAATCTGCAACAGATATTTCTCTTCACCTATTTTTGCTTTTCTTCCCTTCTAGTTACAATATCTGCCGATGTCTTTATTTGTTCACTCAGAAAAAAACATACAAACTCAGCTGTAATTTGTGGTGAGTATACAATTGGAAATCTGCTCTCTTCTACAGAAAGAACTCGACCTGTACGGCTTAAGCCCCTCATTAAGCATGGCAGCTCAGATGGTTAGAATAATTGGATGTAAGCCAGGGGGCATCTATTTAGTCTATAATTAGGCATTTTATTTTTTTCTCCCTTTTTATTTCCTTTCAGCGAATGTGCTTGAATTTGAAATCCTGCTGAGACAAAAGATATAAAAAGTATTAAAAAATTCCAATCTAGAGCATATTGGGATATAACCCCATCCCCCACCTCCTGTTTTTATTTATCTTGCTGTTATTATCGACTGTCCGTGATTTTTTATCTGCACTGAATACAGCCATACTATTGAAATTTACAGTGGCTAGTATAATTATTGCTTTTACAAGGACAGAAACATAAACTGTAGAGATGAAAAAAACTTTTCGTTCCGAAAATTCAATTTGAAACCCATTGAATTGGAATTTTTCGAATTCTTAATCAGAACTATTGATGTTTCGATTTTTAAACATAGTTTCCAAAGTAATTTTTGAATTTTCAGTTTTCAAAAAAAAATTACCCCCAAAAATAGGGCTCATCATTAATAAACTGGATGAAGTTTTTAATCACGTAGGGGTTAAGGGGTTAAAGTACCATTTAAATTGATTTTAGTAAAGAAAAATTTACTTAAAAGAGAGCAATGCTACAGAAATATTAACTGAAAACTAGAAAGGGAAAGTTTAGGTATACAGTAAATTTTGAACTGGCCTTGAAAGGCTGCATTTTTAAAGGAATGTGAGTGTCTGTGCTGCAGATTTTAAAACTCAATATATCTGTTGTATTCAATTAGATCAACTGGACTTGAAATGTAGTTCTTGAAGACGTTTCGCTTTCAAGTCCAGTTGATCTAATTGAATACAACAGATATACCATGACCTGGATGAATGAGAACCTTCACAAGCTTAAAACTCAATAATCTTGCTATGGCAATGAAAGAGGACACAAGTGTAACAATAGTTACCATTAAAGTATGGATTTTATGGCTGCCACGGGAATGGAAGGGTAAGTCAATAGGTGTATGTACCTGTGTCAGGTTGGGGGTTAAAAAAAACAACCTTTTTTGATGATTGGACAAAATTTGATTATAGTTATCCTTTAAGTGTGGCTGCCACGGAAATGGAAGGGTAGGTCAGTAGGTGTGTGTACCTGTGTCTGTTTGGGGTGTGTGTCTATTTTACATTTATGACCATAAAACTAACTTTTATTGCATATATGGCCATATATGGAAGGGTAGGTCAGAAGGTGTGTGTACCTGTGTCAGGTTGGGGGTTAAAAAAACGAACATTTTTGCTGATTGGTCAAATTTAGTTTTTTTTTTACTGTAGTTACCTTTTAAGTATTGCCACAGAAATAGAAGGGTAGGTGAGAAGGTGTGTGTACCTGTGTCAGGTTGGAGGTTAACAAAATGAGCTTTTTTGATGATTGGTCAAAATTAGTTTTTTTTACTTTAGTTACCCTTTTAGTTACCCTTTAAGTATGGTTGCCACAGTAATGGAGGGGTAGGTCAGTAGGTGTGTGTACCTGGGTCTGGTTGAGGGGGTATGTTTTTTGTGTTTACAACCATAAAACTAACTTTTATTGAGGATATATCAAAATCTTGTTTTTTTTACTTTTATTTACCCTTTAAATATTGCTGCCACAGGAATAGAAGGGTAGGCCAGTAGGTGTGTGTACCCGTGTGACATTTGGGGTATATGTTTTTGCATGCATGACCATATAGCTAACTTTTATTGAGGATATATTAAAATTGGTAATAGCACTCTTCTTCTTTATGCCCCACACGTCTTAACTGGATTTCATGTCTCTAGCTCAAAAACGGTGGGAGTAGATACAGTCCAAAAAAGAGGAAGAATCAAACAGAAAAAGAATTAGAAAGAACAGTAAAGCCTTTCTTGTGCTTTGAATGGGAGGACGTGACATCAGCGGAAGATTATTAAGGATGCACAAACGGTCAGGCAATCAGGCAGCCCGAATCTTAATTATGCTGCAAATCTACAAGATTTCAATATAAACATGACTGAGGGCTAGGCCTCACATTCCATTTTAAAGGGCACCTATAGTGAAATGTATACATTGCTCCAATCCAGACATAAAAAAGGTTAGTGTATTCTGCCTTATTCTAACCTTCCTCTGTGGCTCCCTGTTTGCACACAGTCTAATTTACTGCAGGGCTCCCCACTCCCCCTCCCCTCTCTGGTCATTCCCCCGTTCATTTAGTCCGGCTGTAAATTAAGCCTGTGAAACAAGCCGCTCATGCGCATTAATCCTCCTACACATGACACATCACTCTAACCTTTGTAAAAAAAAAAAAACCTTGGTATGTAAGCCTGTAGAGAGGAAGTTTCTTCGTTGTTCTGAAGATAGTGCTACATAAGAAATGGGAGGGGGGAAGGGGGGGAGTTTGGAAAGACCAGTCCTGAATCACTGCAGCCCAGTCTCACTTTGACAGGCAATAAATTGGTGAAAGCTTGCGGATGAGGGGGACTTCTCCTTCCCTTTACTTCTGTTTTTAACCCAGTATTTGCCAAGCATTTTTGAGAAGGAAGGAGTCATTGGGAGACTTGCTGTAAGTCCTGTGTAAACCTACACACTATACTGGCATGCTGTTAGGGGATTTGATTGATAGCTCAAGCAGGAGTGGTGTATTGAAATCTTCACTTCTTTTAACTTGTATATCTCAGGACAGAGGTGGAATCTGAAGAAAATAATAGGTACTCTGGGAATTGGGGGGAATTATAGAACACATAGAAAGAAGGCCATTTTTTTTTAATTTGCCCACTATAGATGCCCTTTAACAACACTAGTGTTGGACAATTAATTGCATACACGTTTCCACAATATTGTGTAATCGGAATGCATGCAATTTCATAATAGCATGCTCTGAATAACAGATCGAAGCGCAATGCAATCCATTGGTGTGTGCTTTTTAATCACAATATGCATTAAAAATGTGGTGTGGCCTAGCACTCAATCATAACCTCAAATTAGGTTCCAACTGCCCGATCGCCTGACCCCTTGTGCATCCTTACTGTCTGCCGCACGCTGTACTTAAACTTTGTTTTTACACAAAATCTCCCTTTAGTGATGTATCGTGAATGAACCACATTTGCAGACTAACTGGATTCTGGATGGAGATCGATGGCAACACCTTAATCCCATAGTTTGTTAGCAGTTTGGGCACTGTGCCACATATAATACATAAATCACTTTCACTGTCTCTTTCACTGTCTGCATCCACCCTTTTTTATCCTCTCCCTTTTCTTGATCTCACTCTTCAGTCATCCCTCACTCTTCAGTCTCTGTGTCTCTCCTGCAGCTGGACACAGCCGTCTCCCACCGAGCAGAATTCCATCTGACATGACGATTTCCTTTAAGAACTCTTTGAGACATTTATGATTGATTGCAAGTTAAACTAATTAATTTTACACATTTGTACAAGATTTGTTTGTATATTTGCACAGAGAGACACAAAGGAGGGTGACATAGGGCTGACTCAGGAAAGAAGAGGTGGGAGGAAGCCTGCAAGAGGGTCAGAGAAACTTAAAAATGGTAATGGATGCAGGAGGAGAAGGGTCAAGGGGAGAGATGATGTAATCAGAAGCCCCATGAGAAGAGCAGTCAGAGGACACGCATATATGACCTTGAAGTTTAAGCTTAAGCTTTATTTACACTGCAACCATCCAGTGCAACCACCCTCAAAGTTCCTGCAAACTAATGAGGTGTGTGCGATGTAATGTATTTATTTGTGATTGACATATTGAAAGTCACCCGAAGGAGTAAAAATACTGTTCTGGAACAACTCTACAAGGTACAGTTCCTCCAGAGAATTACATTTTTAGAGGGAATGCCTGGTTGTGGGTTTTTTTTTTTTGGGGGGGGGGGGGGTTCATATTATTTATAGTTCCAGTCAGTAGTTTACATTTAAGTTAATTTAAATTTAACACCGAAGTATTTGTGCAGATAATAGTCAAAATAAATTTGACTGTTGACTATTGAGAAGAACCAGTAATTACCTCTGCAGGTAGCGGAAGGTCTTTCTAACCATGGGATCAACGAAACCTAAAAAACTTTTATGACACCAACAGTTTTATTTTATTGCACATATAATTTGAGTTGTTATTTATATTTTATTTATTATCTGTGAATCCTGTGTGGAAGTCATCACATTCCTGGTCTCCCAACGTTCCGTCAATAACCCAACTTGTACTCTGGGGGCATAAAAACATATAAACTGGTAAATATCACTGTCAGCATTTACCAATGGTTATTACTATGGTCATTAAATAACATCCGGCATAGTAGCCTTATTAAAATGTATATGCCATATAAAGGAAAGAACACCGTGTTTACCTAACCTGGAATAGTGACCATGGTACTTAGTTATTTCACCTCTTTTGGTACTGCCAGTTAAGACAAATAAACCCATCTAAGAATCATTGGGAAAATAAAACACCTAATTTATCCTTAGTTCATGCATTTATTACTACATGGCAAGACAGCTACAATGCCCTGTACATAGGACTTCCACAGAAGGACTTGTGCTGCCTCCCATTAGTACAGAATGCCGCTGCATAACTATTAACAAACCTTCCTCATCATTGCCATATCACTCCAGTCCAGTTCTTCAGTCTCTCCTTTGGCTACTGATAAAATTAAGAATCCTGGTCTACTGGTGTTTAAATCACGGCACAGTTCAGGCCCTTGGTACTTGAAACACTTGTTGCCTCCCAACAATACTTCCCACATCCTTAGATCAACAAGATTAAATACTTTCCCAGAATCAATCTCAAAACATTTGGAATAAGATCCTTGCAGCCCTCGTTCTATGGAACTTCCTACCCAATTCAATATGGAGTTCTCCATCTCTAGAGGTGTTTAATTCCAGATGGAAAAGTCACATTCGCAGAAATGTTGCTTCCTTCCTCTATGGCAAATGATGGAACCGAGGCCTCTTGTGCATTTTGAGTTCAATAAGAGAAAGGGGCTTTCTGAAAGTTATTGTTGTTTTGTTATTGTCTCATGAAGTTTGTGCCTGTCACACACTATAGTGGATATATTACCGGACAATCTTACTGCTCCAACCTCTGATTCCCACCCTATAAGATATAAAAAAAAACGTTTTTCCTGACTTCAAAGGCAGATACTGCAGGTTAAATGGATTTATCCATGTTCTTCCTATGAAATTTCTGCCTTCATAGCAGCATTGTTGCTAAATTTAAAGGGTAACTGGTCATACAAGTGCTCTAGTTCTTTCATATTGTTCAAACAAGGCTAGAATGATTTCTCTAGCGTCTCTGGATCTTAAGTTATAGGCTAAAATATCCATCTTTTCTGATTTAGACCTGCAACCATTCTCTCTCCCAGTGGTTCTCAAACTTCTTCTGATCATGGCACATTTGGCAATCCAAATTTATCTTATGGCACACCTGTACTCTTAATGTTGGGCTTAACGTTGTAATTACCCATATTTTACATACTTTATAGTGTAAATTGTATTCAAATGTAGTGTAAAGCTACACTAAATTAACTGTGTTTAAATATTATCATAATATATATTTTTGGGAAACAAAATAGCAAAAATGTGAGTTATAATGGTGAAATTATTTCCACTGCCAAAATTCTGAGGCACACCTCTGTCTCTTTGAAGTCACACCAGTGTACTCTGTCTCTTTGAAGTCACCAACACCATTGTACTCTGTCTCTTTGAAGTCACAACCCAGTGTACTCTGTCTCTTTGAAGTCACACCAGTGTACTCTGTCTCTTTGAAGTCACACACCAGTGTACTCTGTCTCTTTGAAGTCACACCAGTGTACTCTGTCTCTTTGAAGTCACACCAGTGTACTCTGTCTCTTTGAAGTCACACCAGTGTACTCTGTCTCTTTGAAGTCACACCAGTGTACTCTGTCTCTTTGAAGTCACACCAGTGTACTCTGTCTCTTTGAAGTCACACCAGTGTACTCTGTCTCTTTGAAGTCACACCAGTGTACTCTGTCTCTTTGAAGTCACACCAGTGTACCTCGCCACACCCTTTGAGAATCCTTTCCTATACCCTTGGGCACCTTAGGGAAAGAAAAGGTTTTTTCTTCAGGGTTGTGGCTAGCTTTAGAAGTTGATTAGAAGCTTGATGGCAGGGCTTAGGATGCAACTGATGATGCTCTGTCCCAACAGTGAGCATGCAACAATTTTAACTTGGAGGTAGACCCCAAAATTCTGGTGATGTCACAGATCATAGTACTAGCAAGTACAAACACCCTTTATACTGCTGTAACTTTGAATAGAATCATGATCCTGGAGTAAATTTAAAGGTATTTTAATAAAGGCCACAGACTTTGATAAATGGTTGGCACATTGGTAAAATCATTGGTACAGATTCTAATAAATGGTTGGCATTTAGATAAATGGTTGTCATACAGAGACCGGTAAAATTATTGGCACAAACTCTGATAAATTGTTGGCACACAGACACTGGTAAAATCATTGTGTGCCAACTCTGATAACTATTTGACAAACATACACTGATAAAACCATCTGCACGGACTCTGATAAATGGTTGGCACACAAACTGGTAAAATCATTGGCACAAACTCTGATAAATGGTTGGCACACAGGCACTGGTAAAATCATTGTGTGCCTAGCATTTATCAGAGTCTGTGCCAATGGTTTTACCAGTGTCGGGCACAGACTTTGATAAATGGTTATCACACCGACACTGGTAGAATCATTGGCACAAACTCGAATAAATGATTGGCACACAGACATTGGTAAAATTATTGTGTACCAACTCTGATAACTGGTTGACAGACACTGATAAAATCATTGGCACAGACTCTGAAAAATGGTGGTCACACAGACACAGGTAAAACCATTGGCACAGATTCTGATAAATGTTTGGCACACAGACACTGGTAAAATCACAGTGGGAATACATATATAGCCAAATACAGTACCATTCCCTATCTATTAATTGCTTCAGGTTTTCTAATCTACGTAAACACCTAAGAGGTGGTTAGAGGGAAATTTGAGTTGGGAAGGGGGCAGAAGGTGAGACATGACCTGAACCAGCTCTGGGTAATTGTCAGCCAAAGAGGTCAACAAATCACTTTGGCCAACAACCTAATGTGTGTACAAGGCCTTACCATTGTTAAGCGATTCATCAGATCACTTGATGATTTTAGAGAGCGCTCCTATTAATCTCTGACATTGTGGTTGAGTTTTCCTGATTGCTCCTCTCTCCACTGCCGAGCAACCTGCCTGTACAAAAATCTCTGCGCAATTGTCTATGAAACGATTGCTTTATTAGTTTATAGAACTTTAAGGTCCCTGTAAAAACAATTACTCATTATGTATGATCATTTCTCTACACAATAGCCCTTTAATATACTTCTTACCCCAAATCTAGCAAATGTGTTTTATGAGAAGCATTCTAAAGTCACGTCAAAATTGAATTGAATGGTCATAAAATAAATGAACTCAATTCGAAATGAATTCTTACTGATTTTGGTTTTATTTCCTAATACACAAGCTCTAGAATATTTATCTCTATAGAATAATATACTTTAAGGGGAAGAGAAACGTAAGGCCTAAAGCCAACGTTGACAGTAAATTACAGAATTTATGGGCAGCTAAAGTACGGTCCAGACCTTCTGATAGATAAATGCAATTTTGATTAATTACCTCTGAAGGTGTGAAGTTAAATTTAGATGGTTTTCAGGAAAAGAAAACGAATTGCATCACCAATTCCGTAGTCGTTCTGGACTAAGTAAAGGTTTTCATTTGACAGCCTATTTCATTGGTATAATGACCTACTTTATTTTCTCTAGCATTCTGAAATCTCTTGCCAGAAATATCTAATACCTTTACTTTTTACTTTTTTGAATGTTTGCTGGGCAGCTGTTAATTTCCGTCTATATAAAATTCATTTCCAAAACAGACATCTGGCAAGGCCCTATTCAGCCCAGTTCAGATTTCTTTTGGAAAGCTGTGTAGTTTCAGATTACATATTCCCTTAACCCAGCGTGGATTCTCCTGTGACTTTGCACATACATACAAACACAAATGAAAAGTTTAGTGGGTTGGTTTTTTTGAGGTTTTTTTTACCATGAAAAAATACAATTCTAAAATGTATTAATTAATTAATTACTTTTAAGGCAGGCCATTTATTTTTAATTGCTACAGTTCTAAAGGCAAATTAATGTATCTCCTACTAATTATTTTATTTTACGGTAATTATTTTAATTATTTTTAATTATTTTGAACATTATCTCGCACATGCGCGATAATGCACGTTATAGAGGATTAAGGGCCCTATTTATAAAAGATCGGTATCGTTATCGTAAAATACCGATCGCTATCGTAAAATAACGACCATTATTTACCGATAATGACTGGTATTTACCGATAACGACCGGTATTTACCGATATCGACCGGTAGTTAACGATATCATTAAATACCGGTCATTATCGTTAAATACCGGTCGTTATCGGAAAATACCGGTCGTTATCGGTAAATAACGGTTGTTATTGGTAAATAACGGTCGTTATTTTACGATAACGATCAGTATTTTACGATACCGATCTTTTATAAATAGGGCCCTAAGCTCCTTAACCTCCTGGGCTTCAATCAATACATTAAATGGTTCACTTTTCCAGTGAACTATTCCTTTAAGTATAATTATTGTCTTCTTGCAGAGTAAGCTGGTTCCTCTATCCATGCAGTCAATCCCGACTGTGACTGCTTACATCAAAGCCAATTATTGACTCCAGTTTTCCATGATACCTCCTTTGCACATGCTCAATCTTATAAAAAAAATACTCATTGAGCAGAGGGAGGGAGTCAGCCAGATATTTGCCAGAACTGAAGAGAAATTATCAATGAATATCTGGTTACATAAGCATGTAATGAACTGGTAAAAACTGTAGTTTGAATTGCAAGTCACTTGTTATTTTGTTTTCAAGGTGGACATTCTGATGCCCTTCTTCATCTGTTTTCCAAATGTGTTTATTAAGGATTAATTAGTAGGAAAGGTGATAAAGAAATGCTAAACATAATTATTTATATTGTTATGGATTTATATAGCGCTAACATATTCCATATCGCTTTACAATTACATGTATACATTTACATCATGCCTTGCCCCGAAGTGCTTACAATCTAACTACATTTATTTGACACATACAACCTATCAGTATGTCTTTATGATTGTGAGGTAAACCAGAGTGACTGGAGGAAACCCACGCAAGAACAGGGAGAACATATAAACTCCTTGCAGATGTGCCTAAGAGTGGAACCGAACTCAAGACAAGTGCTAACCACTGAGCCACCGTGCTGCCCCTAATCAGAGCAACGTTAACAATGTTAAAATAAAACAACTTTCATGGAGTGCATGTCAATCAGAATGGAACATTTCTAATGTAGATTGCTCTGGTTCTAAGAATCGTATGCATTCTGGCAGTTGGTGGCCTATGTAGGACCACTGATGTTAGTAATAAGTATATTTAATTGAACGGCATTGCTATGACCTAGACTATGTAGCTTCTGGCGTTAATTTATAGGCAGTGATAGATGCATTATGGTCAACATTCTGGATACAACAAGTCAGTATCTCTTGAGGACATTGCTTGCAGAGTTAACCATGAAGTTGCTCAATAATAACTACACATGTGGCTTCTATAAGGTGAAAGGAAAAGAAACCTGACGCACGAAAAAAAAGTTCATTCCAAATGTGTATCTGTTTAAAACAGAAAGATGACGACACAATTAAGGATTTCATTGGAAGAACATCTAAAGGGCCTGTCCAGAACTAATTATCCAGTTAGAGACTTTCAGGGAGATTCAATAAAAGTTCTTATTGTTAAAAATGGTGCTAATTTTGCCCCAACCAATCAGATGTTAGCTTTCCAATGTTAAATAAGATCTAATTGGTTGGGGCAAAATTAGCACCATTTTTAACGATAAGAACGTTTATTGAATCTCCCTGCTGATGTTTGTGTATAATGATACAGTGTTCCATCAACTCTCATCCGGATTCTGGCTATTTTTCATGAATTTTGCCAGTGTAGCAAGGGACATTCTTTTGAGCAGGTTAATATTTTATAGTTTATATAGATTTCATGGCATTAAAGATTTAAAAACACCAAGTTTATTTTCCTAAAATAATAACTTAGGGAAAATGTCTCTATGTTAGCGAAATGGAAATGGCAGGATAAAGTTTGCTATGTGTCCTTCTTACTGTACCATATACTAAGTACATTTTCATGGTTAGGGAAAAAAACAATCCTTGGTTTTATTATGATGCTTAACAGCTGCATTCTAGCTTTACTGGTTCCCTCCCATTGGTCCTAGAATTTGTGCATTTCTCAGTAAATTAGAACCAGGGATTAATTGCTGAAAAATGATGAGCTGTTCCCTGACATAAGAAAAATAAAAACATGACCCGCTTAAAGATGCAGCTGTCAGGCAATAATTAGGGGGGGAAATGCTGATGAATGAAATTTTACATCTAAAAAGTGTAAAAGTCTATTTATTGACACCTACAAAATAAAATCGAAACAGGTAAGAGACCAATAAAATTTAACAAATAATGTTAAAAATAAACAAGGTTTGTGTTAGATCTTTCAGTTTTGTGGTGTTTGGACAAGACCACAAAACTCCCACTGGCATTATGTTGAAAAATAAATCATTTTATTTGCACCTAATGTCTACTGTAAGTACATATATTTGTTGCCTGAAGTAAATTATATATTTAGCTAGCCTACAATACTTTCCTAAACTTGCAATTGCTGGCTCTTGTCCTGCTATTCTGAAAGAAGCATGTTTTCCCATTGGCCAGGCCCTGGGCTGAGAGAGGGGATGAGGCTAGATTATTATTCCATTATTTCCTATAATAAAAAAATTTCAACAAGTCATGTGACATGACATAGCAAATCACAAGTTAAAACTGATGACTTAGCTAATCACCTGATTACATCTGATTACATTGCACCTTTGATAAGGCAATATATTCATTGGCGAGTTAAAATTGTTAGTTAAAAAAACAATCAGAGATTGGGTTCTCTCCAGCAAATTCTTTGACGTTGACACTCTTCCAGGCCTGTCTATTTAGTGAATTTGTTTTCCTGTCTTTGTGTACAAGTTGCAAGAAGCTTGAATAGCTCACAAGCAGCCTGCAGAGGAAAAACAAAAAATTCTTTGTAACCTAGGGTATATTTTCTCACTCGCGCTTTTTTTTTTTTGCCCTCAAGAAGGTTTATGAACCAATCGGTCTTGAAAATGTTGTATATGTTTGCAGAGAAGGTAAACAGTGCCAAAATCAACAATTTATCTCCTTAGGGATTTTTTGAACAAATTGCTGTGCAGGATCATGCCCTATGGCTTTCTTGAACTGGACTCAATGCAAACCCTGAAGGCTCCAACGTTGAACCCAGGGTGTGATAAATCTTTCTTATGCATTGCACACTTGAGAGGTGAAATAAATTAAAACTGATCTCCCTTATAAATATCTTGCCAAAAACGTTTCACTGACCATTAATGGTTTACTGCTGGTTTCCTTTACATCGGGTCAAATAACTTCACTTAAGACTGGTACTGCTGATGGATTTAATGGTAATTATTAGGGAAGAGAATGATCTCATATGTTGTCACCTGCCAAGAAACATTGCTCTGTATCAGCTCCAGTTGCCTTTACAGTAAATTCCAATGAGATATAAAGTGGTAGAACTGAAAGAAGAGAATCAAATTAAGTAGACAGAGTTCTACTCAAACATAGACAGTTTAAGAGGGAGGGGTTACAAATTCCCCTTTTCTGCTGGTTAATTGTTATCTGCAGTTTTGACACCTTAGGATAATCATAAAGTCCAAGGGTTTAGTGTGAAAGGGGATTAAAACAAAGGGAGCAAAGGTGCAAACATGAACAGTAAAGCTACACATACACGGGCAGACGTTCTTCTGATATGATTTCCGATCGAGTTTAACAATCGGAAATACAATTAGAAGAACCACTCAAAGCCTCCCACCTTGAGGCTCAGATCTTTCAGATTTCCACTTAAAATCTGAGGAAACTGAAGATAAGGTCAGCAAAAAAATTTCCACCTGATCTTTAGAGATGGCCGAACTACCTAAAGTTTGGTTTGTTTTCAAACTGCCAAACTTCAGTAAAAGTTAGGAAGTTTGGAAGTTCAGAAACAAGCCCATTTCAGTAGGAGTTCGAAAAGTTTGTCCATAGCATTTCCTCCTGTGCCCCCATTGTTATTTGTAACTGTTAAATTCATATATCTGGTACACATTCCATAGTCTTTCCTCCTGTGCCCCCATTGTTATTTGTGACTTTTAAATTCATATATCTGGTACGCATTCCATAGCATTTCCTCCTGTGCCCCCATTGTTATTTGTGACTGTTAAATTCATATATCTGGTACGCATTCCATAGTCTTTCCTCCTGTGCCCCCATTGTTATTTGTACTGTTAAATTCATATATCTGGTACGCATTCCATAGCCTTTCCTCCTGTGCCCCCATTGTTATTTGGACTGTTAAATTCATATATCTGGTACGCATTCATACTTTCCCCCTGTGCCCCCATTGTTATTTGTGACTGTTAAATTCATATATCTGGTACGCATTCCATAGCCTTCCTCCTGTGCCCCCATTGTTATTTGTAACTGTTAAATTCATATATCTGGTACGCATTCCATAGCCTTTCCTCCTGTGCCCCTGCCATTGTTTATTGTGACTGTTAAATTCATATATCTGGTACGCATTCCATAGCCTTTCCTCCTGTGCCCCCATTGTTATTTGTAACTGTTAAATTCATATATCTGGTACGCATTCCATAGCCTTCCTCCTGTGCCCCATTGTTATTTTGTAACTGTTAAATCCATATATCTGGTAGCATTCCATAGCCTTTCCTCCTGTGCCCCCCATTGTTATTTGTGACTGTTAATTCAATATCTGGTACGCCATCTATAGCTTCCTCCTGTGCCCCCATTGTTATTTGTGACTGTTAAATTCATAATCTGGTACGCATTCCATAGCCTTTCCTCCTGTGCCCCATTGTTATTTGTACTGTTAATTCATATATCTGGTACGCATTCCATAGCCTTTCCTCCTGTGCCCCCATTGTTATTTGTGACTGTTAAATTCATATATCTGGTACGCATTCCATAGTCTTTCCTCCTGTGCCCCCATTGTTATTTGTAACTGTTAAATTCATATATCTGGTACGCATTCCATAGCCTTTCCTCCTGTGCCCCCATTGTTATTTGTGACTGTTAAATTAATATATATGGACGCATTCCATAGCCTTTCTCCTGTGCCCCATTGTTATTGTAACTGTTAAATTCATATATCTGGTACGCATCCAAGCCTTTCCTCCTGTGCCCCCATTGTTATTGTGACTGTTAAATTCAATATCTGGTACGCATTCATAGCCTTTCCTCCTGTGCCCCCATTGTTATTTGTACTGTTTAAATTCATATATCTGGTACGATTCCATAGCCTTCCTCCTGTGCCCCATTGTTATTTGTAACTGTTAAATTCATATATCTGGTAGCATTCCATAGCCTTTCCTCCTGTGCCCCCATTGTTATTGTGACTGTTAAATTCATATATCTGGTACGCATTCATAGCCTTTCCTCCTGTGCCCCCATTGTTATTTGTGACTGTTAAATTCATATATCGGTACGCATTCCATAGCCTTTCCTCCTGTGCCCCCATTGTTATTTGTAACTGTTAAATTCATATATCTGGTACGCATTCCATAGCCTTTCCTCCTGTGCCCCCATTGTTATTTGTGACTGTTAAATTCATATACTGGTACGCATTCCTAGCCTTTCCTCCTGTGCCCCCATTGTTATTTGTGACTGTTAAATTCATATATCTGGTACGCATTCCATAGCCTTCCTCCTGTGCCCCCATTGTTATTGTGACTGTTAAATTCATATATCTGGTACGCATTCCTAGCCTTTCCTCCTGTGCCCCCATTGTTATTTGTGACTGTTAATTCATATATCTGGTACGCATTCCATAGCTTCCTCCTGTGCCCCCATTGTTATTTGTACTGTTAAATTCAATATCTGGTACGCATTCCATAGCCTTTCCTCCTGTGCCCCATTGTTATTTGGACTGTTAAATTATATATCTGGTACGCATTCCATAGCCTTTCCTCCTGTGCCCCCATTGTTATTTGTACTGTTAAATTCAATATCTGGTACGCATTCCATAGCCTTTCCTCCTGTGCCCCCATTGTTATTTGTGACTGTTAAATTCATATATCTGGTACGCATTCTAGCCTTTCCCCTGTGTCGCCCAATGCATTATTTGTGACTGTTAAATTCATATATCTGGTACGCATTCTATAGTCTTTCCTCCTGTGCCCCCATTGTTATTTGTGACTGTTAAATTCATATATCTGGTACGCATTCCATAGCCTTTCCTCCTGTGCCCCCATTGTTATTTGTGACTGTTAAATTCATATATCTGGTACGCATTCCGTAGCCTTTCCTCCTGTGCCCCCATTGTTATTTGTGACTGTTAAATTCATATATCTGGTACGCATTGCATAGCCTTTCCTCCTGTGCCCCCATTGTTATTTGTGACTTTTAAATTCATATATCTGGTACACATTCCGTAGCCTTTTCTCCTGTGCCCCCATTGTTATTTGTGACTTAAATTCATATATCTGGTACGCATTCCGTAGCCTTTCCTCCTGTGCCCCCATTGTTATTTGTGACTGTTAAATTCATATATCTGGTACGCATTCCATAGCCTTTCCTCCAAGTACTATATATATATTTTTTTTATTAAAGGGGAACTGTGGTCCAAAAATGACTTTAGGTAAATTGAGGTAGATTGATAGGAATTGCTCCCCTGAGAATTTTTGCAATTTATTTCCATAGGTTTGAAGATATTTACATTTTGTGTGTGTGATATGGCAGCAGCATCACCAGGTCCCCTGCACTTCCTGCTTCCTGCTCTGAAACCATGTCAGTCAATCTGCCCTGTGTCTCCTCCTCCACTTTGGCATCCTATTATTCACGGGAAGGTGGGAATAAGCATTCTCATCACCCTGTGAATAATAAAAACAGGTTTAAGGTACTTAAAATTATCAGTTTAGGATCCCTTTAAGGATCAGTATCTAAGTATCGCTATTTAGTTATCATTATTTAGGGATCTGTAGTGTTATTTAAAGGGTATGTCCACCCCCAAAACTAAATTTTAACCCTATACTGGCCCCAATGTGTAGTGTTAAAAAATCCTTACCTTAAATCTCTGCTCCTTATGGTCTGTGAGTCTACCAATCCCTGCTTCTTCCTTAACCTCAGTAAGGACAGTGTCATGCGCAGGGGAAGCGCCCCCCCCCCTTTTGTTTTTGTTTTTTTGTTGTAAGTATCTTTCATTGACTTTTCTTGCTAAAGTAAATTGGCAGTTGGGGGTGGGATGGGTTGGGCTACACATAGTAAAAAGTTTAGTTATGGGGTGGAGATACCCTTTAAGGAGAACTTTGAATTAATGATGTATACACACTAAATTATATTTTTTATCAGATGAACTAACGATTAGTGGTAGTCTGTCTAGTGGCAATAAAGCGACACTGCCAGCATTTTAGAGTGACTGATTACATGGCTCATCTGATCCATTTTTCATCCCATAGTGGCATTAAAATGGGCGAATGCTTGAATGTATCAAAACAAGCGAAATTCCAACGTTTTGGACAATTGAGTTGAAACATCGGTCTATGTGAATGCAGCCTAAACATAATGAAAGTGTTTTGCCCTTCTACTAGAATACAATTTTGATGAAAATCACCAGATGCAGAAGAAATTACATTTAAGGGGAAGTTCATTTCAAATACATATACTGTTAAGAGAAAATGTGGTCTTTTTTAATTTTACTAACCTTAATTTGCCCACCATTTGTGCATAAAAAAATTCTGCAGAAGTCCCTAATAGTGTCCATTACTGTTCTGCCCCTTGATTCAGCCCGGTGGCCTATCAATTGCTCAGTAGAGATCTGAGCATGATTGAACAGCCAGTGGTGTATAAATTACTTTTAGGAACATTTCAAGGAAAAAAACATTTTTGTAATGTTGCAATATTTTAAAAAAAATTAAATAAAATAAAACAAATAGAGAATATGTAAGTAATAAATAAAAATAAATCCTTTTTTAAAAAAATAATAATTTTTCCCACTGAACTTTCCCTTTCACATATTTGATTTATGGCAAATAAATCTGAATTAAAACAATATAAAATGCTGCCAACTGCCAGTTTTTAACACACCCAAATTAAAAATAAATATATCTTGAACAATTTATAATTGTGGCATAAAGAAACTGAGCGGAGATCGACATGTTTATTGCAAGGAAGCAAATCAGTAAAGAAAACATTGATTTGTACATGTCTGTCGACAGTTGGAATCACTGAAATACAAATTCCTTTCCTGCAGCTTCCAGCCTCCATTTCCCTAATGCACAGATCCTGTCAAGCTCGGCAGATGGGAAAGCAATTTCTATTCATTGACCCGTCATCTCCTTATACATAAAGATAGATCCAGTTTTTATACTTTGAACAATAAAAAGTTTCCATTATTTAAGCTTTCTCGGGAATGGTATTTCTGTTAAAGGAAGACATAGTGTAAAACATTAAGATCACTGTCCAATTTCATATCTTACCGCACTGAGAAAATATAAATAGCTATGACTCAAGATGAATGAAACTGGCGAGTTTCTTTCCGACATCGGTTCTGCGGGAACCTATTAAAGTTTAGGAAATACAATTTGAACCCAATTGAATTTTTTTTTTTTTAGATTTTCGAACAGTTTTTCTCAATCTAATTTTTGAATTTTCAATTTTTCTAAATTTTTTTGGAGGATTTAAAACATTTTGGGGGGAAAATTCAGATCATCGTATTTTGGAAACCACCAGTTCGAAACCAGGTTCATTTCGAAATCGTAACTCAAAGACTAGCTAAGAGCCAATGAGATTTGTGTATACACTCCATGTGATCTGGCTATAAAAAGCTATGGTTTTTATTACTATTTAGATAGAATAGAATTGCTCTTCAGTACTGTAAATAAAGTTATTTTGGTAATGAAAAGGGAAAATAAATTAAATCTGGGGTCTTGTATTTTTACATGGTCATTGAATTGTATTGTAACAACTAACATTTCCATGTGTAGGCAGGGCCGATGCAGTTTGCAACATTAAAGGGAATGTCCATCCTTTATTTGTCATTTATTTGCCCCTAACTCCCTCCTAGCTCTTTATTACATGTATTTAACCAGATATTTAATGATACGATTCACTCAATGCCCCTGATCAGAGTTAACTTTATCATAGGGGGTTTGATACTAAGAGAAGCACAAGTTTAGTAGGAAGTGGCCAAGGTGAACTTTGTGGAACAAAGGATGTAAGTGGGAAGGGAAAAAAGGTAAAGGGCAGAACTTTACTATGTTGGAAAATCTAGTGTAGGAGGATAGGTATCTGACACCAGGGCTGTAGAGTCTGTCCAAATATCCTTTGGTTTTCCTCTGTTTTTGATTTATAATAATGTATTTTCCATGTTGATTGAAATAAGTTAAAATACAACTATACGGTCCAGACTGTAAAAATGGAACTTTTTAAAAATAAGAAGTACCTGGGGCAGGAATGTAAGATTGATTATTCTTACCTCCAGTAGTTCATTTTTAAGCAGTGCTCTATTTGCTAGTAGCAAGGGAAAAGGCAGGTTCTATGACAACTACTCTTACTGTACAGTGCCAAATACTCTCAAAGGTGCCTGAACCCACTGCTTTACAGGAGCCAGTTCCACTTTTTTTCTTTCTTTTTTTTCCTCCTCCTTCTTCTGCTCAATTAGCTATTTGGAACTTGAGCGTGTGCAAAGGGGGCAACAAGAGAAAGAAGAGTCAATCATTGGCTGCAATGTCAGCAGTCTAAGCCTTGACTGATTGCATGGAGGGAGGAGCCGCTTTCTTCTGCCACAATGGGGCAACAATTTGTCTTAAAGGCTAGGCCACACTAGCTAGTTTCTCACGCGCTTGCAATCACGTTTTGTGAACCGTTAACGCATACCGGCATATGTGGGTGGCCCTATTGTTTGCGCTACATTCACCATGCAGTGTCACCATTTTTTTTGTTATTCCCTTGCAATCCGATTCCGGACTATTACTGAAAGTGCATCACAAACAGATGGTAACACGTGAAATGCGCTGCAATGCACGGGCGCTTTTCAACCACGTTACTGTCCATAGAATGTGGCCACATCTTTAATATCTGGTTAGTAATATATCTAATAATGTGCTGACTATATTGGTTGGAATTGAGGGCGGGTAACTGACAAGTGATTTTTTTTTTGTTTTAAGGGTGGACATGCAACACTTTTCCTTGTGCAAATGAGTTAAGGAGAGACTTCTTAGTTAAAGCCTCTTAGAAGCAATAACATTTCCTTAAAGACTACCATGGTAACATGGAAACTACCCAAAAGTCTCTCCGCCCCTTATTTGCACAAGGGAAAGTGTAACAGAATTTATTGGTCGACTATCTATTTAGAGAGCCTATGACCAATGTATAGACATACAAATCATTTGGGACCTATTCACAGACAGATGTTAAAATACTGTTAGATACAAGACATTGCTTTGGCAACAACTTAATGTTGGTGCAAAGAGGTTTTAATCTATGAGGTAGATTGAGAAAGTGCCATAATGGTAGAATCACTTATTATTTTCCAACTAATTTTTAAATAAAATAAATTCCTCAGGGGGAATGGAAACATTCACCTCCACCCAAGGATTTTTTTAAATTCCTCAGGGAACTTGTCTTACTCCAGCATTAGACGGCCCATTGGAGTCCTTATTGATACTATGACCTTCATTGTAAGATTTTGCCTATTTATACAACCTTATTATCTTTGGACCCATTGAATAAAATGCAAGCAAGATTGCTAGATGCCTGAGGCTAAATGAAGTAGGACTAATGTCAGTCAATAAATTTAAGTTCTGCTGGGACTATGTAGACTGCTTGTTTTCTGCATTCACACAACCAAATAGCAACTGTGTTCGAAGTAACAAATACTAACCAGCTAAGTATAGCGATTTTTTGATCAGGCAAACAGTTGTGAAGGGGAGGTCAGAGGCCCAACATATGAATCGAAGTGGACAAGGGAGAGTGAGGGAGATGCTAACACAGTGAAACAAGTACAATTCCCCCCAGAGACAGAAATATATCCTCAGAAAATGGAGGTAAAGAACTTGTCTGATAATTTATCTAGTGGGCTACACCACACTAACACGATTTCTCACTCGTTACAGTAGAGATGGCCGAACTTCCGAAAGTTTCAAACAATATGGAAAGTTCAATAACGAACCCATTAAAGTCAATGGGAGTCAAAACGTTCAAAAAGTTCTGATGAAATACAATTAAAATATCAATGGTAATTTAATGTAAATGGCTGTGGGACCTGGGAAATGGTCTGGGGAACATGTTCAAATATCCAGGACTTTAAAAATATTGATTTTATTCTAACGCGCGCAACTTTCGAGCTCCTGCGTTCAATTTTCGATAATTATTCCATTAATGATGGAATAAATAAATCCATTCGAACATTCAATAATTATCCCATAAAGATTCGAAGATCGTTCTAGTTTCGAATTCGATAATTATCGAAAGTCCGAGAAATCCGGGTCTGGAATGTTTCGGGAAGTCAGAGGCCGTTCGAACTCGTTAAGTCCAGCTCAAACTCGGGTTCGAGTTCTAGTCCATCTCTACTCGTTAGCAACCTCATTTGTGATCTGTCATGTAGGTGCAGGTGGTCACTCTGCGATCTGTTTTCGGAGCACACGTGATCACCATTTTTTTACATATCGCATGTGATGCAATAGTGGACAATTGCGGGGACAGAAGAATGGATGCAGCTTAAACGCTTTCACTCGTCGTGTTGCCGGGCACAGTGTGGCCTCAGCCTCAGACTTTAATAGAGAGTAATGTGACTGTGCTATGTAATGGATTGGGTTATATGCCAACATGTAAGTCTGATCTATTTAATTCTCAAATTCACTGGTTAAATTTTTTCAGCAAATTAAACTTAATTTGAAACGATAAACTTAACTGTTTCGTTCTGATAGCGGTTTTGCAGAACATTTTGAAGTGCCGAAAATTCGATTGAATCTGAATTTTTCGAATGTTTACTGGCACTTTTTAATTTTCTATATACATTTTCAGAGTCATGGATACCCCTAATTTTTAATGGAATTGTAAATTTTTGAAGGGATTCTTCAACGTTTCGAATGGAGCTTTCGTAGTTTCAATATTCCAATTTTCGATGACATGTTTTGAAAATCTGTTGGATCCATGAATTTTCAAAATCATCTGTTCAGAATCAAAACCAGGTTCAATTTGAAACCGGGATTCGTTATAATTAAAGTGTTATCTATACTAATAAAAGTCAAAGCCCTCACTCACTCACTCACTCACTCACTCATCACTAATTCTCCAACTTGCCGTGGAGGCAGACGGCTTAAATTTGGCAGGCTCGTTCATTGCACCTTACTTACAAAAGTTAAGCAGGTTTCGTTTCTATACTAATAAAAGGCAAAGCCCTCACTCACTCACTCAGCCCTCACTCACTCACTCACTCATCACTAATTCTCCAACTTGCCGTGGAGGCAGACGGCTTAAATTTGGCAGGCTCATTCATTGCACCTTACTTACAAAAGTTAAGTAGGTTTCGTTTCTATACTAATAAAAGGCAAAGCCCTCACTCTCTCACTCACGCCAACACTCATCACTAATTCTCCAACTTGCCGTGGAGGCAGAGGCTTAAATTTGGCAGGCTCTTCATTGCACCTTACTTACAAAAGTTAAGCAGTTTCTGTTTCTATACTAATAAAGGCAAAGCCCTCACTCCTCACTCACTTCAGCCTCACTCACCAACTCATCACTAATTCTCCAACTTGCCGTGGAGGCAGACGGCTTAAATTTGGCAGGCTCATTCATTGCACCTTACTTACAAAAGTTAACAGGTTTCGTTTCGAAAAGGCAAAGCCCTCACTCACCCTCACTCACTCATCACTAATTCTCCAACTTGCCGTGGAGGCAGACGGCTAAATTTGGCAGGCTCATTCATTGCACCTTACTTACAAAAGTTAAGCAGGTTTCATTTCTATACTATAAAAGGCAAAGCCCTCACTCACTCACTCACAATAAAGGCAAAGCCCTCACTCACACTCACTCACTCATCACTAATTCTCCAACTTGCCGTGGAGGCAGGGCTTAAATTTGGCAGGCTCATTCATTGCACCTTACTTACAAAAGTTAAGCAGGTTTCGTTTCAAAAGGCAAAGCTCACTCACTCACTCACTCACTCATCACTAATTCTCAACTTGCCTGGAGGCAGACGGCTTAAATTTGGCAGGCTCATTCATTGCACCTTACTTACAAATTTAAGCAGGTTTCTTTCTATACTAATAAAAGGCAAAGCCCTCACTCACTCACAACTAATAAAGGCAAGCCCTCACTCACTCCTCACTCACTCACTCACTCATCATCACTAATTCTCCAACTTGCCGTGGAGGCAGATGGCTTAAATTTGGCAGGCTCATTCATTGCACCTTACTTACAAAGTTAAGCAGGTTTCGTTTCTATAAAAAAGGCAAGCCCTCACTCACTCCACCTCACTCACTCACTCTCACTCACTCACTAATTCTCCAACTTGCCTGGAGGCAGACGCTTAAATTTGGCAGGCTCATTCATTGCACCTTACTTACAAAAGTTAAGCAGGTTTGTTTCTATAACTAATAAAGGCAAAGCCTCACTCACTAACTCATAACTCAGCGCCTCACTCACTCACTACTCACTCACTCTTCACATTCTCAACTTGCCGTGGAGGCAGATGCTTAAATTTGGCAGGCTCATTCATTGCACCTTACTTACAAAGTTAAGAGGTTTCGTTTCAAAAGGCAAAGCCCTCACTCACTCACTCACTCACTCATCACTAATTCTCCAACTTGCCGTGGAGGCAGATGGCTTAATTTGGCAGGCTCATTCTTGCACCTTACTTACAAAAGTTAAGTAGGTTTTGTTTCTATAACTAATAAAAGCAAAGCCCCACTCTCTCACTCACTCACTACTAAAAGCAAAGCCCTCACTCACTCACTCACTAATTCTCCAACTTGCCGTGGAGGCAGACGGCTTAAATTTGCAGGCTATTCATTGCACCTTACTTACAAAGTTAAGCAGGTTTCGTTTCGAAAAGGCAAAGCCCTCACTCACTCACTCACTACTCATCACTAATTCTTCAACTTGCCGTGGAGCGAGATGGCTTAAATTTGCAGGCTCATCATTGCACCTTACTTACAAAAGTTAGCAGGTTTCGTTCTATACTAATAAAAGGCAAAGCCCTCACTCACTCACTCACTATAAAGGCAAAGCCTCACTCACTCCCACTCACTCACACAATTCTTCAACTTGCGTGGAGGCAGACGGCTTAAATTTGGCAGGCTCATTCATTGCACCTTACTTACAAAAGTTAAGCAGGTTTCGTTTCAAAAAGGCAAGCACTCACTCACTCACTCACTCATCAACAATTCTCCAACTTGCCGTGGAGGCAGATGGCTTAAATTTGGCAGGCTCATTCATTGCACCTTACTTCACAAATTTAAGCAGGTTTCGTTTCATACAAAGGCAAGCCTCACTCACTCACTCCACTCATCAACTAATTTTTTTTTTTTTTTTTATTTTGGTTTTTCTTTTTTTGTTTTCTTTTCTCCACTTGCCGTGGAGGCAGATGGCTTAAATTTGGCAGGCTCATTCATTGCACCTTACTTACAAAAGTTAAGCAGGTTTCGTTTCTATACTAATAAAAGGCAAAGCCCTCACTCTCTCACTCACTCACTCACTAATAAAATGCAAAGCCCTCACTCACTCACTCACTAATTCTCCAACTTGCCGTGGAGGCAGACGGCTTAAATTTGGCAGGCTTATTCATTGCACCTTACTTACAAAAGTTAAGCAGGTTTCGTTTTGAAAAGGCAAAGCCCTCACTCACTCACTCACTTACTCATCACTAATTCTTCAACTTGCCGTGGAGGCAGACGGCTTAAATTTGGCAGGCTCATTCATTGCACCTTACTTACAAAAGTTAAGCAGGTTTCGTTTCTATACTAATAAAAGGCAAAGCCCTCACTCACTCACTCACTAATAAAAGGCAAAGCCCTCACTCACTCACTCACCCACTCATCACTAATTCTTCAACTTGCTGTGGAGGCAGACGGCTTAAATTTGGCAGGCTCATTCATTGCACCTTACTTACAAAAGTTAAGCAGGTTTCGTTTCAAAAAGGCAAAGCACTCACTCACTCACTCACTCATCACTAATTCTCCAACTTGCCGTGGAGGCAGACGGCTTAAATTTGGCAGGCTCATTCATTGCACCTTACTTACAAAAGTTAAGCAGGTTTCGTTTCAATACTAATAAAAGGCAAAGCCCTCACTCACTCACTCACTCATCACTAATTCTCCAACTTGCCATGGAGGCAGACAGCTTAAATTTGGCAGGCTCATTCATTGCACCTTACTTACAAAAGTTAAGCAGGTTTCGTTTCGAAAAGGCAAAGCCCTCACTCACTAACTCACTCATCACTTATTCTCCAACTTGCCGTGGAGGCAGACGGCTTAAATTTGGCAGGCTCATTCATTGCACCTTACTTACAAAAGTTAAGCAGGTTTCGTTTCGAAATTTCCCCTGTAACGGTGAGTATCTGACATTGCACAGACTGGTTGGTCCGATTTCAACCAAATTTTGTATGCATATACTCCTTTACCAGTAAAAGGTTAACGAAATATTTTTTTTTAGGGGTGGGGGGGAATGGGGGGGGAATAGAATTTTGAACTCCTGCACACTAACAGCTGGACCGATTTTTTACCAAAATTTCAGGGTGTGTGCGGGGACTGGCTGAGGTGTAAGGGGAAGGGTTTGGAGGGTGGACAGAGAGGAATAGTGGGGGGTATTGGGGGCAGACGGGGAGGGGTGGTGGGGGTTATTTTCACCAAAATTTCGTAGTTGAATAAAAAATATAATATTAAATTAAAGTTAATGAGTATTGCATTATCGTAAAGCTTATTGAATTGTCTTTCTTTAATATATCAAGTGCCGAGTGATTACAGCAATCTTGATACATTATTGCTTTCTTACTAAAAAGGTTATTTCAATACATCTCCGCTGCGAAGCGCGGGTATTTTGCTAGTTTATGCATAAAACTAGACCATCCTACCAAGTTGGATCTAAAAAAGATATAATATCTAAAAGGTTATGTAAAAACTGTTTATTTAATACTTGTATTTCCAATCGATCATTAAATACATGTATTAAAATAGTGAAACCGAGTCTGAACATTGAATTGTAAAATTAAATTTAGGTTTAGTTCTCCATTAAAGATCAGATATATTTACAAATACAGGGTACCAGCGTGGGGTCAACCATGGCTCCTACCTATGTTAATTTGTAAACGCATAATTTTGAATACTTGATAAAGGACCACGAATGTCCGAAACATGCTGTGTGCAATAAACATATAGCTATTTCTGAGTTGCGTGAAGTACCTTTAAAGGTACCTCATCTTGATCTACACTACAATAACTTTGTACTTTCTAATATGGTTTATAAGGATAAGATCTGTGTGGTTTTAATATATGGATGATATATTTACTGTTTGGTGTGCCCAGAGATAAGCTAGAGGAGTTTTTCTTTTACATTAATAATTTTCATAATGCAATTAAATTTAGCATGGAGAATACAACAGTTAACTGTCAAGGTTATTAAAGAGGGGGCTAAATTGGTTACAGATCTATATAGGAAACCAACAGATAAGAATGATTTGCTAGCTTATGATTGTTAACTAATAGATGCATTTGAAGATAGGGGTTATGAAAAAAATATGCTATTAAAGGTTAGAAAAAAAGTTGGGAAAATGAGAGAGATTAAGCTCCAAAAAAGAAAAACAAGAATGAAAATGTTTGAGCACAAATATGAACCACATTCATCATGATTGAAACAAATTATTTTGAATAATTGAGTAAATTTGAGTACAGCAGATGCACAACAAAATTTACAAATACAAAAATAAACTCCTGCTTGTCTGACCTAATATTATAAAGTATAGTTACCTTTCTAAGTCTCTTCCCTCTGTAGTTTTGTTCTGTTTTTTAGATTTAGCGAACTCTGGAAAAACCCAAAGATCTGAAAACAGAACTTACCTTAAAGGTTCGGACCGTATTTCCGAGGGTTACCAAACATTCAAGGTTATTTTCGGTAAGCTTGGAAAATAACCATGAACGTTTGGTAACCCTCAAAAATACGATTGGAAACTACTTTCAAATTTCCGATTGTATTTTCGAGGGTTATCGAAAATAACCTTAAACTTTTAATAACCCTCGAAGATACGATAGAAAATGCAAAAGTCGTTTCCAATCGTATTTTTGAGGGTTATCGAACGTTCAAAGTTTTTTTGAAGTCCCGAAATCCGAACGATCCGCCCAGTTTTGTATGGAATGCTCAGAATTCAGAACCGGGTCCGAGTCGGACCCAGATACCATCTCAGTTTTTAACTCACACCAGAGGAGATTCACACAGACCTGCAGACTCTCAGTCCTCACAGCCCCTTCTCTCCAGAGGAACAGCTCACAATCTCTTAACAAGGTTCTCTCTGTTAATCCTAATCAGCCCAAAAAGAAATTTCTTAAAGGAATTGGGAATTCACCAAACCTACACTAGTGAATTCCCAGTAAAACCAGACCCTGTCCAACTCTTAGTTAGAGCCAATGCAAAGGATAATATACTATGCACCAAGTCCATACTGTTATGGTTTCACCTAACCAGACTTTAGTGAGAAAGCTTAATGGAACATACCGCCCATCTATCACTTTATCTGCCAGTATGTTGTTACAATATGTACAGTATATGTTTATATACATTTTTGAATTTTTAATCCTAATAAATGAAAACATTTTTCCAATTTTAATTGAACATAATAGTTTCTATAAAGCACATTTAAAATCTGAACCAAAATCTGCATTATCCTTGTTTTGGTAGCGTAGAAATTCAATTCAACCTTTACTGAAAAATAAAAGCCCCAACACAAAGATGAATGTTTTATCTTTGTGGAAAATACCTACACAAAAGGCAATTAGGAGCTATGGGTTCTTTGTTGCTGGATTACTATTATATCTTGTTTCACCACTTTCTGATTGTAAAATGATTCCTTTGGGCTCAACATTTCCACAAAATCTCATGTCTATTATCACTGTTAAATTCCCCCTATTGCATTTACTAAGCCATATACATACCTGCAGACAAATACCTTAAGGTTCTAAAAAATAAGCCTTCTGTATTTACAATGAGCTCTCAATACCTCTTTTATTCTTTAGGAGTCAGGGATTTAATACCAAAATGAACTGGGGATATCTGGGTCTCATTGACGAAGTCCCAGTTCTGAAAATGTTTTTTTATTAGGGGATATTTAAGCTTTTGGTTTAGATAAACAATTTGCCCTCAGCAGAAAATCCGATGATGGGAATCACAAAGCAGAAAGATATACACACATAGACTTCATGTCTTCCTTGTACTTGCTAATTGCAAGGCTTTGGCTGTCCTTAAACTTTTAAATTTAATGATTTGCAATGACTATTACTCCTTAAATATGGAGAAAACACAAAAAGGAGTTCAACTGTCCTAGAAACAGAAGGTGCAAAGGACAAAACTAAGAACTAGGAAATGGGAGTAATGAGGTCCCTGGATTTACCCTAGTAATTATTGTTGCAATAGGTTTTGAAAGTTTTTTGTTTCCTTTAAGCCAAGTTTCTTGTAGCCGAATGCAGCACTTAACTCTGCCTACATTCACAGTCCTGGGCTCTAAAACCTCGACCCTTGCCTCTCTCATTGCTTACTTGATCTTGGGTTAAGGGGCAGACGATATTGGCTTTGCCCACAGACTGCAGTGTTTAAATAGCTTTATCTTACAAGAGATGTACAGTACATTAGTTACAACACTAGGTGAATGTGGCTACTTTATGAGCGGGTTGAATAGGAGGAGCATTTCAATATTTACATGCTAGATTGTTGATGGTAGAACATCTCGGCTATGGCTGTCACTGTGAGTCGGGTCATGCTACTAGCCAAGGATGGATAAGTGATACACAGACATCAAACACTTTTATGTAATCCATTTGGATTTTGGATTACACTTTGGATACTTTTAGCCAATAAAATGTATTATTGTATATCCAAGATGTCTTCACTTTCATCAATGCCTAACACGGTACAATTCTCTACTAATATTGTTGGCTATTATCTAGTTATAAATAGACAATAGTCCATTAATAAATCTATGCAAACCTGACATACCCAACCCAACAAAAAGTACAGTTTCCTTTATTCACCGGTCAAAATTGTGCACATTCTGTTAATCTGCTGTAACCAATCAAACTGTAATATACCTGTAAAAAGGTAACATCTGATAGGTTGATGCAAATTAATAACACAGGCACATTTTTGCCCTTTTAGTAAATAAGCTTGTACCGTAAACATTTCCAACATAGCTAATAAACAGTTGTTCACAAAACCAAAGAACATAGGAAATGAGAAATTTAAAAGTATATTGGTGTCACAATGTATACTGTCCTGTGTGCTTGGAACACACCCTCTTCATTCTAGTGTCAGGTTATTCACATTAATATTGTTAGCCAGCAGTGATGAAGAATTTTTACAGGATTAGTAAGCATATACCGTATGAATCAATGAGCCATTTAAGAAGTGTTGAATGAGCAGAGATTTGAATAGATAGAAGGACTTCAATGAAGTAAATGTGAAAGTGTAAAGCTGCAATTCTATTCTGCCATCCATAGTCCTCTCAATTCACTCATGGGCCATTAACCCTTTCAATTCTGACTGTGGTAACGAGAAGTCAAAGCTGAGCTGTTATTCTGAGAATGAGCGGAAACCAGAAATTTCCAGGATGAGGCGACTAGTAGTGACAAGATTTTTTCAGTCAATTCCAGTTAAGTTACAGGATAACGCAAAGTTATTATTACTATTATGCATATAGTAGTCACTGACATGGCCATGGACCCGTGCTCTTAGATTTAATCAATATTGCAAGCCATGGTGAAGGTGATTGTAGCTTATTGATTCCATGATTCCATGATCCTAGAGATCTTGATCCAAGCCATGTATAGCCCAACATTCAATCCAGTGGGAGAATGCATTGCTATGTTATCTCACAAAGAATAGTGCCTTATGGGAATCACCATCATTACTTTGTAAATAATTAAATAGTAATATATAAATATTTGAGACTGTTGTTGGTTTACACATTGCACTTAATTTATTTAGCACCAGGGTTAGCCAGGAGGTTTATTAGATCATACTGATCCTTTTTCTCTGGAAAGAACTTTTTCCTATCAGTTGATGAAGATAACGATGGACTATTTATATTGTTTAACTGACCTTTAAACCGGCCATACAGTCAAGATGGCTACAAGATGTTGCAGCTTATTGGTTCTAAAAGATCCAATTCAATTTCACCACCTGTGAATGTCTAACAGTGGATTGTTAGACATTTTTCTGACTGGTCCAATCAATTTAGAAGACCACACAATCTCCCTGGACATTCTATCAAACAGGAGGCCATACACTGGTCAACTTTGACTGTAAAAATTACCCATCTTTGCCTAAATTAGGTGGCCCTTTGAGTCCTACATAATGTCTTTTGAGATACCCCTTTTTCACCAATTCACAACTATAGTGGAAACAGTATTACTTTCCCAATACATTTGTATTGGGAAATATTACCCCAACTGCTTAGATCATGACTTGTGTAATCCAAAACCTCTTTTTAATTGCTTACAGTCTTTTATCACAAATGCGCTCCATTGGACTGCCATTTATAACCTCCAATCAAAATGGTGCACAAAAAAATGGGTCTATTTATGCAAAACAAAAGACACTGCAAATGCAAAACAAAATTCACCAAAAAAAAACCCAATTTAAAAAGAGAAAATTAAACAAAATTTTGCAGCATGTTTAGTACTATGGTATGGTATTATGCAGCAGGTCTAGTACTATGGTATGGTATTATGCAGCAGGTCTAGTACTATGGTATGGTATTATGCAGCAGGTCTAGTACTATGGTATGGTATTATGCAGCAGGTCTAGTACTATGATGGTATTATGCAGCAGGTCTAGTACTATGATGGTATTATGCAGCAGGTCTAGTACTATGGTATGGTATTATGCAGCAGGTCTAGTACTATGGTATGGTATTATGCAGCAGGTCTAGTACTATGGTATGGTATTATGCAGCAGGTCTAGTTCTATGGTATGATGCAATACCCTGACGCCACGCGGCTTACCTGCCCGAGACCCCCCATAGTGCGATAAATGCTTTGCCAGATTTACTGCATCGATGGATCACAGTCAGGTATGCTGTGTCAGGTTACACATCCATCAAGAAGATGTTAGGTTTCACTCTACATAGTACCGTATATACTCGAGTATAAACCGAGGTTTTCAGGCTGACAAATCAGCCTGAAAATCCGACCTCGGTTTATACTCGAGTCAGTCACTTCACCTGCAATTCCGGACGCCGTTTGCTCACTGCCTGTTCTGATTTTCCAGCTGACGTCACTGTCCGGCGCTTAGTAGTGACGTCTGCCGGGTAGTAGCTAACTGCTTTGCGCTCTATTAGTTTGAGGTTCGCTCTGTCAATGGACTCCCGCTCAGTGCATGGCTCCGGAAGAGTTTCGCGCCGATCTTCTGGCCATGGCTGTAGAGGAAGAGGGGATCCGGGTGTTCCAAAGCAATTCCAGGTACAGGCAGGTGATTCCAGGTACAGGCAAGTTCAAGGGAAAGTTCATTTGGATCGGAGCTTAAGTGAAGTTATTACCTCAGGAGTCATCTGTCAGTGTCAGTGCAGGCAGCAAGTGAGAGTGACTGCTGGAATACTACAGATGGAAAACCCACTTACCATTCCATAAGTCCTCTTGTCCGCTGAACTGGTGGGTGAGGGTGGTTTCTACTGCAGATGTTTTGGAAACTACAAATCCTAGCTACTAAAGCATGCTGGGAGTTGTAGTTTCCAAAACATCTGGTGTGCCAAGTCAGGCTTTAGTTGCCTTTTAAATGGATAGCAGAAATCTCATACAGCAATAGCCAAATCCATGGGAATTCTGCTGTCCATTTAAAGGGCAACTAAAGCCTCAAAACAATACAGAATCAGAAGGCACTAGTGTTCATATTGTGAACCCTCGGTTTATACTCGAGTCAATCACTTTTAGTATTTTTTCAGGTAAAATTAGGTACCTCGGTTTATACTCGGGTCGGTTTATACTCGAGTATATACGGTACATTAGTTCGGGGGGTTCATGATTTGCCCTGTGCAATTTCTGTACATCGGAAATCGTGCAGGCCCCGTAAAGTCATTGAAAAATCCCCGTTAACTTGATAATATATCGGGAAGATAATATTCATGAACTTTGGATTTTGAATTAGGACACTACTACTTTTATGGACTTTGAAGGGAATAAAGATTAATATGGACTTTTACCTAACATCGTCAAAATTTTTTATTGATTCAGGTCCAAGGGGTGGAGTTATCCATGGGTCGCACTATATGGGAAGGCACGTTGCACTTTATGTTTATACCTGATGAAGGGAGGGTGAAACCCCCCAAAATGTAGTGGTGCTATGTGATTTCAATAAATGGGTTAAGTACCCTTAAAATCCAGTGATTGGAATAATTGTATGTCCTGTCCTGCTTTAATTACAATGAATCTGTGGTGAGATGGGACTGGCACTGCAGCTAATTTTTCCCTTAGTGGTGGGACTGTGGCTTTGGTTTGTTTATTCTTTACTGCATCACCCCCATAATGAATAAAAATAGATTAAAAAAACTCTAGTCTCCAACTTAAGTTTCTTTAGTCTCAGGACTGTATTAAATACATGCAAAATAAAGTATTTAGGAATTTTATGTACTAAATAAAGGAGGCTAATGCATCTATTTAATAACAGTAATCTGCATCTAACCTCTCCTTTTGATATGGTTGTTGGGAAATTTACCTTTCTAACAGTTTGTGTTTTATTTCCCACCATCCCAGTATCGCACAGTGTGGTCACTGACCATTATGTTCTTTACACATGCTCAGATACTGATACTGCAGGAACTTGTTACAGTTGGTCACACCCGCTAGTAGACTCTAGCCAATGCTTTTAGAGCACATATTAGGCAAGGGACCATGTGACTGAGGTCAGGGGTTAGACCAGTCACTGTACATACACACAGTTATTCCATCCAGTTATTCAGGGGGGGGGCTACATTTACTTTAATGCTTTTACTGTAGTGGGATTTTACAGTTTATTTTATTTAGAGGGGATATTTTCAGATTCTGGGGAGTAATAATTTGGGTTTAGTTCTCCTTTAACAGGGCAGTGATCATTGTTGCTTTATATACTACAGCTAAATAATTTTGTTAAACAGATTGTAGCTGCTTTCCAGAAAGAGATAACAACGTATTTAACAGATTATGCAATAAACAAGCACATATGAAGGTTTGATTTGTCATGATTATCGCAGTTACAATTTATTCCCAACATGCATGAGGCCTCAGAATCTTTGTATAAACCCATTAAGCCCAATGCATTTGTCAACTCGGTAATCTGCGAAAGGTTGTAGCCTTATTCAACACTGCGGTTACATTTGGCTGTGCATTGTTTGACTTTACCCAAATAGCTTTATGTGATTGTTTAGCAAATGCTACTAAGTAAAACGGCCTTCTCTAAACAAATGTATTGCTCTTGCCAAAGTCTCTTGTTTCAGAATATGTACACAATAGCACATCTGTTATTATCTAGCGTCCCCTTTTATACCATGGTTTATCCCTATCCACATTAGCACCCGCAGAGACGTTTTAACACTGAATCATTTGGAAACCACATGTGCTAAGAGTGCAGAAATCAGATCCCCCCGAATTATGAGACCTTTCCCAAATGCCTGTTTGTGGAAAACTGCGGTGTTCAATATACATACTGTATGTTTTGTAATACAATTAATCTACAGGCAGAATATCGCTTGTACTGAATGGGATTTTTCAAAATCTGCAGTCAGGCATCTGTGACGTGCTCACATTATGTAGAACCCATAATAAAATATGACAAGAAATAAATGGCCTATAATTAATTAACCTGCGGAGAAAGAAACGTTTTAGGCCCATGCAACACAGTTCATGTTTGGCTTACAAGTTAAGACACTAGAAATTCAAACACAGATCTTTCTTTACTATCACTTACATGGGTGTCAATCTCAATCACATAAGGGGCCATAATCAAGTGATGGGCTGCATATACAATACATTGTTACAGCAGTGACTGCATCCAAGCCTTACTACACTGCTATCCATTTATGCAAGTCCCATTTGTGCAGTCACAAGCAGTGTTGTTACTCTTCACCTGCCTGCTAGATACTAGATACTGATATCTTTAAAAAGAGCTGATCGCGGCAGATCTATAGTTACACCACTACTGAAAATAGATAGCAATGTAGTATGTCTTGGATGCTGTACAGACACTGGGGGCCACAAACAACGGCCAGAAGGGCCTTGAGTTTGACATGTTTGACGTACATGTTTAGGGGTTTTGAAGATACTTTTTTTGGGTGGCAAGAAGGACTAATATAGTCTATGGATATAGACTGCAATAACCTACCTCTTAGTTGCTTTATACTGGGTGAAGACATGCATGGTTATTTACCAAGGAGTGCTGTGGGTGTGCAGCACTCCTTTCAGATATAGGATTGGTTAGCGCAATGTCAGGTTTCCCTTTGCAGCGGGTGCGTGAGTACCGGAAGTGACACTCGCACAGCCAAACCAGTTTACCAGAGGCTGTGTGGCTGTTTGCACGTAAGTATATAATGACAGCTAATAGCTGGCATTAAATACTTACATGCAGGTGAGATTCACCCAGAGACGCGCAGCCCCTGGTAAATCTGGAACGGGATCTTTGTAAATCTGGAACGGAATTCTGGGTGAATCTTCCTGCTAAAATGCTAGGCCTTCATCTCTGGGTGCACAGCCAATAGACATTCACAGGGAGATTCAATAAACCTTCTTATCGTTAAAAATGGCGCTAATTTTGCCCCAACGAATCAGATGTAAGCTTTCAAATGTTAAATAAGATCTGATTGGTTGGGGCAAAATTAGTACAATACAAGAATTGTGGAAGCACTCCAATTAGGCTAATTTACAACTACATTTAGTGGAAGTGCTACTGATCTGGTCAAAACATTTATACAAACATAGAAAAGATAATCAATGCACATTCCTAGGCCCCATACAATATCATATTATCTGCACACTGGCATACTTTATAAACAAAGGAGTTTTAGTATACATTACTGTGATCACATGAATGAAAAGCCTTCCAACCACGTCAGTAGCACTTCCGCTAAATGTAGTTGTAAATTAGCCTAATTGGAGTGCTTCCACAATTCTTGTATTGTATGTATTTATTGGGAGACTTGGTCAAGCCTCCATGTGGTAATAGCACCCCCAACACGACCCTTTTATGGGAGGTCCTATGCCTTTAATATAAAGCACTGGATGGCCTCTTCCCTCATTTTAAAAAGCCAAAGGGCTGGGGGGAAGTGAGAGAGCCTGTTATATGGATCCAGCGTGTAAGAATGAGAAATGCAAAAGTTTGCTAATCGTAATTGAAGTAAAAGAAATTGAAAAGGTTAGACGTTAGGACCTTCCAGACTGGGGTTACCTTGACGTGGTTGGAAGGCTTTTCATTCATGTGATCACAGTAATGTATACTAAAACCCCTTTGTATATAAAGTATGCCAGTGTGCAGATAATATGATATTGTATGGGGCCTAGGAATGTGCATTGGGGCAAAAAAAGCACCATTTTAAACCATAAGAACTTTTATTGAATCTCTCTGTTATTTTTCTTTAAAGGACAATTATACTCACCTTCCCTCCGCTCCTCTTCTTTGTTCATTAGCTTTTACCCAGGGTGAGGACCTGAACCGCTAGGTCCTCACCCCTGGGTTCGCGTAACTTACAGCAGAGTCTCAGAGCAACGCTGCTCTGGTAGGCTCTGCTCCCTCCTCCCTGTCGGGGACGTGGCCCATAGGAAGACACGCTTGTTGCAGAGCCTATAAATAATGTTCAATGAAATAAATATTGTAAGTGACACATAAAGGAAAGTCTTACAGGGTTATTCAATAAAAGTTATTATCATTTAAAATGGTGCCAATTTTGCCCCAACCAATCAGATCTTATTTAACATTTGAAAGCTAACATCTGATTGGTTGGGGCAAAATTAGCACCATTTTAAACAATAAGAACTTTCATTGAATAACCCTGTTTGTGTCTTTCTATACAGAATAATTATATTTTCTGTCTCAATCACAGTCTAATACTGGTTATTAAACTGTTCATTCTTCTAGTGGCCACTGCTTCGTTTGATGTGTAAATTTAGCACTTTAACATTTTTTTCCCTATAAAATGCAACTTTTGGCAAGATTTTTCCCAGATGCTAAAACGTATGCATATTTTAGCTTATTTTAAATCCTTCGGGACTTAATGGAAACATCATTAATCCTTTCTTTACTCTACCAGTACAACTATTATAAACAAAGACCAACACAAGTAGACTATACTCACAACCTATTTACATTTACTTGTGATTAATTGCATTTATCTTACAGTTCCAAATACTTATTCATTTAGGAAGGTTTTTTTCTTCATTATTCGTAAATGAAAATAATTTATAAGACCCACAGTACATGACCTTAATGGGGTAATGTAATATATATGCTTAGCAATATGCCATGATTTATCTCGGTGTATTTTAGATTTATTTAGTTAGCCTGAATGAATTGCACTTTCGTGTATACAGTTGCTTCAGTGTTACTAAATGAACCATTTGAAAAAACATTTGAAACTATCAATCAAAGACTTTACCTTGTTTTTTTCTTTATTCGTAACTCGTAGCTGATATGGGAACTGAAGCACAAAACCAACCAATCGTTCTGAGCTGTTTATTTTAGTTTCTCTTTTGTTCTGATTCCATGGGAAATTTCATATAAATCCAAATTCCTGAAGTGCTAAAAAAAAAATATGATTGGCATATTTTAAACTCTTTATTATTAAAGGTGTCCAAACGTGCCAGGGTCCATTCTACTGGTGGGTTCGTGGAACAGAACAAAGTTTCAAAGCAGAATTGAAAAAAAAAAAATTTTGTGCAAACTCCCCGCTTTTGGATTCAAAGCATATTTTCAGAACTTCAGAACATCTCTAGTATTTTCGTCTGATGATATTTTGATGCCAAAACCTTTAGTTTTGATATAATCAATGTTTTGTTCCGTTTTCGGATTTTTAAAAATTCTGATAAAAATCTGAATTTTGAAAATGGACCTATAGAAGTCAATAAGAAAAAAAATCTTATTCTACTTGGAAAAAGTTATGAGTAAAATATGGGTATAAAAAGCATAGTAACTAACAGTAGCACCTGGGAAGTGGTCAGTGGAACACATACATATCACCAAAACATAAATAAAATGTAACTTCCTACAGAAAAGCTATTTTTTAGCTTCTAACTTTATATTCGAGGCTACTTTCGGTAACACTTGAAAGTAGCCTTTTATATGCGGTGACCCTCAAAAGTAGATTCGGTAACCTTTAAATGTAGATAACCCACGTAAGTAGATAACCATTGAAAGTTCCCCCAATTTCCCTTGAAAGTAAATTCAATGACCCTCCAAAGTAGCTCCATATTTTCGGGGGTTACTGAAAATAACAAAAGTTTCGAGATCTGAAAGTCACGAATGGTTAATTGGAACTGGGAGTTTCGAGTTGGGATCCCATCCATAAACCAACTTAATTGCCAAAAGATTCTTGTACAAGTCATTCTAAATTGAGAAAGCCAGTAGGATGACTAGCGGAACGTCTTCAAGAACTTAAATTTATGTTCAGTTGATCTAACTGAATACAACAGATAAACCATGACCTGGATGAATGAGAACCTTCACAAGCATCCATAAATCAAATATATTAGTTTAAGAAAATGGGTTTTATAACTGAGCACTTTGAAAAAACCTAAAAGACATATGTATATGCCTACCTTAGTAGTAAGGTATATGTATACAGTATATGAATGAACATGATTTTATTTACTAAGTGAATTATTACAATACATACAATTTAGACAAGTGGAAAAATAAGATAAAATACATATTGTAAAATAGTAAAAAAAAATACATTTATGATAAGTGCTTGAAAAGACATGATGAGAGGTCTTTTACGTGAAGATAGAAATTAGGATGTCAACGTTCTATTCAGCTGTTCTTGGATAAAGTTGGAAACAATGTCTGAAATTGGGTTTGGTTCTATGTTGGCTTCTAAGTCTCAAGAAAATGGTCAAGACTCTGCTAATCTTGGAGAGCATCTGCTTCTTGCTTCCTCCGGGAAGCTGCTTATCACTCCAGATCTTTCTTCATAATTACAATTACTATTTTTTATAGTCAGGTCACAAAGTCAAAATACATAAACAAAAGTTTCTTTCCATCAACATCAATGGAAAGTATTCTGTATAGCCCTTGGACCCACAAATACTATTTTATAAAAAGCAAAAGACAATGATTCCAGGGGTGGAAGTATTATATTATTGGGAAGTTATCTGGGGTTCTTGGTTCTTGGACTTTACATTGTATTGTAGATGCAATATAAATTCACTGGGATGTCAGAATGCCAAGGGGTGTGAATGAAGGGGCACTGTAATACTACATTCCCATTTGTAGCCTTATAATATCATAAAATCATAATGCGTTCATCCATCAGCAAAACCTATGCCAGACCTTCAGAAAGGGAATTCCATGAGAAATAAAGCCAAAAATCAGAATAGGAATGTGAACCAATAATAAAAAAAAACCTCAGTGCTGCTTCTTACCTATTAACTTTTCTAAATATTGACAAGAGAATTTGTCACAGAAGTCACAGAAGACATAGGGAATTGGAAGCCATGATATGCTCACGGTGTAGGAGCGTCAAAACAAATCAGACCCATACAGCATCAACACATCATATTAGATATTGGGAGTCCTTCTCTATTTAGTTGGCCTGAGATTGGTCCAATAACCTGCTTGTCCATTATTTCACCTTCTCCACACCATTCCTGATTCATCCTGAAAATAATAATTGTAACTAATCTTATCACTTTGCCCATCCACTACAACTGTCTATTGTCAGTTTTGACATCATTTACGGTTATAGCATTATTTATTTCCCCCATTTCTTAAATAATGTTCTGGGATTTTGACAGGGGGTGAATGCTTGTGGGTATACAGGGTTCAACAGTGTTTTGCCATAAAGAAAATATTTACCTACTCTGAATGGGATTTGGCTTTAGAGTTATGCAGTAAAAGGAATAGTTTTTGTATTTACTTTATTTTTTAAATGTTGAATTGTATAATTTCTTTTTTTTTTTTTTTAAAGAACATTCCTCAAATGAAGTTATATAAAGATATACAGATGACAACTATGCTAGTGCCTAAAACTATTAATGGGCTAGTGTTAGCCCTGAAAAAAAATATAGTCAAAAAACACAAATGCACATTTATTATAAAATCACACGTTTACCGATTTGCCACCCTCCCTCCACCCCAGACCTGGCAGATAGAAGCTAAGGGATGAGATACTCAAATCATTACTAGTCTCACTTCCAGTCACCAGCAGTGTCTATTTTCAGGGGTATTTTGGATTTCAGAACATTATTACTTACTGTACATTAGAGATTTCTGAAACTCTGAAGTTGTGTTCCATTTTCTGATTAACGGAAATCGTGAAAAACACGAAGATTTAAAAACAGAATGTACTTTTGAGGGTTCAGAACGTTTTTTCGAGGGTTACTGAATATACAAGGTTATTTTCAGTAACATAGTAATTGAAGTTGAATAAAGACATACGTCCATCAAGTCCAATCTTTTCACCCTCCTTTTTAACCCTACCTAACGATTGATCCAGAGAAAGGCAAACAAAAAAGAGGGGGGAAAATTCCTTCCTGACTCGGAAAGTATCCCTGAATCAACTAGATCTACAATCTATGTATTAATACCAGTAATTTTCAATATTATATAGTACCCCTGTACCAACCAGAACTACAGTATATGTATTTAAGGGCATGTCCACCCTTATTATTAACTTTTGTTATATAATAGAGTACATTCCCCCAGCCCCAACCGCTATAAAATAAAGTTAAGAAAGTGCTCAGATGTTTACTGACCTTGCAAGACACTGCAAGCAGGGGGCAGGACCGGCAGCCGCGTCAGTGATTGGCTGAGAGGCAGCCAATCACGGACGCGGCTGCCGGCTTCTCAGAATGACGGTGGAGGGAGGGAAGGTAAGTACAGTTCTGGGGACTTTCTTAAAATTATTTTTTTGCAGTTGGGGCTGGGGGAACATATTGTATTATGTGGACAAGGGGTTTTATGCTAGGGGGAGGGATAGCAAAACGGGAGGGGGAGGGAGGGGGAGAAGGGCTGCAGTACGCATGCCAAACTTCTCCTGGAGGCCAGGTAGGAGGCAGAGTCCTATATGGACTCTGCTATCCTCCTGGTGGGCAGTTTTTGGGACTTTGGGGGGGTACTACAGGAGAACCTTATGGAGCTGGGATGGGAGGTAAGGATTAAACTACACTACATGATGGGGACAGTAGTGGGGGGGATTATAGTTTTGGGGGTGGACATGCCCTTTTAATACCAGTCATTTTCAATATTATATAGTACCCCTGTACCAACGAGAACTACAGTATATGTATTAATACCAGTAATTCTCAATATTATATAGTATCCCTGTACCAACCAGAACTACAGTATATGTATTAATACCAGTAATTCTCATTATATAGTATCCCTGTACCAACCAGAACTACAGTATATGTATTAATACCAGTAATTTTCAATATTATATAGTATCCCTGTACCAACCAGAACTACAGTATATTTATTAATACCAGTTATTCTCAATATTATATAGTATCCCTGTACCAACCAGAACTACAGCATATGTATTGCACAAAATTGCACTGCATATTCCAAATGAGGCCTTACCAGTGCCTTGTAAAGAGGGAGAATAATGTCTTTCTCTCTTGAATCTATTCCCTTCTATATAGATAATATCTTGCTAGCTCTTGCCATGGCTGTCTGTCATTGTTTGCTACAGGTAAGTCTGTTATCTACCAGAACCCCCAAATCCTTTTCCATTAGAGATTCACTTAGTGCTCCCCAGCACTTATAGTGCCCTTGTAGCACTGACAAGTGCCTTTTGGGGCTTAAGGGGTCCCACTGCTCAAACTGGGACCCCCCCTCCCTGGCACTTATAAGTGCCCTTGCAGCCCTTAGAAGTGCCCTAGCGGCACTGACAAGTGCCTTTGTTGGGGGTCAAGGACCCCAATTGGCTCTTAGAAGAACTCAGAAGTCATTGAGTAATGACATTAGAAAGAAGACTTCGTATCAAGAGGTCAGCAACACCGGCGATGTTGATGTCGCCAGCATTTCGCAGTGTCACTGGTCACAGGGGACATCACCTGGCATTGGCAAAACCAGTGGAGTTGGTGTAGATGGAAATCTCAGCGAAGAAGACACCAGAGACCTGAAAAGGTCCTTTTTAGGACAAAGGGTGGTCACGGTTTTGAGCTGCGGGTCCCTCTATCAGAAAGTCTCTTATTAGAGCCACAAGGGCTCTTCTAAGAGCCAAAGGGGGTCCTGGTTTCAAGCTGCAGTGCCTCTAGTGCACTTCTAAGTGCTGCAAGGGCACATATTAATGCTGGATAGGGGGGTCCCAGTTCAAGCTGCGAGACCCCTTAAGCCCCAAAATGGCACTTGTTTCCACAAGGGCCCTTCCAAGGACCACAGGGGCACTTATAAGTGCCTGGGTAGGGTCCAAGTTCGAGGCGCAGGATCCCTTAATCCCCTAAAGAGCACTAATAAGTGTCTGGGGGGGGTCTTGGTTGAGCAGCGGGACCCATGAACGTCCGGCCGTGGGACTTTTAGCCATTCAGTAATCCTCGAATAGCCGAATTCAAGAATTTGGATTTTGGAACCGAACAGTTCCGTGACGGTTTCGGGGCCGAGTGGGTTCCGGGTGCCATCTCTACTGTACATTTGTAGGGTTTCCTAATATTGCTTTTTGGGGGAGGTACCGTATTTTTTGGGTTGGGGAAGTATAACAATATCTACTTAATCTCAGCCAGTCAGTCTCCTGACATATGGGTTTAATAAACAAAGAATATTTTTAAAAAATATCTATTGCTAGTCTGTTCTTTTGGAAACCATACTTATTGATCCCTTACATATTTTTCATTCTACATAAAGTGGCTTGGGTTTGAAGGAGAACATTTGGTCCAGAGTTTTGATAGATTCAAACCTTCAAATGTCAAATTTAGACAGTGTTTAAAATAATATATATAAATATATATATTAAAGTATTTAATAAAGATAATTTAGGCATGAAACAGTTTTAGGTAGCTGACTTGTTTATCCAAATATGTATTAAATCAATTAAATACAACATAATTATAGGTATCTATTACTTATTATGTGTATCCGTTCACTTTGTGCTTTATTGGTTGCTTTCCAAAGTGTTAGGTTATGAACATTTAATGCTCCCTCCACGGATTTCATTTTACCAATGCCATGGAGTGCAGGAAGAATTATTCTCAGTACAATAAGGAAAGGAAAAAAATCTATAGCCGATGACCTCTGAAGAATGAATTGTGCTGCTGGAAAATAGCGAATAGTTGGATTTATTAATAATATATGATGAATAGTTCAATATCATGTATAGAAGGAAACTCAATTTTTATCTAAGTTGTATGAAGAATGGCAGTCTGGGATTTTTTTCCCCCTCCAAGATTGATTTAAGATTCACAGCATGAGGTGTGGGATGCCTTATGGATTCTTTTTAAGCCACAACAGAAATAGAAACTAGTAAACAAAGTCAATATCTATTTCTCTCCAAGCAGCACAAATATATCTACCAACGTTGACATGGGAGTAGGGCTAATGCAGGCGTGAACATCTTAAAGAATACAAAACTTATGATCCAATTATACTATTATGTCGTCGGGCAAATAAAATTATTGAGGGAATTGGGAATGTTTTGATATATTCTAGGTGCATTGCCCAAAAGATATTGAGTTAATAAAAAGCTGATTGAGAATGAAGCAACAAGACCTGTAGACTAGGGATTAGGGATGTACTTTGGGTTCTAATAGAACCCAGTTTCGAATCGAATCCGGCGGTTTCGAAGTCCCGACGAAACTTTCGGAACTCCCGGATTTTTCAAAACTCGAATTCTCCGAGTTTTCGATTTTTATCGTAAACTCGATAATTATCGAAATCGAAAGTAGATGATTATCGAAATCGAAAGTAGATGATTATCGAAATCGAAAGTAGATGATTTCGGTAACCCTCGAATGTATGTGCCGATTTCGACAACCCTCGAATGTACAAGCTGATTTCGGTAACCCTCGTATTTGTGATATCGGTAACCCTCGAAAGTAATGTTCGATTTCGGTAACCCTCGAAAATAGCCCACGAAAGCTCGAAAACAGCCCGATTGTGAGGAAAGATAGATTTTAAATGAATTTTCCTTATATTTACGGGTTCCCCAGACCATTCCCCAGGTCCCTGTGTTATTTACAGTAACCTACTATTACTATTTCACCCTTCAAATTGATAGAAACTTTCGGATTTTTTTCTCCCATAGACTTCTATGGGTCCGTTTTTTTCGAATTTAACTGTAAATTCGAAAATTCGAAAACGGGACGAAACTCATCAGTTTCGAACATCTCTACTAGGGATGGCCGGTTTGCGGATCCGAACCCATATTCCGAACTTCCGAACTGAGGATTTCTTGTATTTTCGAAAATTTTGGAAATTACGAGAAATCTTGTAATTTCGAGGATATGTTTCATTTTAATGGGTCCGCTCGCGGATTTTTCCGAAAATTCACGGATCCTCGAGCGGACCGGATTTTGCGAAATTCGGACATCTCTACTGTAGACATGTAGATCTAAGGAACATGGGGAGTTGTTATCGTCCTCTACAACTTCAACAAGATCCTAAAGTTTCAATCAGTTAGCGAGTCATTGCATTTTTTTTTAATTGATCTCTTTCCTTGACACAGGAGGGCTTATTTACTAAGAGGTGCAAAGTTTGCTCTAAATCTGCAAGAACCATGAGGTTTTATCTTTTGACTGGTCTACTTAACATGAATAAACTTAGATTGCCTTTTGCAAAGTTCTTATATACTAAAAATAAGTGTTACGTTTTTAAGGATTTAAAGGGGATGTTCAGTAGAAAGTTTCACATGCCCAGATATTCATTTCATTCCATTTGTTATTCTTTGCAGTGGTCAGTAGTGAGCTGCCATTTCAGGTTCTTCAGTGGCCCTGGATGGTTTCTTCCTTGAGATGTAACTGTCAGTTCTACTGATTGGCTGTTGGGTGGGTCTACTGAGCAACTGAATCAATCCAGGGTCTGAGACTATAATGGACACTATTAGGGGTCCTGAGAACAGGAAGTCAATACTTTGGAAGCATTAATTTATACACAGAGAAATTGGATGAGCAGAATGAGAAAATACTCCAGTATTCTTGAAAATGTGTATTTGTGCTGAAATTCCCCTTTAATTTTTAACATTTCAAGGATGAATATATAGTTATAGAGCAAGACTTCAGTATGGGGCATTTCTAAAGATAAATAAAGATAACATAATCAGGCCATAATTTAAGGATGTTTTGATATTGTAAGGATGGTGTGGCTTGACACATTAAAGAAAGATTTTTCTCATGCAGTAACTGACTTCTTTCTGACTCCTCCCACAGTCATTGTCACTGACTATTCTTCCATCTCTGACATTTAAGAACATAAGTTAGAGAGGTAGAAGGAGGAGCTTGAAAGCTGTCAATTACTGCCAGAGGGTAGTTACTGCATGAGTGAGGTCCCAAAGAGCTCACAGGTTTTTGGGTAATTGTCAAGTACCCCAAGTACAAGTCTCTCGAAAATACTACATTTTTATATTTTACATTTAGATTTGCAGGTGGGACAGAGTTTGTTCCTAAACACAGATATTCAAAGCATGTTTCTTATAAACCAGATTTCATTAAATAGCTTTACTGATATAAATACATACTGTATAGTTCAGGCTGATCCAGGGATCCTTTCCAATTTCCATTTGGATGCATTTTAATGCTTTAAAAACATGGGTGTTGCAAGATCTGGACTATAATTATGTGAATGGACTTGACTATAAAGAGTGCCTATTTGTGTATTAGTGCTTTTACTTGAAAATCATTATTTCCACTGTATATACTGTAATGTATTTGCACATGAAATTTGTTAACACTTGGTGGGCTGAAACCATGCTTACTTTCTTTATTCATTATTTAAAGGAGAGCTAAAGCTTAAATATAAATTAGTATCAATGGATTTTACAACTGCTAACTAGCAGATGGCTGTAACCAGGGCTGTGTAGGAATCGTCTGTAATTGTGAAGGTTTGTGGCATTTAATTATTTCTGCAGCCCTCCTTCCTAGTGAGTAACAAATGCAAGAGGTGTCACAAGCTAGTCACACACCTTACAATTCCAGAAGGAGGGGCCTAGAGAACTCACTGAGCATGTATCTAGGCCAGCGTCCCACTCTAAAAGCCAAAAACCTTGAGAATTAAACAGAGAATTTTAGCTTTGGTTTTCCTTTTAAAGGGCATGTCCACCCATTACTGGCCCTACAAAGTAGATTACAAAAATTCTTTCCTTACATCTCTGCTCCAAATGGTTCTCCAGCAATGCTTGTCCAAAGTCCAGGAAAGTGAAGTGAAGGAGGTGTCTGTATGATATCCGGTCCTTGCTGATTCCTCAACCTCAACAAGGAATGTGACATGCGCTGTGGAGCCCTTTACTGCCCTCCCTCCATCATGATCCATCCTCTTCGGCCATTGCACCTAGCGTGAAAAGATTTGGTTACAAGGTAGGTGCCTCCTTCCCACCCCCAACCGCCAAAATATTTTTGCAAAATAATGCTCCCATGGTTACTTACCGGTACGGACCCTTTTAAAATTTTCAAGGTTTTGTCATATTTTTGAGATCTTAATAACATTAAATGTTGAAATCGATAAATAACGAAAATATAATATGGAACGTTGAAACAAGATCCGGTATTGAACGTTTTTGAAATTTCATATATAGAGATGCCCGAAGATGCTGGAATTCAAACTGCCACTTCAAAGCAAAATTTTTGCCAAAAACAAGAACACGAAAACAGAAATTTTGTCGTAGAGTTTTGTTGTCATTGACAAAATTTCAGGGAAAAAAATGTATGTTATTTTTTTTATGCAAAATTTTGTCAAGAAAACTATTAGTTTTGTTCCCAAACCAGTTTTATCTCTAATTATGTAAAGTAAAATTAAGAACAAAAGAAGTTTTATTATATTTCCCAGAAACAGCAGTAACAGTATCAGATCGTAGGATAGTACTTATAGGATATTGCTACTATATAATGATTGTTAACTCAGAAAACTGATAACCACCCTCTGTTAATATGGCCCATAGCTAGATATGGCCGAACTCACTGAAATCTGCTCTGCTTGTAGATTTGCCAAACAATTTATGTTTGTAAATAAGAAATTTCTGGAAATTTACAAAATATTGTTTTTTTGTGGAAAACTCTTGAACGTTCGATAAAAATCGGAAAAATCCGATAAAGTCAGAAATCTGTAATCCTTGTGAAATCCGCCCCGGATACAGGTTTGGGTCCATCTCTACCCACAATTAGTAATGAAGATTTTGGGATTTAAACCTATTTAACCCATCTGCAGGATCCGAAGTTAGCTGGTGTTAAAAGTCGCAAATCAGATATTTAATAACACGGCAGCGTGGTGTCTATTGCAATAACCACGCAGCTGCCACAAGTAAAGGGTTAAAAATTAGTATTGTGTATTTAACAAAGTTCCTTATTTACCGTCTCCATTCAAAATCAGAAAAACAATTATAAACGACCAAATAGATCTCCCAGATTCACAGTATTATTTAGATACAAGTCATTTTTTGTTTGTTTTAATCCTTAGTAGCCATAACCGACTTGGGATGTTTAGAACTTTGTAATCTTATATACGGTACATTCCGACATCAAAACATGTCATTTATCATTTTCCAAGTCACACTTACAGCACACTTGATACTTTCTGCAGTCGTCCTAATAGAGACACACGAGATGCTTTTACTAGCTCTGTTGTCACTCACATTGTGTGAGTCTTGACCTTATCATGTTGGTCATGTTGGTCCTTTCAGTTAACCTTCTGTTTCCTGCGCTTTAGGATAACACCAAGCACAAGTACTAATTTAATTCTTCTGCCAGTGCAGAATAAACTGCAATTACAATTTAATTTTAACCCTACGTAATTATTTAATGCCAGCTATTAGCTGGTGTAAATATTCACAGACAAAGAGCTGCACAGCCACTGGTAATTAGCTTGTGAAAGCTGCACGGGCGTCTTTGGCGATCCTCCCTCACTCACAATAGCTGATATTGTACATATATTGGTATTCTAAAATAACATGAAACGGACCCAAGAAATGGGAATGGGATATGGGACCTTACATGCCATAGGGTATTTTTATAATCGTGCGGTATTGCAATTTTGCAACCTGCCTTTAGCAAATGGTCTTTTTATGACCGTGATTGTTCAATTGCGATCACGGTTGTAAAATCACGATCGGTGTTGTACAATTATGATCGGGATCATACATTTTAGTTTGCGAGTGTAATAGTACAATCACCTATACAATGTCATTGCGGTATTCTAGTACTGCATGGTATTGTACAGCCGCATGACCGTAAATGTACGACCACAGCTGTACTTTTACACTAACTCGCGGTATCTGAGGTTTCTAATAACCGCCGGTTACTAAATATGCCACAATATTCCATACCACTGATTTTCACTGTGCTACTATTGGAATAGTGTTTACTACTGCCTGTACTCTAAGTACAAATTCTACAAAGAGATTTTTGGTTTAATTCAGTAAATACAAACAAACAGGGTTATTCAATAAAAGTTCGTATTGTTAAAAATGGTGCTAATTTTGCCCCAACAAATCAGATGTTAGCTTTCAAATGTTAAATAAGATCTGATTGGTTGGGTTAAAATTAGCACCATTTTAAAGGGCATGTCCACCCCCCAAACTAAAATTTTACCAACTACTGGCCCCACTGTAAAAAATAAAAAAAATCCTTACCTTACATCCCTGTTCTGCCTCTTCAAAGTGCAGGAAACTGCTGGGTAGGAGCTGTCAGTGCCTCTTCCTGTTTCTGTAGCTTGGCTAGCCTTATCAAGGTATGAGGCATGCTCAGTAGAGCCCTTTCCCCCCTCTCCCTCCCTCCTTCCTGATCCCTTTGTGGCTGGCAGTAGTGTAGCTTTAAAAGCTTGAGCCACAATGCAGGGGATTCCCACCCACCCCCAACCACTCTATTTATTAATTCAAAATCGCTCTCCAAACTTAAAGGTAGCAAGCAGTGCCAGGCGGCAACAGCCAGAGCCAGCATGGTATTGTCTTGTATAAAGAGAGGTATGGATTCAAGGGAGGAAAATGTAATTCTCCCTCTTTACAAAGCATTGGTAAGGCCTCATCTGGAATATGCAGTGCAATTTTGGAGTCCTGTGTACAAAAAGGACATCTTTGAAATGGAAAGGGTTCAGAGAAGGGCAACTAAATTAATAAGGGGATTGGGGGAGCTTGAATATGAATAGAGACTGGAAAAGTTACAATTATGTACGCTGGAGAAAAGGCGCTTGCGTGGGGATATGATTACTGTGTATAAATACATTAACGGGCCATACAATAAACTATCTGGGGCATTGTTCACCAATAGAACATGTCAAAGGACACGAGGACATCCCTTAAGACTTGAAGAAAAAAGGTTTAGGCTTCAAGCTCGGAAAGGGTTTTTCACTGTGAGAACGGTAAAGCTATGGAACTGTCTTCCAGTGACGTTGTATGGCAGTTCATTGGTCAGTTTAAAAAAATCGGGATGAGTTTCTGCAAACAAGGAATGTTACAAGTTACTGGTATTGATACATAAAGTAGAGTTGATCCAGGGAATTTCCGATTGCCACTTGGAGTCAGGAAGGAATTTTTTCCCCTTCTAAATTTGGTGGGGTTTTTTTGCCTTCCTCTGGATCAACAGTTAGGCAGGAAATGAGGATATTGCTAGATGGGTTGGACTGGATGGACGTATGTCTTTATTCAACCTGAAATACTATACTATACTATACTATACTTACACCTCCTCGTTCCAGCGCCGTTTTCATTACCTCGTTCACAGCCGCGGCTGCCGGTCCTGGCCCCTGCTTGCAGTTCCGGCGGGCAGGGGAGCTGGACCAGAACAGCGGAGGATTGAGGAGGTGTAAAGAAGGAGAGCGATTTTGAAGTTATAAATATAGCGGTTGGGGGTGGGATGGTATACACTACATTGTCTAAAAAGTTTTTAGAAGGGGTGGACATGCCCTTTAAATGATAAGAACTTTTATTGAATCTCCCTGAAAGTGTCTTCCACTGAGCTACATACTGTCACCATAATATATCACGGCACTATTTATTAATAACTGCCTATCAACATAAAATATTAGGTCTTTGCAAAATAAAATTTTATGTTGATAAAATATATACATATATATATATATATATATATATATATATATATATATATATATATATTAGGTCTTTGTCATGTTTTATTATACATCGGTAATCAAAATACTTTCATACTAACAGTTATAAAAGTTGATTGTTTTGTGAGTGTTTCTTTTTCTCTTTAGAATTTTATAGTCTGCCTAAAATGCTCGTTGGAATGTATCTACATTCAGAAGGCCTTCTAAGATAAGCTCTGAAGGGAAGGTTTTAATCTGGAATACTAGTAAAATATGATAAAGGGGGGGGTTTAGCTCAGACTGGAAGTCTAACCATCGTGCACATCCTGTAAGCACTGCTGTAAAAACAGAAAGTGGCTGATAACCACAAAATTATTTGTGGGAACAGCAATGCAGTATGAAACCTTCACTTTGAGATAATCACCGTTTTATAAGATATATTGAAGTGTTGTGGCATTGAAAGATTTCTAACACATTCTATTCAGCAAACTTATCAGATAAAGAAATACATGTTTATGACAGAAGCTTTAAAAAAATTTTTGACTCCTCATTATTAAAGATGAACCAGAACCTGGACCCAGTTCCGAAGCGGATTTCACGGATCTGCTTGAAAACGGACTTGTGGTTTTTGTCTTTTTCTGATTTTTCCAAACCGCGGAACTGATTCCAAACATTTTCCATCGTTCGAGAAGTTTCTAATTTAAAATTTTAGATATGTCTAGAAATGTCAAAAATACTTTGCGGAATGCCAAAACAGGAAGCGCATGAAGTTTCCGGTACTGGACAGTGGTTTATAAAGATTATGGGCATTGATACTTTTTCCATATACAGTAAGTTACCATTGCTATTCATACCTTAATTTTAGGTGGAACTATCGGATTTTTTAACTCTCATTGACTTCAGTGTGTCCTCTTGCAGATATTTGAATTTTTATTTTTCCCCCCGAAAATCCGCAAATCTGCAAGCGGAAAGGATTTCAGTGAGTTCAGCCATCTCTACTTGTTATTATATCTTTTGATCTAGAAGAGAGAAATGCCAATAAAGTATTAGGGCTCCTAAATTCCAACCTATTGTAGCTACTTATACAAACATATGTTGTAGATCCAGTCAGTCATTCATTGGTCTCTAGTTCCAGAAGAGCAATATAGAGTGAGTCCTGTCTTTTTATATCTGAAATGCAAAGTAAAGGAACATATTTTTGTAAGGGGAGTGGAGAGAACATAGTAGTCACTATTTATATTCCAAATGTTATCCTCTGGTATATGATTCTGTTTATTCGTCCTGCATTTGGCATGCTTTTGTTTTCTCTTTCTTTTTTTTTTTGGTTGGAACAAATGGTTGTTTTTACCATAAAAGGATGCACAGTTAACATGAATCCTGTGCTTTTTAACAGTGCAGTACAGCCACTAATATCAGCCTTGTCGAAAAACACTTTAAGGCCATACTTTGTGGGTAATAAATGATTAAGAACTGCACTGTCTAAATTGTATGCTTTGTGCTTATAATGCATAGTGTTGAGTGTAATAATAGAGGATTAAATAGTTTGAAGGGAAAAAAAATATTCCCGTTTCATAGTTTAGAAAGGAAACAAGACAGACCACCATGACTATGGTACAACACAGATGTTTTGACTCTAGAAACTGATCTCCGAGTTCCTAAGTTGGCAGAATCTATGTCGCAAATATTTCTAAACTCAGCAGTTGAGCTTCTGTGTACAGCTGTGGCTTTGCATTTGTCACGGCTTGTCATAGATTGGTGGGTCCATTTTAAAACTGTGGTTATAACCAGCATAGGAGAGGCATATTTTTGGTTTTCGGTTCTAGACTAAACCTTTCCTTTACCAAGAAAGTTGTCATAAGTCATTTAGGGGAGGATCTGAGTCTATGTGCATGAAAATGAGTTGAGACATAAAATTAAACATCACATATATAAATGTTTGAAATTTTAGTCATATTAGAACAAATTGAAAGTGTCCATCTCCGCAGAGATTTCATTGAATGTTATGTCTACCACTAGAGACATTTTTACTTTTTTTAGCAGTTTGCTAAGACATGTTTGATTAAGCCCATTTGCAGAATAACAATAATAGTGTCTGGAAGCTTTCTGTAGTTGGAAATAGCTGAGTTTATGGTAGGGGGTATTGAGTAAAGAACTCTGCTTCTCCCCCTTTTTCTAAAGGCCAATATTTTACAGGTGTAGACATCTGAGCTATAGCCGAGACACCTGGTAAAAAAAAATTCAGAGGTCAGCTTAAAGGATAAGTGCACTGTAAAATCGAGTTATGTTCATTTGGAAGCTGCAGCTTTAAAAATACTGTTGCCATATTTTTTTTTACCTATGTCCCTCCAGAGCCTAGCTTTGTGCCTTGGAATTTGCTGACATCTTGTTACTGGTTTGCTGAATGTTAAGCTCCGCCCCTCTGAGATTTCCTCTGCTTTCCCCTGCTTGAGCCTCAAACGGTAATGACTGTTTGAGGCTCAAGCAGGAGAGTGCGCGGAACTCACAGGCATTACTGTTACACTGCAGTAACTTTTTGCCACATTACTTATAGCATCAGGTGCACTGCTTATATCAGGTGACATGGGTTTTGCATTTAATTTGATTCCATCTCCCTGCCAGATCTTCCTGCATCAGATAAGTTTCCATTGATAGAGGACTTGTATGTATTTTATTTCTTATATAGCGCTACATATTCCGCAGCACTTTACAATTATTTACTCAATTTACATCAGGCTCTGCCCCGAAGAGCTTACAATCTAATCACTTTAGGTAGACATACAGCCTATCAGTATGTCTTTATGATTGTGGGGGAAACCGGAGTTCCCGGAGGAAGACCACGGGAAGAACATACAAACTCCTTGCAGATGTGTCCAAGGGTGGAATCGAACTCAGGACCTCAGCTTTGCAAGACACCAGTGCTAACCACTGAGCCACCGTGCTGCCCTTATCATGTATTGTAATTACACAAGCTAGCACACACTATTAAAATCTATTCTGTTACATAGATGTACAAGTCTATCAAAGGAACAGTAAGCTGAACGGCAGCTAACAGTGTTATAATCTTAACAAAAGAACTCTATTAATTTGAACTTTCTAGATTTATTATTTATTCTATTCACATTTCAATAAGGATTCACATTTTAGTTTCCTGTGGGTTTCATTATAGAACGCCGGGTTTTACATTTTACAATTGGATGTTTCTTTCCTGTCACATTTAATACTTATGATGAAGTGTAAATCTTGGTAAAGTCAAGGTCCTGTGGGGTTGTCGCTCTGCAGAAGTGGGCCTTAGGCAAACGTAGGAAATCCTTATATGGTGCAGGGTTAGAAGAATCCTCTCCACATGTCTTGCATATTAAGATAAAAATAGTCTTTCCATTTTTACATTTATTTCAGTAGTAAAACATTTTGTTGTAGATTTATTTGAGGAGATTTTAATAGTAAAGTTTATACAGTTTTTCAACATTATATAAATATTGGGGGGGAAATTAAATCACAAAGTCTATTTATGAGAGCAGATTAGGAAATATCATTGAACCAAAGTCCTCACCTCTAGGTACTTAACGATCTGCAAGGAGGCGTGTCTTTCCATTGGCTGTATTGCGGACACTGGAAGAGAGGAGGAGCAGAGCGCCGAGAGAGACTTTGGATAAGTATTTCAGGATGAAGTGAAAGGACCAGAGGTGAGGACTTAGAGGAGATCTAGGTCTTCACCTTGGGTCCTATGCAGTTATGGATAGGGGAGAAGGTGAGTATAATTGTCCTTTAAGTAAAATACCATTTAAATGACATCACCAAACAATCAAATGGGGTAGGAAGGATCTTGACTGTAGCTCTCTTTCTCTGTATTACTAAGGGTGTGGCCACACTAGCGCGTTTTTTGTGCATTTGCGCCCATGTTTCGCGCTCGCGATTGCGCCCACGATCTTTGGTAAAATGGAAATCGGCGGGAACGTGAAAATTCCCGCAATTTCCGATGCGCATGCGATTGCGCGTCCGTTCGCAGTTTGGTAGCGCATGCATTCACTATTTTTGGTGCGTTAACACATGCATTTCCATAATGCAAAAACGCACACACAAACGCAGAAGAATCGTGCACACAATCACGCGTGATAACACTCACGGTTTTGTGCGCGATTTCTGTGTGTTGCAGTGTGGCCTCAGTCTAAATGGCTGCCTTAGAAACATGTAAATTACCTACAAGTCTCCTATCGGATGAGGACCGTTTGCATACAGAGAAAAGGAGCATAAGAGAAAGAAAAGGTTTCATTTTTGAATGTCAAAATACATCAATAAGTGCTACCAAGTAATGCAGTGTGTCCACTGCCTATCTGTGCTAGTGCAAACAGTAAGGGCTAGGCCACATTACGGCGCCTTTCAACCCGATCCCATCACGATTGCGATTTTAAAAGCACACAGTTGTTTTGGTCTATGAAAATGGCCACGTCATCTCCGTTGGTGTCCGCTGCGCTGCGATCACCATTTTTGGTGCGATTTGTGTGCGCTCCATTAAGGGTTAATTGTCCAAATCACACGCACAAGCGGACACGAAGGAACGGTAACGCGCTCGTTGCAATGTTGCCTCAGCCTAAAAGGAAAACTCCACCCTCAAAAAATGAGAACGTATAGTAGGTGATAGCCTTTTTATTTGCACTAACAATAGTTTTCTTAAAGGGAATGTCCAGCCTAAAAATAACTTTGCTTTAAAATGATTATTACGCCACTTCTGCTCTGCACTTCCTGGTTGCAGCTGTCAGTGACGTCACGCCCAATCGCCTGAAAGCCGCGAACAGGAAGTGAGGCGGCTGTCAGCACAAAAGTCCTCTGTTCCTGTTTTTGCTCGCAACGAGCTCGAAACAGGAGCAGGGGGCGGCAAGGGACCGAGTCAGGTAAGTTCTGAAGGATCTTTGTAATATACAAAGCATGTGAAAGTGGGGTTTGGGGGGGTAATAATCATTTTAAAGCAAAGTTATTTTTAGGCTGGACTAGCCCTTTAATAAATTGGCTTTCAGGAGCTTCTTCCCTTCTTCAGATGTTTACATCATCTGGCAACTTACAATCTTTTACAATATACAAAACCACATAATGCCATTGGGGGTGAGGATAGCAATATAAACAAAGAGTAAAAGATAAGGGATGGATAATTGGAATGTGAATTATTATTATCAAAGGTTGATTCTGCCAGCACTTTAAGGTGTTCGTCTTCTGGGTCCCACCATATACGGTGGTATCTGGTAGCCTGGCTGTGTATGATGGCCCGTCTGGTGTGTTGGGGGTTGTTATTGTGACCATAGCTACATCTGCCGGTAGGTCTTCTGTACATTAATGTGTGCAGTTTTCCGTTTCTTTATAGACACTGTGGTATCAGCAGCGTAGGGATCACCATAGCGGTTGCTATGGGACCCGGAGCTAAAGGGGCCCGGACTGCTGTGCAGGTTCAGTATTTCTGCATGCCAAACTGGGCAATTGTTCAGGGCCCCTAGCCCCCAAAGTTATATGCCCTCCCCTGTCTGTTACACACACATCCCCGTGCTTAGGAATCGTCCCGGTTTTCTTTAAAAAAAAAAAAAAGTTCTGTTTTTATATCTGTATGACTGAGTGTGCGTCTGTGTGTGTGTTCTGTGCGACTGTGTGTGTGACAGTATGTGTGTCTGTGTGATTGAGTGTGTATGTCTCTGTGACTGAGTATGTGTATGACTGTGTGCATGTGTCTGCCTGACTGAGTGTGTCTGTGTGACTGAGTGTGTCTGTGTGACTGAGTGTGTCTGTGTGACTGAGTGAGTCTGTGTTTGTCTGTCTGTCTGTGAATGTGTGTGTGTCTGTGACTGAGTGTGTCTCTGTCTGTGTGACTAAGTTTTTGTCTGTCTGTGTGACCGAGTGTGTCTCTGTGAATAAGTGTGTATCTGTGTGACTAAGTGTGTGTGTGTGTCTGTGTGACTAAGTGTGTGTCTGTATGACAGAGAGTGTCTGCGTAATAGATAGTCTGTGCCCTGAATCATATTTAGCCCTGTGTTTGGACTCTCATTAGAGGAGGAAGCTGAGACCATGGGCTGTAGATCAAAAGCGTGTGATGCTGCTTGTTCCCATAAATAATCATACGGTACTGCCAGCATTGATAAAACCGCCAATCTTTATTACACTTTTTACGGCAAACATAAAAAAGAACAACAGAGCCTTATGCGTTTCGGACGCATCCGCGTCCTTTGTCATAGGCAGACATAAACAGAATGTTCAGGAGACAGACTGCTTTCAGCCAGACTTAGGGCTAGTTCCCACTACTGCGTGGCGAAGTGCAATTTGCGCTCAATTCAGGCTTCCGGTTTGCATTGCCAGTGCAATGCTACCGGGTAGTTCCCACTGTGTGCACTGCAGTCCAGTCAGTTATTGGTTTGCATGCGTGCACAACTTTTTGTGTGGATCACATGCGCACCAACAACATGATATGGCCCGGAACGCATCGCACATGGAGTATCACGCACAGCAGCACATTATGAAAATCCTCCATGTGCCGCTGTGCGTGATAGTGGGACCTAGCCCTTAGGCATGGTGCAGAGGTAATGCTTGACTTGCACTGAAGCAACTGTGGGAGTGTGTGGAAGTGGCTGTCTGTGAGAGAGTGTGAGTGTGTTTAAATGTGGGAAAGAGAATGTGGACGTGCAGTTATGTCTAAGAGAGTGTTTGTGTGTGTCTGTGGGAGAGAGAGTGTTGACATGCCTGTATGTCTGAGAGAGTGTGTGTGTCTGTGGGGGAGAGAGAGTGTTGACATGCCTGTATGTCTGAGAGAGTGTGTGTGTCTGTGGGAGAGAGAGTGTTGACATGCCTGTATGTCTGAGAGAGTGTGTGTTTCTGTGGGAAAGAGAGTGTGGATGTGCCTGTATGTCTGACAGAGTATGTGTCGGTGGGAGAGAGAGCATGGACGTATCTGTATGCCTGAGAATGAGTGGGAGTTCCCTGGTGGGTCCCAGTCTGAGACCTATAGGTGGAAACACTGTGTATGGCAATGTAAGGTAGTAAAAAAATGTGGTTTGGGGGGCCCCATTCAAAATTTTGCTATGGAGCCCAGAGTTTACTAGCTACGCACCTGTGTGGTATCCAAGAAATTCACATAGCTTCTTAAATTTTTTGTTTGACTGAAGCGTTGACTGAAGCATGGAATGTGTTGAATTGGGAATGAAAATGTTTAATTTTGCCTTCTCCTTCTGTCCATATTGGAAAAATATCATCTATGTACAGGTGATAAATCAGTGGTTTTAGTTGTATAGTGTATAGAAATAACAATTTACTATATGTTGAGATATCCTACCTTGTCCTCTGGTGTCATTAGAGTAACTGGATGCCTTGTGGAAATTAAAGAGCAGTGTGAGTTAACACCTATATTTGTTCACACCTTCTTTAGAAATTTAGTAATCTTGTTATGAGCCTTGGCATGCTAACAGCTAGGGAAATAGCATTCAGTCATTGGCTGTGATATCAACTGTCATTAGGGGGTATTTAATATATTTCATCTTAAAACCGACATAAATATGGCCTGTTCGGTGTTCTTCAGCCCTTCTTTCTTGGTTCCTGTCTCCTGTTTCCAGTGCTCTGCAGTATTCTGGTTCCGGCATCTGGCTCCAGCATCCAGCTCTGATATCCAGCTCTGATATCCTGCTCCAGTACCCAGTTCCTCTACAAATTTCCTGTACCCATTCTTTGTGTCCATTGCCTAACAACTTGTTTCCTTTGCCTGGGTTATTCCGTTATCCTAAGCTGCTACCTGATTTCCACTTGCTTGCCTTGCCTTGTTCCTCATCTTGCTGCCTTCTCCACATTGTGGTATTGGCTTTTGTGGGGCCTCTATTTTGGAGCCGTGACTTGGCACCTGCCTTGCCACACTACACCCTCACCATCAGGGGCTCTATGGAAGACTGGCAGGTGCTTAGATTCCTTGTCCAGTGGAGGGCCTCATAGAAGACTTTTCCAGAAGATAATAACAATTTACTATTTGTTGAGATATCCTACCTTGTCCTCTGGTGTCATTAGAGTACCTGGATGCCTTGTGGAAATTAAGGAGCAGTTAACACCTATATTTGTTCACCCCTTCTTTGGCAATTTAGTGAGCTTGTTATGAGCCTTGGCATGCTAACAGCCAGGGAAATAGCATTCTGTCATTGGCTGTGATGTCAACTGTCATTAGGGGGTGATTAATATATTTCTTCCTAAGGGACATAAATATGGCCTGTTCAGTGTTAGTTCACTGTTCTTCAGCCCTGCTTTCTTGGTTCCTGTTTTCAGTGTTCAACTTCTGTCTCCAGTATCCAGCTCTGGCATCCAGCATCCAGATCTGGTATCTGGCTTCAGTACCCAGTTCCAGTACTCACTTCCTGTACCCAGCTCATTCTTCATGTCCCTGCCTAACCACTTGTTTCCTGTGCCCAGTTCATTCTGTTATCTGAAGCTGCTACCTGATTTCCACTCGCTTGCCATGCCTTGTTCCTCGTCTTGCTGCCTTCTCCACATTGTGGGATTGGCTTTTGTGGGGCCTTTCTTCTGGAACCGAGATCTGGCACCTGCCTTGCCGCACAACATCCTCACCATCAAAGGCTCTGGTGAAGACCGGCAGGTGCTTATACCGGATTCTGGAGCCAGATTCCGGAACCAGATGCTGGAACCAGAATACTAGAGAGCACTGGAAACAGGAGACAGGAACCAAGAAAGCTGAATGCAAATAGAAAGGTAATCAGTGCTGGTTACGCCTGTGACACAGGTGTATGTAATCAAGAGAAAGGTAATCAGTGCTGGTTACGCCTGTGACACAGGTGTATGTAATCAAGAGAAAGGTAATCAGTGCTGGTTAAGTCTGTGACACAGGTGTATGTAATCGAGTGAAATGTAATCAGTGTTGGTAATGTCTGCGACACAGGTGTATAAAATCAAGAGAAAGATAATCAGTGAAAGTCAAAATATGTCACACTAAGAGCTGGTGCATATCGTATTACAATCCCTAATTTATTAACATGACATAAAGTCTGTTTCCTTCCTCATGGGAGGCTTGATCCCCCTGAAACTTTGGGTTTTATCTCCTGTCAATAAATTAGGGTTTTCAACCCAATATTCACCTGCTCTTTATTTTTTAGCTACAAGATAGCACACTTCTCTGATATGCTCCATACACTTAAAATCTATGGGAAAAGATTCAGTCCAAAAAATGGGTAGAATAAAAGAGAAAGAAAAAGAAATTAAAAAAAATGCAATTTGACTTTTCAAGTTTATTTAGTTTATTCATATTTAACATTTAAATATAAAAACCTGGGAGTAATGAGCCTATGGAACAATAGTTATGGTCCCCAACTTCCCCTTCCAGCATTTCTAGTGGAAATGGGGATGAAAAGGGTAAAAAGTGTTATTAGTGCAATTAACACATCATGGATTCATGGTAATGTGTATTATTATATTAGCCAGAACAGCTGAGTACATACACAAGGCAAATGGATTTCCTAAAAAATGTTTTATTGTGTGCTACATAACAACAAACAATGGAGTATTGAAAAGGAAAACAATAAGAACCTTTATATCCAAATGCAAGAGTTCCTGCACCGTTCAAACCACTGGTGACCCTTAAATAAAGTGCAGCAGAATGGAATGGGAAATGCCAGTCATTGTAAAGTCACCAGACAGTTTTCCAACTATTCCATTTCATTTGTTATGATAATTAACTAGGACAACTTACATTTTGTGAATGTTTTATAGTCTTTCAGGCATGAGTTGGCACAGGCAATTAAAATTCATATGGGGTTTATTTTATGTTTCAACAGATATTTTTATTTAACATTTAATTCATGTTTAGGCCCAACCCACCAATTACTCAACACCCCAGAAGATTAAAGGGCATGTCCAACCCCACTGTGCAAACATTGTATAGTTTTAAATGACCCCTACCTTTCTTTATTGCTGCATATGGTTGTCCTGCAGGGCCTGATGAAAGAAACTCTTCCTGCTCCTATAAGAGGTTTGCTGTATGCACACTGAAGCTCTCCATCATCCCTCTAGCTCCCTTTTGAATAAGCATCCCGTTTCAGCCAAAAACAAAAATAGGTAAAAGGTATTAAACCTCAAAATCAGCTCCTACGTGGACTAACCAGCTGTCGTTCCCTCGGCTCATCTTAGCCAATCACAGATGTGGCTGCTGGTCCGGCCCCTTCTTCTGTTCCGTGTAGAAGAGCCGCAGAAGGGTCTGGAACAGACAGAATCTTTAAGGTGCCTTATTTCTAAAAAGAACAAAAGTTGATTTGATTTAAATTCATGTGATCACAGTAATGTATACTAAAATCCCTTTGTTTATAATGTATGCCAGTGTGCAGATAATATGATATTGTATGGGGCCTAGGAATGTGCATTGATTATCTTTTCTATGTTTGTATAAATGTTTGACCAGATCAGTAGCACTTAGCACGCTAAATGTAGTTGTAAATTAGCCTAATTGTAGTGCTTCCACAATCCTTGTATTGGTTTGAACTTAATTTCTAAACTTCTAGCATGTTGAATGCTTTCTCTTTTTGTGAGTTTTCTAAATATTTTTCATTTTAAATTCAAGGACCTTTGGCTTTAATCTTTGGAGTTCCTTTAATTCACCCTATGAACTTTATATTGTATTTTGTGGTTTTCTGCTTTGTTCCAAGTCTTTCAGTTGTTTGATTGTTGTAAATGTCTTTTACACAAAGATAATACAATGTACCTGTAGTGTGTAGGGATATTTGATTGCCTAATCCCCACCTGTTTATTATGCGGTAGGCCTAGATGTTCATGTCAAAATCACAGCAGATTACAGATGGATTCCTTCAGAATATGTGTAGTAATCCATGTATGGCCATCATAAGTGTTTAGCAACTGTATTTTGCCTTAATTGCAAAAAGGGGGAAGTGAAAAAAATTACTCACCTTTATCGTTGTACAAGTCATTCTGAATTGAGAAAGCCTTCTAGAACTAAACTTCAAGTCCAGTTGATCTAATTAATTACAACAGATATACTTGCCTTTATCCTTTTCTATAAATTTTTAATGCTGCCAGGAACTTTAATTCTTTCTGCTCAGCGATCCCTGTCACTAGATCTCCTCATGTCCTGTTTAGCTCACTTATAGTTAGGACATAGCGGTGGATTTAGGTTTGATTTCTTTAGAGACTCAAATAACACAGACGGAATGTGAAGGTTCTCATCAACTGGACTTGAAGTTTAGTTCTTGAAGACGTTTCACTAGTCCAGATTCCAGTATCACTATTCTACCGGCAGACAAGGGAAGATGCACAGTGGTACTCAACACCTCAGACTACCATGCTAAGGTGACCATGCTCCTGGCCGATAACAACACATATGAGTCCTTAACAAGGTATCCCACAAGAAAAAGGTCACAGACTTACTACAACAGCTTCAAAAGGATAAAGCCATTGATCAAGCAATGTATCATCGCCTCTACCCTGGTGAGGCACATCCATGCATATATGGACTCCCAAAGATACATAAGGAAGGGGCACCACTAAGACCTATAGTCAGCAGCATCAACTCTGTAACATACAAGGTGGCAAAATACCTAGACAACATCTTAGGACCATTGGTGGGAAGTTCTAAGCATCACATCCAGAACTCTCAGGATTTCAGCAACAAGATTGAAGATATAGTACTCGGTGCAGAAGAAACTATGGTGTCCTATGATGTGACATCTCTCTTTACCTGTATACTCACCAAGGAAGCTGTTGACATGGTGAGAAAACGACTAGGCCAAGACAGCACTCTTACCAGCAGAACTGATCTTACCCAGAACAGGTGTGTTCCTTACTGGAAAAAAAAACTTGTTGCCTGAATAACCCACCTATTTCCACTACAGGATACTTTCTATAAAGCAAAAACATGGTGTGCTATGGGCTCTCCATTTTCATCAACTCATCATTTCATCACAACATCATCACTTCACAATCATCATCACCTCATCAACAACACAAAAAACATCACATCATCATCATTCACATCCATCACAATCAATCCCCATCAATCAATCACATCCAATCTTTCAAATTCACACCTCAACACATCAAACACACATCCACATACAAACCATCCCAATTCATCATCATCATCAAAAAAACACCATCACTCATCATCAATCACTCATCACATCAACTTCCACATTCACATCATCAAACACCATCCACATCATCAAATCAAATCTCACTCACACAAATAATCACAAATCATCTTCAACACATCATCAACAACATTCAACAATCATCAATCAATGTGGGCGGACTGAAAGAGTCATCGTTGGAAGAGTCAGAAAGTCGGACGGGGGGGGGAGGGGGGGGGGAAGGGTGGGAGGTCACAACAAAGAGCGATGTCCAGGGGTGGATTAAATTCACATCATCCATCCATCCATCACATTCACATCATCACATCAATCACATCATCATCATCATCAATCAATCATCAACAATTTTTTTTCAACATCAATCACATCAATCATCAACATTCATCAATCTTCCATCAACATCAATCCTCTTATTCCAATCATCTCGATTCTTACTCCTTTGCACCATTCATTACACAACATCATCACCCACATCACCCATCTCATCACTCCACGATACAATCAATCCATATCATCATCATTCATCAAATCATCAACACACACATTCAATCATCATCACATCACATCAATCATCAAACCGACACACAACCATCATTCATTCCATCATTTCAAATCAAATCATTCCAACATCATCACACAACCAAATCAATCATCCATCATCAACCACACACATTCAACAACTCACATTCCATCATCACACCTCAATCATCCCAATTCACCATTCAATCATCATCATCAAAGTTTCATCAACACAGCATCATCATCATTCCATCAAACACATCAATTCAGACATCATCAATTCAATCCAATCATCATCATCAACATCATCCCCCACCATCAAACAAAACACATCCATCACCATACATCCACACTCTCATCATCAACCAAAATCCCCCAACAATTTCATTTATCACACATCTCAATCATCTACAATCAACCATCACATCACATCATCACAAATCATCCACAATTCATCACACCATCCATCACATTCACACATCATCACAATCATTTCATCATCACATCAATCAATTCATCCAATCACACATCAAATCATCCTCTCTCCACATCATCAGCATCTCAAGTCAATCATCAATCAAATCCCAAACATCACACATCACATCATCATCATCACACCAAATCACACAGTTCACCCACATCATCATCATCAATCATCAACATCATCATCATCCATCTCATCATCACCATCAAAAACATGCACATGGCATCAATCTCACACATCACAACTCACCCATTGTGGCCAACCTTTACATGGAGGAGGTAGAAAAAAAGGCACTTAAAACCTTTAAGGGCATAGCACCCAACCACTGGTTTAGATATGTGGATGACACCTGGGTAAAATTCACAGAAGGAAGTACAAGCTTTCACAGAACACATTAAGCGGTAGACCAAAACATCAAATTTACAAGGGAAGATACGAAACAACAAACTGGCTTTCTTGGACTGCTTGTAGAAGTCAGGAGAATGGTAATTGGAAGCAGAGGTTTACAGAAAACCAACACACACAGATCAGTATGGATTTTTGACTCCCACCACCCTTTAGATTACAAGCTGGGTGTCATATATATATAAATATTAATAAGGGAAAGAAAAGTCCTAGAATGGGGAAAAATCAGATTTAAGGGCATGTCCACCCCCAAAACTATAATCCCCCCAACTACTGGCCCCACCATGTAGTGTAGTCTAATCCTTACCTCACATCCCGCTCCATAGGGTTTCTCCTGTAGTCCCCCCCCAAAGTCCCAAAAACTGCCCCCAGGAGGCTAGCAGAGTCCATATAGGACTCTGCCTCCTACCTGGCCTCCGGAGAAGTTTGGCATGCGTACTGCAGCCCTTCTCCCCCCCTCCCCCTCCCTCACCCTCCCTCTCCCTCCCTCTCCTCCCTCTCCCGATTCCCTCCCCTGGCGTAAAGTCTTTAATATATAAGATTCCCCAAGGGCTCCCAGCCCCAACCGCAATATTTGTATCTTCAGAACTCCCCAAACTTACTTACCTCTCCTTTCCTCCGGCGAAGTGAGCGGCCGGCAGCCGCGTCCGTGATTGGCTGCCGCTCAGCCAATCACAGACGCGGCTGCCGGTCCCGCCCCTCTGCTTGCATTTTCTCGCAAGCAGAGGGCCGGGAGCGCGGCGGAGGAAAGAGGGAAGGTAAGTAGAGTTTGGGGGGCTTTCTAAAGATACAATATATGCGGTTGGGGCTGGGAGCCCTTGGGGAATCTTATGTAAAAAAATTTTTTTTTGGGTGGACATACCCTTTAAGATTGATGGTGATTATTCCTTATTACTGTGTGATTGATTGGAAAATAATTTGGCACAGTTTACTTGTCCTTTAAATTAGATAGTAGTTAACCATGGGAAGCCTTTTAGGTCAGGAAGATAGACCAAGCTTCCATTAAGCACATACATCCCAACTTGCCAAACCAGGACAGGTGCCTAGCCATTAGAGATGTCCGAACTTTGCAAAATCCGGTCCGCTTGAGGATCCACGAATTTTCGAAAAAATTAGAACCCTCAAAAAATTAGAACCCTCAAATACAGCGTGCAGAAACCTGACAATTGCCCAATCGTGGGTGATAAGTGATATGATCATGTTCCCCAGACCATTTACCAGGTGCCACAGCCATTTACAGTAAGTTTCCATTGTTAATTTTACTGTTATTTTTCCAAACTATTATCACCCCATTGACTTCAATGGGTTCATTTCTGAACTTCAGAACTTTAACTGAAGTTCAGAAACTAACCAAACTTCCGTAAGTTTGGCCATCTCTAGTTATTATGTCATCATTTCAACCACAAATCATATAAATGAATCTGGTTATGTAAGTGATAAACCGTGAAGTACAGTAGGTAGCCCTTGTTAAACAGTGAAACATCAGTTTAGACATTAAACAGTGAGAAAGATACAGCCATAGGATTTTGGCTCAGCCATAGCTTAAATTGCTTCAGTATATTTGTTAAAAGAATGATCATGAAAGCTGTTTTTATTAATGTTTGTTTTTACTGCTAATAGAGAATTTGCGTCACACACACACCCTAAATCTGGCCAGTTTAATCCAATAATTGGAAAATTTTAATCAATTAAAGTTAGACTCTCTAATATTTTAGCAAACCCTTGGGATTACCTAATGACTCACCAGGGCAGCACTTAATTGCCATAAATAACTAGCAAATGAGTCACACTGTCCTCAGTTTACATCTATAGGTGACAAGCTGTTAGAGGTTGTTCTACAACCCAGTAATAACCAGTTAATATAAGGGTGTCTGAAAGTGGCAAAAAGGGGAAGCATACATGGAATTCGATTAACATGAGAATTGGAGTAGAAGAAGCATTGGGAATTTCAGAAAGGCTGCACCCTCTTATTTGAATTCCAAAACTTTAACCTTACACCTTCATTTCTAAAAACCTCAGACCATTTATTGACCACCAAGAACTTAAAGGGACATTCTGAACCCTAAAGTTGCTGAAACATGGCTGCTCTTTCAATACCCTTTTAGAAAGGGTAGGGTGGCCAATTACTAAAAACTCTGCTGGTTTCCCTGCCTGCTGATACAAATGAAAATACTGGCCAAATTTCTCAACCTGGACAAACTCAACCTGGTGGTTCGGTGACCACAGAAGGGCTCGTTCCTGGCGGACAAGATCTTCATTCAAGTATACAATATAGGAAAAGCGTCCTTTCTAACACCAACAGCCATAAAGCATGATTAGCAATAAATCAACAATGTAATTGCATTTTAATTAATTAACCCTTCTGGGTGCTAAAGACACTCAGTTAATTGGTCTGGGTGTAATGATACCCCAGACCAGCCACTTACTTTCTCAGTAAGGCTAAAAATCCCTTAAACAGCAATCTCCCATTCATATTAATACACAAATTGTTGCTACTTATGCTGTGTGGAAACAGTGATATACTCCCACAGCCTATGACTAAGGACATTCCAAAGCCCGAAACGCGTCAGGCAATCCGTTACTTTTTAGATGTTATCCGTGTGATTTAATAAAGATTTTTAAGCAGAGATATGAAGCAGTTTGTGTCTTCCAGTGTGCACTTCCCATTGATCACCTTTTATTAAGTGGACAAGATCTCCATCCCACCTAAGTCCCAGTCCCATTTGAAGAAGGGCAGCTCAGTTTACCTTGGAAAATATGGAACCAACACAAGCTGTTACTGCCGACAGACCTCAGTCCAGGCCTAGAAGAAACAGCGCCTGTTCTGCTGTATCTGTCTTGGGCAAGGTCTAGGGCAACTCACACTTTGAGCCCAGCGATGGATCAATCGAGATAGTGAATTTTAGAAATGCTGTACCCTCTTGTTTAAATCCCAAAACTTGAACACCTATATTTTTAAAAACCTCAGACCAGTTATTGACCACCAAAAACTTAAAGGGACATTCTCACTCTTATATAGTGTAGTCAGAAACCTAAAAATGTGTAAGTAATGATTCAATGGAACATCTGTTGTATTCAATTAGATCAACTGGACTGGAGGTTTAGTTCTTGAAGACGTTTCGCTAGTCATCCGACTGGATCTCTCAATTCAGAATGACTTGTACAAGAATTTGCCACAGAATAATTGCCACAGATTCTTGTACAAGTCATTCTGAATTGAGAAAGCCAGTTGGATGACTAGCAAAACGTCTTCAAGAACTAAACTTCAAGTCCAGTTGGTCTAATTGAATACAACAGATATACCATGACCTGGATGAATGAGAACCTTCACAAGCATGATTCAATGGAACATATTTATTGCTAAATGTTAAAGTACTCAGGGTGAAGGACTAAACTGCTAGGTCAACACCCCTGAGTCTTACCTTGTTACTGAAAACTAGCCCTTCTGAAAGCCGTCTTTAACATGCCCCCTCCGCTATTGAACAAATGGAAAGACACGCACTGCAAGGAGCATGTCTACTCTTTGGTCAAAGTCCGGGACTACGGCAGGGAAGCCCTGAAAGTGGCTTTAAGAAGCCAACTGTATTTGTCACTAATAAAGAGCCATATCCCTAAAAATACATTTTGTAAGTGTACATTTTGTCATGTAAAGGCCAGGGTTTGCAGATGTGCTTTTGGTGGGATATCCCGCTTTTGCATTGGTTCGTAAAGGATTACAATTTATGTTTATTGGTTCTGTTTTATTTAAGGCCAAAAAAAAACAAATTAAAGATGAAATGAAGAGTGCGGAGTATCTTAGGAATAAGAAAAGAATAAGATGTAGGGTGAGACTAGCCATCACAGATTCCATCAGAATTCATCTGTAATAAGCTGCATGCACTCACCCCCCTGACTATGTTCTTTATGGGGAAGGTCAGGCAGATGTTCTAACTGTATTGGCTCCTAGTAACACTTAAATTCCTCCATGATGCCTATGGTGGTAACTGGTTTGCATTGTGGAGGATTATTTTTTTCCCCATACTTCATAGCGATAAAGGGAAAAGCCTATTGGATCTGCAGAGAGTTCCCCTATATAATGTATGGGCACCGTCCAACCTTTCCTATAGTTATTGATTTGGGGGTGGGGGGCTTACTATAGTGGACATTTAGTTAAAATAGAGTTATTATTAGAATCAGCTAACACCATCACTAAAAACACAGTTAACTGCAAAGGACCATTGGTAAATTGGCCTCTTAATATCATTATGGTTCCCGTGTGATACACCTACTCTGCCTCGCACTGGTTATTCTAGATTTCCAATTGCATTTTAAGTAATTGCATTGCATGTTTAGCTTCATTGGAAGTCATATTCATTAAATCATTTATTTCTTTTTCAGACCAGAAGGAACAGGAATTAATCTGCGGGTAAATTAGAAAAAAAGAGGTATCACTGTACATTACAGGATATTTAGTTTTAGTGTCATTAATACATGTTGGCATAATATAGACGTACCTGCTGTTTAGAATTGAAAGGCTGCATTGCCTTGTGGGTGATTTGGGGGCTGGAAATGTAGGTGTTGTTCATTTTCACTCACCATGATGTTATTAGGTAATTAGATGCAGGTCCCGGGAACATAAAAGGGACCTGAAAAAAATTCTCAAAACCCGTGGGGCTATATTGTGGTTATAGACACAATAAACTGGAACCCAAGGCAGCAGGTATTCAGTCCATACTTAAAGGGCATGTCCACCCTTAAAACAAAAAAAACTGTTAACTGTCAATTACCTTCCCCCAACTGACATATTTTGCACTTTATTACCTGCATTACTTACCAGATATTTAAGGATAATTGTTGTCCCCATTCTGGCAGAGTAAGCTGGCTCCTCCCTCCATGTAGTCAATCAAGGCTATGACTGCTGACATCACAACCAATGATTTACTGCTGTTTATCTGGTTACAAATCCATGTCATAAACTGGTAAGAATAGCAGTTGGGGTTGCAGGCAGATAACTGACAAGTCACCAGTTTTGTGTTCTAAGGGTGGACATGTCCTTTCAGAGGGGTCACTCGTGTGAGGAAGGGTCCAACAAATCCTCAATGTTTATCAATCATGATCAGTCACACAAGATCCTAATAGAATTCAATGTTTAGAACTTTCATTGGGGATGAAGCACGTGCATTGAATTCTATTGGGATCCTGTGTTACTGATTGTATGTGCTATACTGTGATTGTATAAAGTGGTGATAAAATATTGTCGCAATCAGTATTTTGTAATCACAATTAGAGATGTCGAACTTCCTGAAGTCCTGTTCTAGAACTATAGAACTTCAATAAAAGGAATAACGGACCCATTAAAGTCAACGGGAGCAAAAAGTTCAAAAAGTTGAAATAAAATACAGCTGAAATAACTTTAACTTAGCTGGAAACTTACTGTAAATGACTCTGGGCCTAGGAAATGGTCTGGGGAAAACGTACATGTCACACTAACTTTCCCCACGATCGGGTTATTTTTGAGCTTCCGCGTTGAATGTTCGGTAATTATCATTAAAAAGTTTGAAAAGTTCGTAGTTCGAAGGGTCCAAATTGTTGCGTTTGTACGAACTCAGAAAATATGTCTTAAACTCAGGTAATCTCCCTGTACGATATATACAGGGGCAAATCTGCCTTCAGGCAACCTAAGCCAGTCACCTCAGATGGCAGAATTCTGCCTTATATGTTTTAATGGGGTGTGCACATTTTCATAGGGTGGCACAGCAGAGATGGCTGGACTCTGTGCTGCCCTCAGAAATGCTGCTGAGAATATGTAATAAAACTGACAACACTTTCCTAATAAGAGAATGAGATCTGTAACATGGATTTTTTTTATGAATTATTCTCCATGGTGGAGAGTGGTAATAAATATAAAATATTATATGCAGGGAGATACACAGAGACCTGCTATCAGCTCCCAGGTGCCATAGCGACTCTTTGTGCATTGGCATTCGCAGTTTAACCATTGCACTTGTAGTGCACAGTAGGTGCACATTAGCACAATGCAGTAACAGCCATAAACTGATGAGTGCATTGTGGAAAATGTGTAGGCATGCCAAGCAATGTGTTAGTGATTGCCACTGTTGGTCTACAGGTAGTGTCAAATCATGGAAGTGATTCAAAGCTTTCAACAAAAATTGTTAATATGATAATCGAGTGTTGGTCAACAAATACATGGGGCATAATGTAGGTTACCCAAACTGCTAATAGACATATGACCCGTGAATTGTTCCATTGTATAGGGCAATAAAGGGTTTAATTCATATACCCAGGATTTATATTGAAAACTTCTGATACTTCGTCAAAGTGCCAGACAACAGGAACTGCCAGAAATAGATATATCCTTGTACATAGACTTTATTTGTTTCTACAAAACAGAAATGTATCTTCCAGATGAGATGCTGGTGAAACAGATTGTACCTTCAGGTGCTAGGAGATATTTATTCTTATGTATGAGGAGGATCAGTGGAAAAATGAGGATGTTGAAGAGCTTGAGGATACAGTTTCTTAGTTGTCAATGGCAGGAACAGGCAGCTCTGCTGATATCTCAGATACTTTAGAAGATGTTGGGTTTCTTGCCTATGTTCTTTCCGTCTGTCATACAGGAGGGAATCTACTGTACAATATTCTAGTTTGGTTGGTTCTGATATCATAGTTCTAGTTTTCACATTGTGATACTATTTCTGTATTGCAGTGACAGACTCACCTTATGGGAAACGTACATATTAAACATGCATTATGATGTGTGGGTAATGTCCCTTCAGTACAGTAAATTGTAGGATATTAATATGGATAGACCTTTCAAACACATATGTCCCAATTTATGTGCATACACTGTAGCTTTTCTAGAAGTTTTCTGAGCTCTTTAAGGGTCTACAGGGAACTATTACAGACTGCCTATTTCTGCGGTCATTAAAGGTCCTCTAAACTAGGAAAATAGTCAGTGTGCCTATATATTATATAGATGTAGAATCTGCTATTCTTACCTCTTCTTATGATTGCTTTGCAAAGATATCACCTGGCAAAGGGTTTTGTGCTGTCACACAGTAGATAGATAGATAGATAGATAGATAGATAGATAGATAGATAGATAGATAGATAGATAGATAGATAGATAGATAGATAGATAGATAGATAGATAGTGTTTTTATATGATGGACAGGCATTTTTGAATCTCTTAGCTTTAGCAATCAGCCGGATCTGTATGTGCATTTTGAAGATGTTCACAAATATTTATATTGTATGTGCAAAGAGGGAAATAACCTAATTGGCATTTCTATGTTTAAAAGATTTTTTTTCTCTACCTGAGCTCCCCCAGAGGAGATTGTTCTGAGAACAGCTGTGAAATCCAACCTCTTACTGGAGGGTTAGAGCAGAGAGCTCATTAGCTACGGCTTTCCCTCAGCTAAACAGCCTTGTTTGCATATTGAAGCCAATAGAATTCGAAGGTGTTTAAAGGGACGGTATCATTTCCATTGCCTCTGACTGACATGTTATCTCAGCTTTCCGTGTTTACAAGAGAATAACCAAGCTGCCCCTAAACCCCAGCTGGGTTTGATTGTAATGCAGACACTTCTTAGATGATGTATAATTGATATCTATTTTCCCTTCAGCTAACCAATGGCAGCTCTCCAGAGCAATGCTAATATGTCTGCATTTTACTAGTGAAGGAAACACTGGAAATCGCCGCGTATTTATATCGAAAAAATTTACATTCGCTTGAAAAAAAAAAATCTCAAATGGGAACCGGCGAAGTCTTTCAATATCATTCAGGATCCATCTGAACATTCCGTAGCACACGACTCTCTCTCTGCAGGTTGCATGGGGAAGTCGAGGTTAAAATAGATTTTTATTTCAATATAAATGATTCCCATTAACCTTTTGCTGCCTGGGGTGTCTGCGTGCCCTCTGGCAGCAAACATATATTACTAAGTATTACTCAGTATACAGGGCTAGAGTTCTTATTACATATGTGATTGATATTTTTAGAAACTTGTTCATCTATAGGGGCATATTGAAATATTCTATGATATATTTTACGATAATGTGTGTTATTATTAATATAGTGGTTGCCATTATTCATGATAAAGGTCGTTAGATGATAACAATAGTTTTTTACGTCAACAATTGTTAGGTTCTGCAGTGTCGTTTATAAATATGGCTCAATACGTAAGGATCCATTGGTAAGGTCACACAGATCACACATTGGTAAGGCCTTTAAGAAATCCCTTTAACTGACTTATTGATGCCAAAGGTCACAGTAAATGTGAAGAAGCCATGTGGATTATTGAAAACCCTTCGATTTGATCCATTACAAAGCCACATCAATCAGACACATATTTCCATGCAGTTTGATGGCTAATTTTGTTCTTGTATAAACATGTGCAATGTGATCCGCTAGCCCAGTATGAACAGAAAAGCAGTGGATTCAGCTAAAATATTTATATTATTTTGGCTTCTACTGAATGTGAAAATCGTTGAACGAAAACCAAAACACTAATAGGGATTATTACTGTGAGCTCTGCAGGGAGATTCAATAAAAGTTCTTATCTTTAAAAATGGTGCTAATTGTGGCCCAACCAATCAGATGTTAGCTTTCAAATGTTAAATAATATCTGATTGGTTTGGGCAAAACTAGCACCATTTTAACGATAAAAACGATTGAATAACCCATTTTCTTGAAGTTTTCTGAGCATTTAAAGGGCTTTTGACTGAGAAGTATAAAGGGTCATACTGGGGTTTTAGGGTCCACTGGGAAATACTATAGACCTGGGCGTACTGCTTCTATAAGGAATCATTAACATGAAAACTGAGAAAATGATTATTATCCCCATGCAGTAAATAAGGATTAGACAATAAATATAATGAGACAATTTGAAAAAGGCATCTTCAATATAATAATATTGTCGATGGAAATGTAGGGAAGCCTGGTCTATAGAGCAAAACATCAATTGATTCCATTGCACTTTTAAAAGAGCACAGTAGTGTTGGTCTATCACCTCCATTGATGTCCACTGCGCTGTGAGCATTTTTGGTGCCACACATGTACTCCAATAAGGGCAAATTGCTCAAATTGTATGCACAAGTGGACACCAACAGGCAGTAATGTGCATTGCAGTGTGGTCTCAGCCTTAATCAGGTGGCAATGCAGATGGAACACTATCTATTTGTTTAGATGACAATCCTTTGCACGGAACATTGATGGAACGCCAAGCTGTGTGTTTAGAAGGTGCAGAATTTTATTGAAAACTGATGCCAACAATGGCTGCTTGCAGAAAAATGCTAAAAAAAAATCTAAAATTTAGAATTCTAAAACTCTAAACACCCTATATATTTTCTTGGTATATGGCGTCCAATGACCAAATCGTAGGGAGAAAATCGTTCTACATGGAAAGAGCAAGTCCAGCACCTACATTTCAAATGGATTTCTAGTCCTTAAGGGATCTTGGTTTTGTTTGATGCAATGAATAATTTTACATTTTAAAGTGCAAAGAGCAAGGTTCAACTGTTTCAATAAAGGAAGTCAAATGAGGTTTGAACAGGAACTAAATAAAATAGGAAACCAGCCTGCAGCGTCTCTAGTATGTCCTTTGTCCTGAATCCTCACTAGAAAACAACTGCTTACATTTTCACATTATTCTGAAGCTAAAAAATAAAATAAAAAACCTTATTACAATAACAAATAAAAAGTGTCAAAATGATGTCAAAATAATAAAGTGATGTTTGCAAAGATGTCACACTTTCCATGACTATATATGTTCTCAGGCACATATCTGTATTAAAGGACAACTCCACCCTCATAATGACATCTTTTAGAAAGAATGTCCTCTTTAAAATATGTTGATATATATCGTAGTTTGTCCTATGAATTCATTACTGTATGCCTGCAATGCTTCTGGATGCCTCATAGAAACGGAGCAATTTAGAAATCTGTACTGAGCCTGTAACTGAGCCTGGGCATGCTCAGAAGAGGCAGACAAGGGATTAGCATTCAGTCATTGGCTGTGATGTCAAATCCATAACTGACAGTTACTAACTGGAAGAACCAAGAAGCAGAAACAGGGGAAACAGGACATTGTGCAGGATTTCAGGTTAGACTTATATATTTCTCATTTCAAACTATTACTGTTTAGGGTATTTTGCAGAGTTTCAACTGGAAATGAAGAGAACACACTTATATGATCAATATATTATATAATTCCAATTTCCTGGTATTTCCTGGAGCGGATTAACGGAATAACTACAATATCCTATTAGGTAAATCCAATAAATAAGAAATGGCTGCTTGATAACTTAATGTTGCCATATAGGTAATGTTATTCTAAGGAAAATTATTTAGTGGAAAATAACAATCCGTTGCAAACCACCGCACCTTTAAAATTAGGCCCCAATGAATAAAGAGCATTCACACGGTGTCTACTTTAATGTGTAGGCTTCTAATCAACGTCCTTCTCTCCAGAGAATGCCAAGATTTATCCTTCCTGTTGGATATCTTATCTATTAATAAGAAGGGATGGTTAATCCTTCCTTCCTATTGGCAAACGAGGTGTTTGCTTCTATTTTTAAAAATAAACAAAACATAGCAGCCTGATAAATAGCCAATCATTAGCAAATATAGCCAATCTCCTAGGCTGCTCTGCAAGAAAAGAACTAAATACCGCTCCTTCCGGTAAGACAAATCATTCAGTTAGGCCGGTCATCTTAAAAGCCACTCTTTATTTTATCTCTTCTATGATTAAGGACACGGAGGCATCTGAAACGCGTCAGGCAATTACCGAGTCTTTTAACCTGTCTCTATTGCCATTCAAAGAAATGAAATAAAGATTGGCTTTTAAGACGAATGATTGGCTTAACTTAATGATTTGCCTTACCGGAAGGAGCGGCATTTAGTCCTTTTCTTACAGAGCAGTGTTTGCGGATCCAGCGAAGGGTCCGGGGTGGGCTGCACCCGGGCTACCAGGTGAGAGTGGTGAGTTACTCTACTTACCCTATGAGCTTATATAGTAAGCTAAAAGTGTAATGATTAAGAGGTAGGCACACAACCCCATGGAGAGGATTTGTTAACAGCGAGTGGTTCAAGGCAGAGGCACCCGAACCACAAGAGACACTGAGTGAGTGTCCCATTGTTACTATATAAAATGTATGTGTTAATTGTATAAAACTTACAGTATGTATTAACTGTATACATTTTTAGGTCTAACACCCCAATCTCCTAGGCTGTGTTGATAAAGGACAAGGTTAAAGGAATGGTACACTCGTTTCAATCTATAAATAAATACATGTGTTTGTATTGCTGCATGACTTTAATCTAGTACTTGATTTTCTCAAGCTCAGTCCCTCAGCCCCCTGCTAGGCTATTTGACTCTGTGAGGGCAAGCATGCTCAGTAATCCCTATGAGGCAGCATTGGAAAAGGGAATTTCCCACCTTGAAATGTAAGATGTAACGTAAGATTTTTTAGACTGGATATCTAAGGAAATGGACAACAGATCAACAAAACAATGGTACAGTGATAGTTGGGAAGAATTATAGTTTCCAGTTATGGGGAATGAAAAAAAAACAAATTTCCCATATCCTTACATATCCTTTAAGTGCAATAATATAGTTTAATGTTCACGTTGCCATAGACAAGAGTTAAAAACACCGAGGTGCAGATGCAATAAATTCCCCTGTGCTGCAAAACCAATAAGATTCTAGCTTTTTACTGTGTCACTGCAGTTAGATTACGTCTGATTGGTTGTTGCAGATTAATAGCATGGGCACATTTTTGTACCTTTTACTAAATGTTTTCTTTCTCTTAGTATTGTTTTAGGATGATATTGTATTGGAAAATTTCCCCCCGAAAACAAGCAGAAGAAATTCCCATAGTCCTGCTTCTTGCCAGTGCGTTGCCAAGAGTCTGATGACTGACAGAGGCAGTTGGAAAATCTTTAGACCAGGAGAACAAACCCATCAGGCAACAGGCTACTGGTTGTGCAAAATCCAAATCTGAGAAAAGCAAAAAACCTGCGCACAGCTGTCACTGGGAACAAACAGCAGAAGTCATAGATTTGTACATCTGTCACACTTACAGACTCGAAAAATTCAAGTCATTTTCTCTCAGGGATATTTAGCAACAAAGTCATACTAATTAGACTCAGCCTTAACCCTTCGCTTTCTGGGAGATATTTTATGCAATGACCCCTCCTCTTAGTTCCAACCGGAAATGTGAAAATTCTTTACACCTAAAACTAGTGATCAAACTACACAAGTAATACTTGTTTATACCATCAAGCATTCCTAAGAAAGAAAGACAATGGTGCACTCCAAATGTAGCCAAGTATGATGCCGAAAACGTGTATAATCATGACACATTTCCTAAACCCATATTTAAAGACCAACAATACCCTAAAAAACAACCCTTCCTCCACTAATAGCACCCATGTCGAGTAACTTAACCACTAGGTCCTCTCCCTTGGGAACCCATTAGCCATCAAACATTGGCTTTTATGGCTGTTGCTTTAGAAGAGTCCTAGAAACTACAATGAGGACACCCCTCACTGAAGACTCTCTTGACCCAGCTCAAAGTTGACTGTGAACCTAATAAACACAGTAGCCTTGCACACAGCTCCTTTGCATTTCCCCTCAGAGCAGAATAGTTGAAATATGTGGACAGTCCACATATTAGAATCTTTCTTTTGGATCAGTCAAGTTGCTATATACTGCAGCACATACATCATTAAAATGCTGGATGACACATACGGCTCCACATGTCTTCATTTTTCCAAGTGTAAAATACTAATAAGAGACAACAGAGTACTCAGGCCTCAGCTGCAAAATGTAATAAGCCATTTCAGTCAAGAAATACAAATAAAAGGAGAAAGATTTGAGAGATGTCAGAGAGAGAATATTATTGTTCCAGGGACTAGTTCTAAAATATAACATACAGTACTGCGACTGAGAAGTTGATTTTGGAACATGAAAGGGTTCAAAGATAGGCAACAAATTCTGGAATGCCATAAGATGGCCTGAGTAATAGAGAAACGCTTGCCAGATTAGGTTTATTTTCTTTAGAAAACGGGATCCCTTCCCTGGGCTGAAATAAGTATGAACGAAAACACACAAGGTTAGTATTCGAAACCTTAAAATTAATTTTCTTAAGATCCATGAAACTTCTTGCATCTGGAGGGAAAAAGCTTTATCAGTAAAGATTAAGGAGAGGAACATTACACCGTGTTCCCTTTAGATTTTCTGGTCTTTTTTTGTGGTGGGTCAGTTTGAGCAAATATTGTTATACAATGGGCTTTGTTTCATTCCTATCTGTGCAAAAAATAGTTTCATGTGGGCAACACATTTTCCTGTGTCACTGGCATAAAGTTGTATGCGTATAATGCTAGCTTACAGGCATTTGTTCCAGGAAGATTTAAAGGAGATCTATAGTCTGCATGTTATTTTTAAAACACAGTTAAAAAGAAAATTACTTGGCAAAGGGATACAGGACTGGTAATTCCTACCTCCCAATATTGTTTCTGTGAGGAGCACCAGCCCAAAGAAAACTGATTCTGTCATACTTCCTCCTTCCATCTATAATACAGGAATAGTCTAGGACTAACCTGGCAAGTGAAACTGTACCTGCTGTAGCGCCTCAACAAAATGATATTGTGAGGCAGGAATAATCAATCCGCCCTTTTCTCTTGCTCTCCACTACCAAAATGCTTATCCATGCCCTTATAATCTCCCGTCTTGACTACTGTAACATTATGCTACTTGGACTCCCAGCCTGTCATCTCTCTCCTCTCCAGTCTATCTTAAACTCGGCAGCTCGAATCATCTCACTCTCCTCCAAAAGAGAACCCGCAACCCCGATACTTTAGTCCATAGGGTGGCTTCCTATCAAACAAAGAATCATATTCAATACCCTGTTTTTAACTAGAGATGTCATGTGGGTTCAAATAGAATCTGAGGGTTTCGAAGTCCCGACGAAACTTTTGGAGCTCCCGGATTTCATGAATTTTAGATTTTTATTGAAATTTCGATAATTTCGAAAGTAATAATCGATATCGGTAACCCTCGAATCTTCAATATTTGTAACCCTCGAAAGTAGCACTCGATTTCAGTAACTCTTGAAAATAGAATGCGGAAGCTTGAAAACAGCCGGGAGGAAAGATAGTTTTAAAATATGTTTTGGTTCTATTTACGGGTTCCCCAGACGGTCTCTGTGTCATTTACAGTAACCTACTATTACTATTTGTCCCTCATAATGGACAGAATCTTTCAAATTTTTTTCTCTCATAGACTACTATGGGTTCGTTTTCGAAAATTGGAAAACGGAACGAAACTCAACAGTTTCGAACATCTCTATTTTTAACCTTTAAATCCCTTCACTCACATTATCTTCTCTCTTGGTCCCTTATGTTCCTGGCCGTGCCCTCCATTCTTCGCAAGGAAATCTTCTCCACAGACCCCCAACTAAAACTGCTGCCTCCCGCCTTAAATGTTTTCCCTCCCATATCTGTTGTATTCAATTAGATCAACTGGATTTGAAATGTAGTTCTTGAAGATGTGTCGCTAGTCATCCGACTGGCTTTCTCAATTCAGAATGACTTGTACAAGAATCTGTGGCAATTATTACAAGATTCTTGTACAAGTCATTCTGAATTGAGAAAGCCAGTCGGATGACTAGCGAAACGTCTTCAAGAAATACATTTCAACTCCAGTTGATCTAATTGAATACAACAGATATACCATGACCTGGATGAATGAGAACCTTCACAAGCAGTTTTCCCTCCCACTTAGATTGAAAGCTCTTCAGGGCAGGGATCTCATTCCTAATATGTCGAGGCTTATTTATATACTGTATATGCTTTCTTAACCGATGTATGAAATTGTATTCAATTTCATTTTTATCTATCTGTATAATGACTTGCACTTATCCCCTTGTTTGTATTCTCTGTATTTTATCATGTACATGGGTGGCACTTTATAAATAAAACTATACATAACCGGTACATACATACCAACCTGCCTCAGTTACTTTCCATTTTAATGAAAATAGAATGATAAATTAAAGGATCATTTTAAAGGACACCTACATTGTAAACATTTTTAAAAATGAAAGTACCTGAGGCAGGGAGGTAGGATTCATTATTCCTACCTCCCAGTATCATTACTTGAGAAGCACCAGCACATACAGTTTTCATCTGCCAGGATAGGGACCTTCCTGTATTAAAGATAGTGCTGATAAGTCTAAAAGAAGCAGATTTCTCTGTTTCCCTGGTACTTTTTATCTTTACTTTAAAAAAAAGATACTTCTCCTTTAAACAAAATATAATTTTCAACAAATATTTTATGGAAACTTAAGGTTCTAAATGGGGTAAATCTTTTAATCATGGCCTGATTGCAGCCACTGAGATATGGTTAGGGTGAAATGGTTCATGGTCTTAAATTGTCAAGGTGGGAAACTGGAAGTGATGGAAAAAGTAGCCCAGTATAGCACAAGTGAATAAAGGAAAGGTGGTCACACATGGGCAGAGCTGGAATCCAATATTACATTTAAAGTTAAGTGTGGGCAGGGGCATGTTTAAAAATGTAAAAGACGAATCAGACATTGATCAATAAGCGGTTACCAATCTAGCTCCCTGTAGACATGTTTCCATATTACAATATAATCACCTTGAGTTTTCCAATCTACGCAAAGACTAATCCAAGAGGTAGTTGGGGGTAAGATTTATTTGGGAAGGGGGCACCAAAATGGTCAGAACCGGCTCTTATTTCCAGTCAGCTCATCTTCCCTAGACTCAAATAAGAAACGTATATAGGGGCAGCCATTTTAGATTAGCACAATCATAGAACTCATTTTACAACAGAATGGTCAGATAAGTAAATGCATCAGAAAATAATGTAAAGGTATACTTCTCTATCAAATATTTTTTTAATACATAACAAATTTAAACTGTTTTACCTTTATATTCCATCTAGTTCCAATCATACAACCCGTTTGAAAAATGATCTAACTCTAGAAGATATCGAATCATTCTCATTATTTCAAATAATTATCAAACTTTAAGCCTTTACTAATCTTTTAAAATGAACAGACTCTAGGTCATATATATGAGACAAAATGGCGCAACATTGTCTAAGCTCCCATACCTCTGCCAAGTGTCTACGGATTCAGTAAAGGGCCAATCCTCATATTAAGTAAACATTTTCCATGTATATAGGTAAACATTATGTAACACACATAAACATATGAGTAAACACTGTGTGTTGTATCAACACAATGCAAATTAAAACTTTACCTAACTACAGGCTTTAGAGATAGAAATCTAGGTCTGGTGGACTGGTGGCTTCCTGCACTTATTTTATCCAAAACCTAAACAAACCCTTCACATGCTCATATACACGTATTTCGCTTCTCCTTATCATTATATAAACACGTTTTCCATATTTCATAAACAGGAAACGGACACATTTTTCCCTCAGTTATCTTACAGCGTCAACCCACAAACTTTAAGTAGCTTGTTCATTAATTTTAGTAACAGGAAATATTCCAAAGACCCGAGATTGTTTATACTCTCGAGATTTCCTTAGATCTGATATAACTGCATTTGTTTTATAAAATATTTTAGAGATAAAATAAAATGTATTGTCACTTCTAAGTCTTTGATTCATGCAATCAAGTTGGAACACTCAAGTAACCTTGTGTGAAAAGCAGGTTAGGTTAAGTAAGTAGCATGCACCTGCCATTCTATTTTTAACCTCTGGAAGATATTTCAGTTCATGCACATTACATAGTGTGTTGTTGTTTTGTTGTTTAGCTGCACATTAAACTGGGTTTGGCTGGCAGAATTCTTATATATATTGTTTATGTTTCTATTAGTTGTTTTATGGGCCTGGTTGCCAGCTGATAATGCTGCCCACAAGCACCAGTAAATTGGTCACCCCTGGACTATGGTGTCTATATAAACTTGAAAAGGCCTTTTAATTAAAGCAGCATTTCTTAAAGGGTAGCTTTACTCTAAAAAAAAATCACATTTTCAAAAATAGTTTAGCTTTAGATACAAGATCTCACTACTCAAAAACTGTTTTTGGATTTTACATCTAAGCTGTAGATCCTAAGAAATCATCATTTGAAATCACAGCATTTAATAGGGAAAGACCTGTCACTCCAGAAGCAGAAATTATAATATGTTCCCCATCCCTGATCTCTTACTAGGATCTTGTCTGCCTGTCAGCAGAGTTTCTGCAAAAATTGAAAGGATCAGCAGAGAAAAGAATGCAGAGGGCGGGAGATGTGTAAACAGAGCAGTGTCTATGGTAAGGCTGTGCATTCACTCCAAGGAAGCAGTGAGAAGGGAGGGTGGGGCCAATTAGGATCAATCACAAAACATTGATAATTTAATGACAAAGCAATCACAGATAAATATGTGAGTACCATCATTTTACTTCTCTCAAATTGTAGTTTCAGATTATGTAAAGTTGTTTGAGTACGTATAGTGACCCTTTAACTTTTACCTCTGGAAGCTAAGCCCTAGGTTATTCCGACCAATGATATAATTATTAAAGGACAACTATACTGTAAAAATTATTATAAAGGAATGTTAATGTACTGTAATGATATTGCATTTTTCTAAATACTATCCCTTCATTCTAAGTTATTTTGTTGGTATATACATCTTGAATTTTCCTAATTGTCAGTAGCCAATTGAGATGAACTCATACACAAACCCGGTTCCATATCATATTTTACGGATTCCAACGGACTCCGATTTTTCAGAATTTGATTTTGGATTTTTCAAATTCGCATAACTTTTTCGGGAAAATGTTGATTGAATGGTTGGGGATTTTAGAATTTGGGATAGGATTTTCAAAATTTATCGGATTTGTGGAAACAATCATGAACACTTTATTCCATAAACATGGGGAAAATACTGAATTCCTGAACCCTCGATTTTGGGAGATTTACCGAATTTGTGAACCCTTGAGTCCAAATATCGCATAATTGCTGAATGGGGAATGCGGAAGTATGTGTTCCCAAACCATTTCCCAGAGCCATGTACAAAAAGTTACCATTGCTATTTTTCCTTTTATTAACTGTAATCAAACTTTTCAGATATTTTGCTCCCCGTTGACTTTAATGGGTCCGATTTCGGATTTTTGGATTTTTTCGGAAGTATGATTTGACATATTATTATTATTTATAATTATGTTAATTATTACCACAGCTTTTTAATATTCATACAAACATACAGGGTTATGTACTAAAAACTGCTATCACTTGGTACTGCCCCTTCTAAGTTCTAATGCAATATACAACTCTTGATAGTGATGGTTTTTTGGGTTAGTTTCAAACCCCTTTCCATTTCAAAACTGCGGTATCGATGGTCGACAGAAGTCTAAGAACAGATCTGTCAGAATTTTCAAAAATCGTGGCAGAAAATTGTGTTCAAATGATACCTTTGCGATTCCAATACGTTTTGCTGAACCGCTGGTGGACCTAAACTCAACAGTTTAGTTCATCTCAAACTCTTTTCTTTTAATTTTGCTAATAAAGTTGGGCAAAATTGTTGCAATTATGTTGGTACAAAGCTTGTGGGAATTCCATGCAGTTCCTTTGTATGATCAGCCGCAAAAAACATCATAAAGTCACTGCCCCAAGACATAGCCCTGATAGCTTTTGGTGGTAATTCTTTTTTGATCTTAAAGGAGAACTATATTGCATGTAAACATATTTCCAAAACAGTTAAAATAAAGAGTACCTAGGGAAGGGTGGTAGGATTGGTAATTTTCACCTTACAATATCATTTCTATGAGGAGCAGCAGCATAAAGAAAACTGCTTATGCCAGGCTTCCTGAGTGCTTCAGCACTATCTTTAATGAAGGAAGGCCCAGGGCCATAACCTGGCAGTTAAAAACTGTATGTGTTGTATGTCCTTAACAAAACAATACTGGGAGATGGAAATAATCAATACCATCTCCCTGTCCCAGGTTATTTTCATTTCTAAAAAGTAAATTTTTACAGTAAAATTGTCCTTTAATATACTTGTTTGAACCATGGGCACCCTGTATATAAAAAATCTACTGATATAAACAAATGAAATTCAATTAATTAATAAGATTTATGGCCAGCTCTTAAAAGTGTGTTAATGCAGTTTATTATGTAACATTATTTATTCGTAAACACATCCCTGATCAGCTGAACGATATTATCTGACTTGTATCTGCGTGATTACAATAATGACATATATTTACAGGAACTAGATTATTTATTGATAACCATAGCAACCATGGCAACTGGTTTGCTTACTATTAACAATCTGGTTTCTAGGGTCTAACCTAGGTACATAAATAAATATATTAATATGGCACATAGGGAACATAAACATTACAATGATTTACAGTGATCCTTCTCCCCATTTTATTTTACTCAAGTAAAAAACAGGTTTGCTCCAAGGTGTGTGTATGAGTTAAAAAAGCACCTGCAAAATCCTCCAGGGCTGATGTTTTAAATGTTAGTTTTTTTTTTTGAGGGTTAGCGAATGCCACATAATAAGGTTAGCACTGAATTCTAAGGGTTACTGAACGCCACATTCAAGAGTTATGGTCGAGTTCGAAGGTTAGCGAATGTCACATTCAAGGGTTAGCGTATGCCACATTTCGAGGGTTATCGCCGAATTCTAGGGTTATTGAGTGAGGATTATCAATTTGAAAATGCGAGAATGATGAAAATTTAGATAAATATAGTACGATAATTAAGTCCAAAAGTTTGTAGTTCGAAAAGTCCATAAAAGTCTGAGCTCGTTTAAACTCAAAGAATCCGTCTCAAACTCAGGTTGAGCTCGAGTTCAAGTCCAACCCTACTGCTGACGTATGCTGAGAGTTGGGTTCTTAAAAACCAGTAAAAGTTATTTAGTGAATGATCTCAGTGTAGCTGAACATGACTCGGTACTTTGTGTTCTTTTCTTGTGGTATCTGTTGACTTGATATTCTGATGCTAACAATGTCTATGACTTTTTGCCATTGTCTTGTGGCATTATTCAAGAATCAAAGATCTAGGAGCATGGAAAATATAAAGATGCAATATAAAGTTGCAGGGAGGCACACTCAGATAAGATTTAATAACAAAATTCCATTTATTAAGGTGACACCTGAGGAAGGGAGTTGAACCCCCCAAAACGTTGTGTACCTGGCTTGTATGTTGAACACTTAATAAATGGAATTTTGTTATTAACTCTTATCTGTGTGTGCCTCCCTGCAACTTTATATTGGATTGATACTTACCTGACGTGGCACAGGCCTCAGGGGTGCCCCTCTCAGCTTACCTGTTGGGATTCCACAAAACTTTGAAAATTGAAAATATAAAGATGGCATATTTTAACATCAGAGTGGCCCTTAAAGTATAGTTTCACTCAGCTGTGTACACCCAGCTAAGCGTATGACATACACATCGCATTAAGCTGCATCCTTGCTTCCTAGAAGCTGAAAGCCAGTCATGTTACAGCTCAGAGATCATCCCTCCCTCTGACATGGAACTGCTTTCAAAAGAGTAAATGTATGCAGCCCTCCCCATACATTTTTTTCCTGATTCGAGCTTCTCTCTGCCTTCAGTTAGCCTTCAATTAGCCATGCTGTGAAGGGGCGTAACAATGCTGTGAAGGGGGCGTAACAATTCTGTCTGCCTGTAACTGTCACTCAAAGCTAGCATGCAAGAAAACACTCCTCCACCCACCATTGACCATCTTGATTATGTAGGCTGTACATCCTAGCAACCGAACAGTTTAAGTTTGTTTGACTGGCAGAAAAGAAGGAGAGAGGTTTTAAAAGACATTCCCACCAGCCAATGACAAGTTTTATGTTAACGATGGCCCTGGGCCGTCTAGGAGGCGGGCCTTTTAGCACTCATCTTTGCTGTGTGATATCTAGGGAGGGCAGCATGGTTGTAAATGAGAGTAAGTGATTTCAGCTGCTGGAAGTGTGGACATGTAATGAGGTAATGCTGTTTTTTTGATATTGTTGTCCTTTAACAATGATTAAATGGCATCTATAGTGGGATTCCATGAGTTCTATAATTCCCCACAACCCCCAGAGTGTCATCACTTTGTTCAGATTCCCCCTCTGTCCTGAGATACACCAGTTATAAGAATAGTGATTGCATTCCTCTACTCCTACTTGGACTGTCAATCAAATCCCTGTGACATGATCCCCCCTCCCTGCTCTGTAATAAACATAGCGATAACAGCATTAGCAGGGGGAGAGAGGTAGCTTTCATGGTAGATATAAGGCTGCACCTGACCCCCTTCTTGATAGACTTCACTGATTGATGATGGGTCACAAAGTGAGAGATCGTAAACTGTACTGTTCTCCTTCTTCTTCCGTGTCTCCAGGATAGCTTGCTTTCTATTGGCCACTGTGCGTGGGTGTGTTTTTCAGGATGTTAAACTTTTAACTCCTACTGCACATGATAAGCTTGTCGGTTAGCCAGAGTTGAGACATGGAGTAGGTAACAGATGGGAGGGGGTAGGGGGGAGTGCTGCACACAGATCTGACACCATGGTTAAACAGAGTCACTGACATAGATAGGATTAAGGCAGCACAGAGTACATGAATTTAACTTTGCAAAGGGGCAATGTGTTTTTTTACTATAGATGCCCTTTAAGAACTTGCAACTTCGTATACTCTGTATTGCTAAAAGCAAAGCTTTCTACCAGTATCCCAACTTAACCGCTATATAAAAAATGTTACTGCAGAAATTGTATTTTTTCCTAGAAAAAAAACTGGAAACAAGCAAAAAAGCAGTAAACTCATTCAGTTGACTATTTTGTATTGTTTCAGTAAGCGAGGGGATTTAAACCTGAAACCTCATATACTACTGTACTGTATGTGTTTCTAAAAATGTGATATTTACAAGTGGCGCCACAAGAGCTGCCACAAAGTATACATATACATTCAGGAACTTCATCTTTTGCTGGAAACAGAATTGTGTGTGTGCGTGTGGGGTTGTGGTGGGAGAAACAGCAGTAAAATCACCTAACTATTTTGTATTGACCCAAGAAGGATGTATGTAATTCACAATGGCTGGAAAATAAACTGCAGGGTAACAAGCAGCTTTCAAAGTCTTATTAGAGATGTCCGAACTTCGCAAAATCCGGTCCGCAAAATCCGGTCCGCTCGAGGATCCGCGAATTTTCGAAAAAATTCGAAAATTCGAAAATCCGCGAGCAGACCCATTAAAATGAAAAATATTCTCAAAATTACGAGATTTCTCGTATTTTCGAAAATTTTTGAAATTGCGCGTTTTAGCGTTTTCGAAAACGGAAATCTCGAAAATACGAGTAATCCTCGTATTTTCGAAAATTTTAGAAAATACGTATTTACGAAAATAAGAGACATCCTCGTAATTTTGAAAAATTTCGAAAATACGTATTCCCGAAAATACGAGAAATCTCGCGGTTCGGAAGTTCGGAAGGCGGAAAATCCGGAAAAACCCGCCGTTCGCCAACGGGATAAATCCACGAACCGGCCATCCCTAAGTCTTATCATGGACTTCCATATCGGTGTGGAGACATCTGTATAGAAAATACCCTATGCATAGAGACACACAATACAAGGATTGTGGAAGCACTCCAATTAGGCTAAATTACAACTACATTTGTGGAAGTGCTACTGATCTGGTCAAACATTTATACAAACATAGAAAAGATAATCAATGCACATTCCTAGGCCCCATACAATATCATATTATCTTCACACCGTTATACATTATAAACAAAGGGGTTTTAATATACATTACTGTGATCACATGAATGAAAAGCCTTCCAACCACATCAGTAGCACTTCCGCAAAATGTAGTTATAATTCCACAATCCTTCTATTGAATATATTTATTGGGAAGCCATGTCAAGCTTTCATGTGGTAATAGCACCCCCAATACGCCCCTTTTATGGCAGGTCCTATTCCTTTAATATAAAGCACTGGATGGATGGCCTCTTCCCTTATTTTAAAAAGCCAAAGGGCTGGGGGGAAGTGAGAAAGTCTGTTATAGGCCCTTCCAGACTGGGGTTACCTTGACGTGGTTGGAAGGCTTTTCATTCATGTGATCACAGTAATGTATACTAAAACCCCTTTGTTTATAAAGTATGCCAGTGTGCAGATGATATGATATTGCATGGGGCCTAGGAATGTGCATTGATTATCTTTTCTATGTCTGTGCATAGACAGTGAATACTGGGGTCAGGGGGTGTGGCTCTTTGATGACTTCATGGGCTGTGGTTTGTACTGGCAACAACATGGAAACCTTCTTACTTACAGAATCTTTTACTTACATCTATTAAATGCAACTAACTAGAGAAGAATCTTACAATGTATAGGTGTTCTGGGGAGAAAAACTTTCATATTAACATTTAAAAAATGTTGTTCTCCTTTAATATTAAATAATCAGTACTAGCATGCATTGTGAATGTTTATTCTAACTGTGAAAAATGAATGTTTCTGTTTTAATATTAAAATATTTCCAGTATACTGGTCTTCAACATAAATATCCAAATATTGTCTTTTTTTTTTGTAATCCATCATCTAGAGCAGTTACCAGACCTCTTTGCCAAACTGGGAACAGGAGAGTCTCCGTGGCAAATTGTATTGGCAGCCTAAGATTTGCCTCTGGGTCTGTCAGTCTGTCAAAACATTAGATTCCTGGGTCTTCTCTGTGTTAAGAAATTGCATAGATTGAATCCATTCATTAAACCGCACACTTTTTCCAAACCATGATTCAGAGTTGTCAGCAAATCTGAGGTGTATAAATAGAAAGCAATATTACAGCCTTTACAAAGATACATTACAAATTGGGGAAAAGTTTTGATCGAGACTTAACCCTAAAGTCCCGGCTACATTAAAGCAGACAATCAGCAGTATGGAAGGGTGGGAGGGTGGGTTTATTCGCAAAGCCACAAAGCAATTCTACAGAAAAGCCATGTCCTAGAATGTCATATAATCAGACATGTAAATGAAAGACACTCGGGGTGTTGTGAGTTTGCATGGACGCGCTGGCACCCAAAAAGGAAATAATTCCAGTGATTGGCATGTTCCTGGAATAAGAAAAAGTAACCAAGATGCAAAAGATGACCCAGCGACACTAATAGTATATAGGTAAATTACGTCATCTGTAAACTGAATAGGGGCTGTTCATTTGGAGATTGTATCTGGAAAAATAGGGCAATTATACGGCAAGACCAGCTGTGGTTTTCCGACGCTTCCAAGAGGCAATTTATCTGATTTGGATGTAACTTTTAGACCCAATCGACCAATACACTGAACTATCGAAAAATTGGATAGTGTGTTCACATGTTTACAGATATCCAGCGCTTATCCTTTAATTATGAACAATTCAGAGAATTTGATCAAATTGATTGGAATATCAAAGACATTTTTTTGTGTTTTTGATTTTTTTAAATTTTCCAGCGACACCAATCTATCAAACCTATGCATCCCTCCCCTAAATAGTCTATTTTCTTCCCAGGAAGAGAGAAGTCTATCTCTCGAAAGCTTGTCTGTAAAAATTAACTGTTAGTCCATAATAAAAAGGTATCACCTTATCCTACAGTACTCATTTCTTAGTATATGCTACTGGACTAATACTGGACTAATATGCTTTTGCACTAAAAAGGGGGACTTTCATTCAAAACTTGACATTTTGCACATATTTTCTTTTTAAACGAAGAGCAAAATAGAAATAGCACCAGTAGTAGAACAGCACGGGCCCCACACACTCTATTTTTGCATATGTATATTCTTAAAAATAGAAGGCCGACTGCTTTAGGTAAGTATATCTAGGCTGTCACCTATGTCTTTGTCCCTACTTGGTGGCATTTTCTAGGGAAAGGTGTTTTTTTCTGTTAGAAACCTCAAGCCAGCCATCCCCCATATAAAATAAATATAAAAATATAATACCGAGACACCTTCCCCAATATAAACAGACAAAGCAGAGGTAACTAATTATGACCACAGGGGGAACCATAACACGACTGGAAGTTTTTTTCTGTATCCATCTATTTTTCATAGGATCACGTCTTCTGTCAAATACAAAACATGTAAACGCCACTTTGGCATTTATTTTGATTCTTATTAAAGGTGAGGTGGTGAGAGGTACTTGTGAATGGACTTCATTCTGAGGTGCATTAGCAAAGGGTTAAAAAGAGGAAAGAGTTAGATGGCGGATCCGAAAGACAGACAAAACATAGGTAAGCAATAGTGGTTTTAGACAAATAACGGTACATAGTTCACATTTATTAAGCTGTCATAAGGCCCTGTCACAAAATACCTTCTGGCTAGGAAGGAATGAGATCTGCGAAAATTTTGAAGTACAATTTAATTAATCCTCGTGGGCACTGTGGATTCCCCCTGAGTATTGCAATGTAGTGACGGCTTTTCTGGACTCCTGGAGGGCTAAATAATTTGAATCTACTGGGGCTCCCTCATATCACAGATGAATAGGCATTAAAGGCTATAACGTATCGTTTATTGTGTTGGATCTGTAAAGTGCCTTCTTCTTTCTCGCAGATTAATTCCGATATTGAAAGTCAAATTAGGATCAGGAAAAACATACATTTTTATCATGGAAAATGGGAATGCTTTTACTGCCTTTTTAAACAGCTTGACAATGTGAATACACATATATATGATGTTTACATATGAATCTCTTGACAAATCTATTTGTGACATAATGCCTGAAATCAAATGTATTTGTGACATCATTACTGGCCTCACATTTATTTGTGACATAATTCGTGTCATTAAATGTATTTGTGACATAATGCTTGACATCAAATATATTTGTGACATAATTCCTGGCATCAAATGTATTTCTGACATAATTCCTGACATCAAAAGTAGTTGACATATAATACCGGACATTAAATATATTTGTGACATATTTCTTGGCATCAAATATATTTGGGACATAATGCCTGACATCAAATGTATTTGGGACATAATGCCTGACATCAAATGTACTGTATTTGTGACATAATGACTGTCATCAAATGTATTTGTGACCTAATTCCTGGCATCAAATGTATTTGTGACATAAAGCCTGACATCAAATGTATTTGTGACATAATTCCTGTCATCAAATGTATTTGTGACATAATTCCTGTCATCAAATGTATTTGTGACATAATGCCTGGCATCAAATGTATTTCTGACATAATACCGGACATTAAATATATTTATGACATATTTCTTGGCATCAAATGTATTTGGGACATAATGCCTGGCATCAAATGTATTTGGGACATAATGCCTGGCATCAAATGTATTTGGGACATAATGTCTGACATCAAAAGTAGTGTATTTGTGACATAATGCCTGACATCAAATGTATTTGTGACCTAATTCCTGGCATCAAATGTATTGTGACATAAAGCCTGACATCAAATGTATTTGTGACATAATACCTGATATCAAATGTATTTGTGAAATATGCTTGTGAAGGTTCTCATTCATCCAGGTCATGGTATATCTGTTGTATTCAATTAGATCAACTGGACTTGAAATGTAGTTCTTGAAGACGTTTCACTAGCGAAAACGTCTGACAAAATGTATTGCGACATAATACCGGACATCAAATGTATTTGTAACATAATACCTGACATCAAATGTATTTGTGACATAATTCCTGACAAAATGTATTGCGACATAATACCGGACATCAAATGTATTTGTGACATAATGCCTGACATCACCTCCCATAGAATAGAAAGGAAGAAAAAGTCACTATAGTTAATTAGGCCTAATGTAAGGACTGTTTGGTTGATTTACATAGTGTAGTATATTTGACAGCCTCCTATTTTTAGAGACAAAAGCCAGTAAGAATATTTAGGAAAATGACAAAATGTCATTGCAAGACCTCATAATATTGATGGTGGCAGCTATACGAGATGAGAAATGCTGAGTTCCACCGTTTTAATGCTGATGACTAGCTTGGTAGCACAGCTCATAGCAGGATTCTACCCCTTGCTCAACCACTAAATTTGTCGTGGTGGTTGGAAGTGTCAATTCCAGGAAGAGAAATGAGCATAATAATAGTAACCCCGATTACGCTCACATTTAAGCCTGCTGAACATCAGTAGGAAAAGAAAGTTTTTAATTCCTTACAGTGGAATATTTTCTGGCTTCCGTTTAAAACCTAGACTGCCAAAAATGTCAAGCGTTGATACATTGTATGGTCGTTGTTTCTGACAGGTCTTGGGCAAGGTGTTGAATTGTCCTTGAAAGAAGCGGCTTTACCTTTTCAGAAGAAATTTATAGTCAGCAGATGGCTGCGTGGTTATACACTCCTAGTCGCAGGCAATTCTGCGCTTGTCGTGTTACATTAATAGCTTTAGAAGTGATATTATGAGAAGAACCAAAACAAGTAAAATATTCTGGGGCCAATAGTCCCAAACTGATTAACATCCACACTAACCTGATTGGATAGTTCAGGTTTTAAGAAGGGATTTGCTGTGTTCGCGTCAGTCTCGGATATTTTGTCCTAACATTGAGTCGCTGGACAGAGGATCAACACGCTCATAATGACAGGACTAATGCTTGCCATACACTTAGGGATACTATTGTATCGGGCCGACAATTTAATACATATATGGCTACCATTGAACCCAAAAATAGGAAACATAGGGGGAGATTATCCCAGAGCTGTTATCACTCCAGGCAAATCTCCCTTCCGCGATTCAATATAGCGTATAGCGTATTAACCCCCAGCGTGATTTTACTAAAATAAATTACGGATTTAATCGCAGCATGATTTTATTAAAATTTGTGACTTGCGGGCTTTACCCGCATTGTGATTTTACAAAAATCAGTGAATTTATTTTTAAAAATTACGTGATTTAACCGCAGCCTGATTTTATTAAAATCATTGACTTTATTTTAAAAAATTACATGATTTACCCGCAGCCTGATTTTATTAAAATCAGTGACTTTATTTTAAAAATTGTGGGATTTACCCGCAGTGGGATTTTACTGAAATCATGTGGTAAAAGTAGTGCAAACACGGTATTAAATCTTGAGCGCCGGAATGCGTGGGTGTCTTTGTGCACAACCCACATATCCGGTGCTAACCAATAGCAAACCTGTTGCTATTGCGCAACTTTTACTCCATATTTATTGCCCAGCGGCTCTGGGTAAATGAGCCACATGGAGTTTGGAATGTAATATTAGGTGCTTATGACTCACTGCATTAGAACTCTGGGAAATGTGTGATTGTGTCTCTTGGTTCACTGTTTTCGATAAATTAAAACGTGAATGTGTGGCTCCTGTCAGAGGATTGTAAAAACCTTAAAGGTGATAAGGCTACAGAATTGTCTATATTCCAGATTTGGACACTGCAGATGTGGCTAAAAAAATCTTCCAACATTTCAGTAGGACAAAAAGCAACGAGGCGGAGCCTTCCATGAGGTAAATGGTCTGCCAAGTCACCTCCCCGGATGTCACTGCCACACCCCTGGAACACACAAGCCACACCAACACCTTGCGGGACTTTACAAGCATCACTGGGACTTCGGGGCAGACCCTTCAAACAGCCTGTCCCTTTACAGTGACCAGCGAGTGTGACAAGTGACTTGCATTATGCATTCGAATATTCTTTAAATTCAGGATTCATTATGAAACCTTATGAAACGTGTCTGGGAGCTAAAGGATAAATCACCAGTAGATTGTGATTGACAAGTATTGTTGTTCCTGGCAGGGGGTAGTGAAAGAAGAAACCATCTGAGTTGAAATCTCTTATGTCATGGAATCCGCCTGTTAATGGCCCTAAACTGGAGACATAAACACTTGTTTCCACTGTAATATAATTGCAATGCTTCACAGTCTGATGACCACATCATTTGCTCCTCACTTGTATCGAATAAAGAGGACAAATTATTTTCTTTAAACCCCGTTCTGCGTGCGTGTGATGCCTACAGCTTGGTGGGTTGGCTGTAGTGTAAATACAATATTTGTTTAAATCTAGGCAACAACCAATGTGTATTCTTTAGGGTTTATTTCCAGATGTTGTTGAACTCCAACGATCTACCACTGTCATCCAACAACCAAAGGTCCAACTGAAGAACAAATGGAGGGTGGCTGGCAAGCTGACCACAGTTTATTTTGCTTCATCTCAAGCTTCTGCTCCTCTTTAGCATTCCATTTCCCTGTAAGTAATTACTACAGAATAAACAGCAGTATTTCCAAATGACATAAATAAAGCGAGGGTGGAACGTAGAGTGTGTTCTGTTAGGCCCGGCAGGCTCACAGTAGCAATGTTAATATTGGAAAGCATGGCAATGATTAAAGCCTTAGTGATTAGGCTGAATGTCAATGTGTCTTGTATCGTTACTTCACGCACAACCCGCTGATTACGTAAACAAAGGCTCGCGCCTGTCAGGCATCTGATTTCCAAGGTGGTTTGGAGTAATTCTAACCTCTAAGGACGGGTGATATGTTTATTGTGTATATTTCACCAATGTCCTGAAATCGTGTAGTCTTAGAACAAGGCTTTCAATCAATAGAGCAAAGAAAGAAAATACCATTGGTAAAATAACAAAATGGGGCTCATGAAATCTTACATACTCACCTAGGGCTGTAAATATGCATGGGCGCCGGACGCATTTGCTTGAGCGCCACGTCATAATGTGGGAGGGAGGAGTGCGCATGGGGGGATGCGCGCAGGGAGGGAGTGCATGTGCCGTGAGCTTTGCTAGTATTAGAGTCGGTATAAGTCCAGGGAGGCACACTCAGTAATTAATTTAATTCATACATTTCCATTTATTTAGGTGCTGAAAACAAAAAGCCGTACAGGTGCACCTAATAATGAAAATGTATTAATAAATTACTGAGTAAGCCTCCATGCAACTTTATACCGACTGTGATACTTACCTGATGTGTTAACTTACCTGGTGGGATACCACAGACCTATTGAAATTTGCTAATATTAGCGTTAATTAGGCTTCATTGAGTAATATCTGGGACTAAAAGCTCCTCCCTTTTTCATATAATCATTATTTTATAATGCAATTATTGCAAATATACGGTCGTAGCAAACTCATTAAAGGAATTTTTACGTATTTACAATAACCTGACACAATATTTTAATAAATGAATAAGTTTTCTCGAGCGTGCTCTAAAGTCACGCTTTCCAATTTAATATAGGGTAGCACAACTTTAAGAAGAGATTTGCAGCCGCACTAAAAGCGATCTAATATTGGTTTACAACCAGACATTTGTGAAACTTACCGAGAGGCACAAACATGTAAAGCTGTTCGCTATGATTGCGACTCCTTTTCTTTTGATGTAATCAGGGTTCGGTTTTTCCATCATGCAAAATCCTTTTTATAATGGGGGGAGGAGCTTGACCAGATTGGCACCATCGTTGCCGCGGTACAGTAGTCAATCACAGCCGTGATGGATGATTTATGGCCAATGAATTACTGCTGACGGTGAAGGTCAGGTAAGTACAATTTACAAGGTGCTGTTATTGGGTTAGAGGAAAGTAAGCGTACAATTTTGTCAGAGGGGTGGACTTTCCCTTTAAGAACCCAAAGGGTAAAAATCAAATAGCTTTGTTGTTACTCTGTCATTGTGATATACAGTCACTGTGTTATGGAGATACCTTTGTTATAGTATATACAGTAAATCAATCAGGGTTTAACCCTACGGAATGAGAACTAAAGAGAGAGATTTATGATTATTGCACCCAAGGGGGAATTGGTTTAGGATGATTTAAAAGAAGATCTGTCAGTTCCTGAAATCTTGTTCCCTTTAACATATTTGGTAATCACTGCCTTGTTAGCCGAGTGGAAGTAAAACTGGTCCCTGGAGGGGAGAAATAATTCTAGACCTGGTCTAAAAATGTTGATAAATGTGATGGTAGAGCAGTAAATTAGAATGGAAACTCTTAAATACTTTATGAAGCCTCTGCCATCATTCATCTGTCATTGTAATGGCTCCTTCTTACCCGCTGATCCTTTCAGTTCTTCTCCCACGCTGCACAGCATCAAGTTGTAATCTGTCTTTCTGGTGAAGCCGACATTTTGGCGAGCGGTGAAGCCATATTTTCTTTAATGGTCATATATAAATAGGAATAATGCATAATAACCAAACATAGTTGGTACTAGTGCTGTATTCCCATGAGTGCACACAATAAAGGAGTACAATTTCATTTACAACCAGTACAATAGGCTGCTCCCCCACTCACTTGTTAGTGCGGGGAGATCCGGGTGTCACATACCCCGGATCTTGCGCTTCCTATTTCAGATAAACATCCATCTTAACAATATTTTGATATGTGGGTTGTCTTTGAACTCAAAGCAAGGAAAAGAGTAGAGGAGCACACTACTAGGGTGAATCTTCTTTATTAGTGCAAAAAACAACAAACAACGTTTTGGGACTCAAGGCCCCTTCCTCAGGTAGGGCCTTGGGAAGGGGCCTTGAGTCCCGAAACGTTGTTTGTTGTTTTTTGCACTAATAAAGAAGCATTCACCCTAGTAGTGTGCTCCTCTACTCTTTTCCTTGCTTGGATGTTGAAGCCCTGGAAGTAGGGGGCTGAGAGGATTGCACCTACCTAACTTGTCTGGCCAAAGAGCCAACAGCAGTGTGCCATTGTGCGGTCTTGGAACTTTGTCTTTGAACTCACCCTTCAGTCGGGATGGTCCGTGTGCCGAAATGCCCCAGACCCTTCACTCGGTTCCAATCACTGGATCAATGTGTTAAAAAGGAAGTGGAAATCCCCTATTTACCACATTGATTCAATAATGCATAATAACACACCGGTAACGTGTGTAATGGACGCCAATACTGTGATAGACATGAAACAATTCACTGGGGCAAAATAGGTACTAGGTGTCAACACACATAGACCAGCAGGTAACCGATATAACCAGACCCTGCCAGAACTCCGCAGCTGCAACTATCATCTCTGAGAAATGAGCTGTCTCCCTCTATCGTGCCCCCTGCAGAATTAGCCTATCAAGTTCCAAAGAAGATCATATTAACCGCTTTCAAATTACACAACCCAGCAGATTCTGTAGCAGATTCCTGGAAAGGTCTCTAAACCCACCCACAGCTGCCCCTTCTGTCATCGCCTTAAAAATTAGCAACTCCAGTCCTATAGGTAACCTCCTTATTAAATGTAGCTGTAACCCATCACTAAGGTATTTGTGTCCATCCACTGTAATGAGGAATTGTGCCAATCCATCGTAATGAGGACTTGTGGTCCAATCCACTGTAATGAGGACTTGTGCCCAATCCACTGTAATGAGGACTTGTGCCAATCCACCATAATGAGGACTTGTGCCAAACCACCATAATGAGGACTTGTGCCAATCCATCGTAATGAGGACTTGTGCCAATCCACTGTAATGAGGACTTGTGCTCATCCCCTGTAATGAGACTTGTGGCCCATCCACTAATAGGAGCTTGTGCCAATCCACTGTAATGAGGACTTGTGCCAATCCACGGTAATGAAGGAATTAAAAAAAAAACACTTTAAGGCTCGATCACGTGCGATCAAAGCACATGATCACCAACAAATGGACGACTTCCTTATTGGACAATATTCCTCCGCATATGATCATTCGACTAGGCATTCTTCGTAGAATTGCATGGTCAGACCACCAACGGCGCACTTGACAATGGTGCACGCAACAAACACACGGAATGCAGGCACTATGATAAATAGGTCACCAAATAAAGTTGCGTCTACAGTGCACAAAGCAACTACAAAAGAAACAGGAGCCGAGGATCCATCCCCAATTCCGTCTTTCAGATACTTATCAATTCTAAATTAAGGGGGAGATGGAATCAATTTCACACTTGCAACCTTCCTAAAAATAATGTGGCACAGGCAGGCAGTGCAAAATGAATGCCAAACCCTTCCTAACCCCATAGTACAAAAGCCTACCATCTGTTAAATAACAGATACCAGGCAGCAGTGGCATAACTACCGCCCCAACACCCCACCAACCACAGGGGTGGTAAAATGTCCTACTATCCCCTAGCAAAAAATCTGCAATCAGCTGTTTTTAAAGATACAGCGCGTTTACGTAAAGATACATGCGATCGGCTGTTTAAAAGACCGGAATCAGACTGGAAGTTCAGTTCCGCCCTTCTAAACAGCTGATCGCACGTAACTTTACTTCATACGCGTGATCAGCTGTTTAAAAACAGCTGAAAATGGATCAATTGGCTAGGGGAGGGGGGATGTCAGGGTCCCGGCCTCCGATCTCGTGGGGGCCCCTGCAGTAAGTTGATCTATCTATCTATCTATCTTCTATCTATCTATCTATCTATCATCTCTATCTATCTATCTATCCAGAGCAGGATCATCCATAAGGCAACCCTAGGCACTTGCCTAGGGCCCAGGAAACTTCTGGGGGCCCAGCTCCAGAAGCAGTAACAATATTATAGTCTATACAATATATGTAGCAAAAAAGGGGCCCTAAATGATGATGGCCCTGCCTAGGGCCCCATATGATCATAATCCTTCTCTGTATCTATCATAGGTCTATCTGTCTATCTAGCTATATATCTTTCTATCTATCTTTCTGTCTATCTATCATAGGTCTACCTGTCTATCTATCTATGTGTATATCTTTCTATCTATATCTCTATCTATCATAGGTCTATCTGTCTATCTATCTATCTATCTATCTATCTTTCTATCTATATTTCTATCTGTCTATCATAGGTCTATCTGTCTATCTATCTATCAATCTATCTATCTTTCTATCTATATTTCTATCTGTCTATCTATAATAGGTCTATCTGTCTATCTTTCTATCTATCTATCTATCTAGCATTGGTCTATCTGTCTATCTTTCTATCTGTCTATCTATCATAGGTCTATCTGTCTATCTATCTTTCTATCTATCTATCTATAAATCTATCTCTCTATTTATATTTTTATCTGTCTATCTATCATAGGTCTACCTGTCTATCTATATATACATCTTTCTATCTCTCTATCTGTCTATCATAGGTCTATCTGTTTGTCTATCTATCTATCTTTCTGTCTATCTATCATATGTCTTTCTGTTTATCTATCTATATTTCTATCTGTCTATCATATGTCTATCTATCTATATATCTATCTATCTATCTTTCTATATGTCTCTATCATAGGTCTATCTATATATCTATCTTTCTATCTCTCTATCTGTCTATCTATCATAGGTCTATCTGTCTGTCTATCTATCTATCTTTCTATCTATCTTTCTATATGTGTCTATTATAGGTCTATCTATATATCTATCTATCTGTCTATCTGTCATAGGTCTATCTGTCTGTCTATATATATATCTATCTTTCTATCTGTCTATCATAGGTCTATCTGTCTGTCTGTCTATCTATCTATCTATCTATCTATCTATCTATCTATCTATCTATCTATCTATCTTTATATCGCTTTCTGTCTGTGTATCTGTCTCTGTCTCTCTCTCTCTCTTTCAATGTCTCTGCCTGTTTTCATCTCTCTGTATCTTTCTGTCTATCTATCTCAAAGTACCTAATGAGTGTTGCATATCTGGGGAGGAGAAAAGGATGTGGACTAAAAATTTAGCACCGTGCTATGCTTGGCACATGTAGTACCCAGAAGTGCCCGGATCATTACAGATCCTAGCTATGCCCTTGCTTAGCATAATTGCATCTCTCCCTCGGTCTTTTATAGACCTTATATACCAGCCCCTGACCAATACAAAGGTCTACCATCAGTACAATGACAGATACCAGGCAGTAAGTTGACGTATGTCATAGATGACTTAAGTTGGGAGCAGAGACAAACAAGATCTAAAAAGGTTCAAGGGGAAGTAAAGTGCAAATATATATGTTCTTAAGGCAAAAATCTGTATTTTCAAATTCCACTAACCATAATCTGTCCTTCCAGTGGCTTGTATATGCATTAAAACTGCAAAGTGTGCATTCTGGGGGGGAAAAGAACAATTGCTGCTTACTACCAAGGACAGCAGGGTAAAGCAAAGGGAATGAAAATATGTAGAATACCTAGGTATGCTATGGTAAGGTAAGTCATGTTTTTCCCACTGAACTTCCCCTTTAAAAATTCAACAATTTCCTTGGATTTTATAAGGCCAGTGTCCATGTAATGTGGTAGCCATCTGCAGAAGGTCCTTTCTCATTTACTTCCTCTCCCTTTTCATGGGTGTGCAGACAGTATTTTAACACTTGTATCCCTCGGAATTGCCTGCATTCCTGCTGCCAGTTACTGATGCACAGCTGACAATTTCATAGACGGGGATTTGAAACCTACTAAACACTCACTGCTGTGAACCAGCGGGAGACCGGCAAGTGATAATGTGGATTATTTTGTCCTCAGCGGTTTCCACACAGTGCTGTTTGTTGATCGGACAAATGTATGTAAACTGTGATGGCAAACATTACACCGACAGACGTTTAATTAGTGATATGTCAGTCGCACACACCAAGCAGTATCGCTACATCAGAAACGTTAAACCTGTTTTCATATACGGAGCGCGGTTTCTTTTCATTGGCAGTGAAACAAGTTGCTCTGTTTAAGGAAATAACGACACCTTGGAAAGGATCCATGGAAGTAATTGACTGGAATAAAATGGAACACCCTTTGGTGACTGACAAAACGGTTAAGTTGGGGGAATCCCACATTTTTTTTCAAGACTCCTTAGGCCAAGACATTTGTTTGGTGTGTGGCACAATGTATAAAATGACCCATTTTAAAGTGATACAGTGCTTCTTTCTTTTCAGTTGGAGAAATGTAAAAGGCAATAGATGGAGCTTCAAGGATGCCCCACCTTATCTAATGTACTCCCTATAAAGTGTAGACTGAAAACTGTTAGAGGACAAAATAAGTGCCCCTAATTGCCTTCCCTCACCTGAGCTGCTAGGTTCTCACTCCTGGGTTTGGCCTAAATGCTAGTTGCCAAGATGTCACACTTGGGATGGCATTCTGCCCCTATCCAGGATCACAGGAATCCTCCCTGGCTGTCCAATAAGAAGGTGTGCTCCTGGCAGAGCGTCTTCCCATTGACTTACCACTGCAGAGAGGTCAGAGCTAGACCGGCATTTGGTCTGATTTTGACAGCCAGGTGAGCAATCCCAGGAGTAAAGATCTAGCAGTTTAGGTCCTTGCCCTGGGTACTATTAGGGGAGGTCGGTGGTTTGGGTGTTTTAGGAGAAGGTATTGTTCTCCTTTAAGTTGGCAATATATTAGTCAACGTGACTTCTGACGTTCCCGGGGCCTTTTAAAACCCATAAGGGGAGAATGTTTTGCTAAACGATAATTAGTCTCATAATGTTGATCGCGAACTCCGCAGGAATATCAGCAGATAAAACCACCACTCTGCATGAGGTTACTAATGATCCAATGTTCAAATCAATCCACATACATTTCTGTCGTAAAAACAAAATGGACCTTTAAATCTCATTTGTTAAAAGAAGAACAATTATAAATGACCCTGCATGAATTCTATAATTGCTAACTAACAGGAATTTCAGAGAAATCATTGGTGTGAGATGCTCCATGAGCGATCTAGCCTCCCTCGGCTTCATCCCTTCCTATACTATAACTACCTGGCTGACCATCCTCTGACCACTCTATAAACAAAGTGAGAAAACAAATTGTTGTTGCCTCAAATAATGGGACACAGAAATCAGGAAATGTGGAAAACCTTCTGAAATACTGATATGTTGCAGCTCTATGCTAGTTAGGACTTGCTCAACTTATTCAGCCTCATTTGCATTATTACCTTTAGTTCTCCTTTAAGATTAATTTACGTTGACGGATTTACAGACCACAAATAATATACTAAATTGATGTTGTCCTATGGGAACAGCCGCTGCTGCGAGTTTCCCTATCTCGGAGACTGGAACTGGAACGAAATATCTTTTCTAACTGCTTTTCTTGTTAATTTGATCTTTTTCAGCCATATCTAATAAGTTTCACCTGTTTCTACCCATTAACCCTTCCCAAGTGAAGGCCTTTGAATTCTTGTTTTTTTCCTTTCTATGAAAGAAATTGCTATTCTCGGCTTGGTAATTAATCAGAAATAATGGCAAGACAAATAGACATGGACAGGGCAGAGAGGTGGGATTGATGGATCCTCACCCAACAAAGGAGAATGTGCCCCCCTTGCAAGCTAAAGCTGCTGCAGTTAATTTAGAAAGCGTAACCAATCAGGGGAAGTGTTATTAGCAAAGAATCAGGGGAAGCGGTATTAGCAGCGTTGTAATAGACTGTGCAGTTTGAGTGACAATCACAATAATATTGCATATAAGCAAAAGTCCTTTCTGCAGGCTCTAGCTTCATTCCGCCTCTCCGCAGCAGCAGAACTGTCCTCTTCAGGATCTACATTTCCATTTTTGGCATGCTGATTATGACACGGTGTTGCCTCATCAATGTTGTACAGGTTTCACTGAAGCCAAAAGAAACCTCAAGGTTTCTCAGCGAATTAAATTAATCTAAACACAAAATCTCACTTTCATTTAAAATTTATAATAGACGGCCCCAACTCTCCTGAAACCTTAATATACCCTTTTTTCCGTGTGTGAAAACATAACAGGGCTTATGTTGGCCTCTGTAATGTTAAAATAGACGCGTAATATATTTCTGCAGAAATGTGTGTGACTCTTCACCTACTTAACTATTTCTTGGCAACTTTTTATTATAATGAAAAAACTGAATTCCTGATTTTTTTTAACCTCTTCTAAGGGATAAAAACGCCGTGCTCTCTTGTGTATGCTTTTGTGTTGGCGTTTTCTATGTACTACTGTGGGTAAAACCATTTGGTAATGCATTTGCATCTGCGTTTTTTTCTGCGTTTCCATAGATTTGTGTTGAATCGTGTTGAATTTGTGTTGAATGTTGAAAATGAACAAGAATGGACACAAAGAAACCAAAAGTTGAGCACACAAGCAATTGATAAAAGGATCAATACGTAATGCGCCTAGTGGGAGCTGGTTACTGGGATTTCCATTAAAAATAAAATGTCATTGCAGATCGGCAAATGCAAGCGGACCGAAAAGCGGATAGAAATGCGCACAGCGGCGTATTACTACATTCTACATTAATCTGGTAAACTATATGGATGTTGCAGAGGAGGGGTTGTGGCTGTGTGCACAGATTATCATTATCTGTGCATGTACCAAATAACATTTTGTGCACTACATGTAGTGCTTTTATTCCAGTAAGGGTTGCAAGATGTCCCTGTTTGGATGGAATTGCCCCTAATACAGGGACAAAAATACCCCACATACTCCTGTAACCAGGGCATAATTTGTGGCCTGGCTACCCAGCAGGTAAGCTCTGTCCACTCCTTGCCCATTCTCCACCCCTCTGCCTTACCCTGCACCTTCCCGCACAGAAGTAATCTGGCAATTCTAGCTGATTTTTGTGTGTACACCACTGTAGCCAGTGTGCACTAGCCTGCCAAGTTGTGTGTACATGCATGAGTGCAAAACTTAAAGGGGGAAGCATAAAGGTGAGTAGTATCTGAGGTCTATAAGCAAACCCTCTATCCCCTGTGATATGTAATTAGTCTTAAATTAGGGATGCAAAAACACATTTTCTGAATAGACCAAGCCATAGACAGCTTGAAAAATGGGCAATTAATTGATGAATCCCCATTCAGAAATAGTGGGGTCAGAGCAGATCCCACCCATGTCCCAAACTTATGACAAGGTTCAATTGGGTAAATGACCAAATATTTCTGGATTGCAAAGAGTTGAATTATACGCTGATGGGGAAATACCAGCAAATTGGTCGACCCTTTCAGCAATTTTCACCCAATCCTCCAAAATATTTCAAATGTGTGGTTCAGACAGGTTAAAATCTGGTGACAGAAGCCTGTGTCTACCTAACCCGACATCTGAGTGCACTTTAATTATTTTATGTGGTTTTCTGACCTTGCTAGAGGTCATTACACTACTTTTGGCTAAACTATGTTACTCCTAGGAAAACTATGTTACAGAGATTTACTGTAATCGATTTACTTGTGGGTGAAATGAAGCTTAGTCATGATATTGCTTTCCAACTGAAACATTAAAGGAAATGTACATTCGAATAAGTTACTTTGCCTCATTTCAATCTATAAATGAATATGTGTAAGCAGCACTTACTCTGATGTGTTTAGGATGCTGCATGACTTCAATCTAATAATTATTTTGCTCAAGCTAAGTCCTTTGTTCCCCCACCCCCTGCCAGACTACCTGACACTCTGTGAGGGCAAGCATGCTCAGTAATACCTATGAGGCAGCACTTGATTGGCAGCTGAAATGTAAGATGTTTCAGACTGGATATCTAAAGAAATAGGGGACAGATCAACAAAAAAATGGTACAGTGATAGTTGGGAAGAATTATAGTTTCCAGTTATGGGCAATCTAAAAACATACACAAGTATGTGTATATATACACAAGTACATATACTTTAAAAGGAATGTCCACCCCCAAAACTGTAATCCCCCCCACTACTGGCCCCATCATGTAGTGTAGTTTAATCCTTACCTCATATCCCAGCTCCATATGGTTCTCCTGTAGTCCCCCCCCAAAGTCCCAAAAACTGCCCACCAGGAGGATAGCAGAGTCCATATAGGACTCTGCCTCCTACTTGGCCTCTGGGAGAAGTTTGGCATGCGTACTGCAGCCCTTCTCCCCCTCCCTCCCCCTCCCTCTCCCTCCCTTTCCCTCCCGATTTGGATTCCCTCCCCCCTAGTGTAAAACCCTTTTTAGCAAACATTCCCCTTGTCCCCCCAGCCCCAACCGCTATGTTTGTAATATCAGAAAATGCCCAAAACATTACTTACCTTCCCTCTTGCCTCCACCGCACTGAACTCCCGGCAACCGCGTCCGTGATTGGCTGCCGCTCAGCCAGTCACAGAGACGCGACTGCCGGTCCCGCCCCTCTGCTTGCATTTTCTCGCAAGCAGAGGGCCTGGCAGCGTGACAGGGGCAACAGGGAAGGTAAGTAAAGTTCTGGGCATTTTCTGATATTACAAACATAGTGGTTGGGGCTGGGGGGACAGGGGCAATGTTTGCTAAAAAAAATTTCTGAAGGGTGGACTTTTCCTTTAAGGGAAATTTATAGATCTATCTCTCTCCTTTTGTTTACTTGCCTTAAAGGACATGTCCACCCTTAAAACAAAAAAACTGGTGACTTGTCAGTCATCTGCCCACAATCCCAACTGCTATTCTTACCAGTTTATTACATGGATTTGTAACCAGATATTTAATGGTAAGTTTGATTCTGTTCTGTCAAAAGGTATCTGCCTCCTCGCTCTGTTCAATGAGCTCTTTATAATCTTAAGCATGTGTAGTGGAGGCGGCAGGGGAAATGGCAGTCATTGATTGTGATCATTGGTTGTGATGTCAGCAGTCACAGCCTTGATTGACTGTATGAAGGAAGAAGCCAGCTTAGTCTGTCGGAATGAAGACAATAATTTTCCTTTAAATACTCTGTGGTATCTTACACTCAGTTAACAGAGTGGACACTTGGATTATTTAGTATGCAAATTCAGATTTAGTTCTCCTAACTTTATTTATTTCCAACATTTGCCTGTTGTAATCAAGAACTAGGTTGATGCACAAGTGTGTTTAAAAAACTGATCGATTGAAAGGAAGTTGTCATGTGGGTCGATTTTCACCCATAATACCATCTGGTATCTGACAATGTTTACATTGGATTCGATTTACTGGAATCTTATTTAATAACATCTTGTAACAAGACCTCCGGTTGGGATTAGTTTTCAAACCCACTATCAATTTGCAAACTGCCCATTAAGAGGGGCATTAGCTGCAAAATGAGATTCTGATCGAGTCTCGCTAATGATTTGGCCTTATGCTGGGGTTTTGCTTTGATCCAATCGAACACTTGCTTGTTTTCATTTGGCTTGGTCCAAGGGTTAAAGTTTAGACTGAAACTGATTTTAATTAGTCACCTGTTTCAATGGAATTTTCTATCCCGGGCTGTATTGCTAATCTAACATGTTATATACTAGGCTACAAAAATAGCTAAAAATTAACTTTTATTTTTTCCCCCTCTAGATACATGATGGTTAATGAATAGTTTACTTATGTTATTCTTCAATTCTGAATCAAAGGGCAATTAAACCCTCAGCCCGCCCCTTCTCATACATCCCTGGTAAAGATATGAAATGCTTGGCCCACACCCCTGGGGGTACAATAGATTTCTTGCAATACTTACAGAAAATCAAGCTCACCCGGTCTGGCCTCTAGCAAATGTTCTTATTATACAGTATACGATACAATCTGTACTTATACATTTTATTAGAAATAACAACTTCACTTGAAACTTAATTGAAAAATGAAAAATAAAAACATTTTCCTTTGATCTACTTTCCAATATTCCAGTTTCGGTAACAGATGAGGCTTTTCTAACACTGCTTATTCATATTGATATGTCTGTTATTCATTGTACTAAGCTCTTTCTATGCTGTGAAGGAGGGTAAGATTGTATTTACCTTTAGAGATGGACTCGAACCCGAGTTCGAGCCGAACTATTCGAGTTCAAACAGACCCGGACTTCTTGAACTATCCCGGACCCGGATTTCTCGGACTTTCAGTATTTTCCTGGACTTTCGATAATTATCGAATGTTTAAACTTTTGAAGCGCACGAATATGCGAGTAAAATGTCTATTATACCTATACGCGAGTAAATATCGACTATCGAATCCGCGAGTAAAATGTCTATTATACCAATACGCGAGTAAATATCAAATATCGAATCCGCGAGTAAAATGTCTATTATACCTATACGCGAGTAAATATTGACTATCGAACCCACGAATAAAATGTCTATTATACCTATACACGAGTAAATATCGAATTAACGAATATGCAAGTAAAATGTCTATTATACCTATACGAGAGTAAATATCGACTATCGAATCCGCGAGTAAAATGTCTATTATACCAATGCGCAAGTTAATATCGAATATCGAATCCACAAGTAAAATGTCTATTATACCAATACGATAGTAAATTCGATATTCTAATCCACGATTAACATGTCTATTATACCAATACGGCGTAACTAATTTAATATCGAATCCGCGAGTAAAATGTCTATTATACCAATACGCGAGTAAATATCGAATTAACGAATATGCAAGTAAAATGTCTATTATACCTATACGTGAGTAAATATCGAATTATCGAATCTGCGAGTCGTTTATGGGATAATTATCGAATGTTCGAACTTGAGAGTTAAAAAGTAGCGCGCGTGAGAGTAAAATCGAGTTTTCGAATGTCCTGGATATTTGAACATGTTCCCCAGACCATTTCCCAGGTCCCACAGCCATTTACATTAAGTTACCATTGATATTTTAATTGTATTTAATTCAAACTTTTCAAACTATTTGTCTCCCATTGACTTTAATGGGTCCGTTTTCGAACTTTCCAAAGTTCGAAAACGGACCGAACTTTCGGAAGTTCGGCCATCTCTATTTACCTTCTTATCTTCACACAGACTACCGACAATTAAACTCGTTCGATGGTCTGTCTGATGTGAAACAAATCAGCGTTGCCGATATTACGGTTCTGTGTGACATGATCTGTCTCGTCCAACTTATTTTTCATCCAATTGTGGTGAAAGAATTGGTCAATAGCCTGCCCGCGGCAGACATTTTCGCTATTTTGGCCCCATCGACTGAAATTTTGGTCATGAAAATTGATCAGGCCAAAATATTGGCCCCTGTGTACACAGCCTAAGGATAAATATACAGGAAGGTAGAATGGCTGTTATACATATGGCGGAAATAAGTTTAATTTTATAAATACTAAATAACATTAAGTCAAATTGGTCACACACAAGTACGACCTATCGGTAGGTCTCTATGATTGCGGTCAAGCCCCGGGGTGCCTGGAGGAACCTACAATAGCACAGAGAGACTATATAAGGGAAGTTGAGGCTGAATTGGAAACCACTGAGCCAAAATGACCATTTATATTAGCAAGTAAGGATGTCAATTCCACGGTATGTCACAGCTGATCTCTATTTTATTATAAATAGGGATATATAGGGGTATAAATACTAGACACATAAAGGACGATGCTCCGAGCGCCGCTATCGGCAACCCGGTGCAAACAGCCCGGCGATTTTATATGCTGATAGCGGCGCCCGGGAACATCACTACCTACCGATTTTCTATTCTGGCATTTTTAACGCCAGCTATTAGCTGCCTTTTAAAGTGCCTCACTCAGATGCCGATATCTGTCGGCATATAACATTGCTTGCGACAGCTGCGCTGTTAACTTTCGCGTTAGCCATGCAGCCGCCGCAAGGAAGGAGTTTAAGTCACGCTAACTGATTAGTGTGACTTAAATTCCAAAACAGGAGCAATGCGCCCGTTGGTGCATCACCCTTATAGCCTTTAATTGGTCAATTACGTTCAGGCTGAGAAGGTATTTTTACAGAGGTGAAAATTATGCTTGTACTATCCATCTGCAGGAACCAATCAGATTTTAACTGCAAAAGACCAGTAAAAAAGGTAACATCTGATTGGCTGCTGCAGATGAATAGAGCAGGTAAACATTTGCACCTTATTAAATAAGCCACAAAATGTTTAAAGGGACAGTTGAGTGGAAATTATCAATATTTGTTAAATTGTTAGTTTGTGTTATGCATACTTAGTTATTCTACATATTATCTCCCATTTTGGAAAATCAGTTTATTTCATACCCATTGCTGTTCCCTGCTGTTGAAATTAGTGAGCTGACATTTTAGGGTTTACCGGTCCTTCTTCCCAGGATGCACCACATCCTTGGAATGTTCCCACTGATTGGCTGTTGGATAGGTCAAACATGCTCAGATCTCTACTGAGCAACCGAATCAACCCAGGCGCTGGGTCAAGGGCAAGACCATAACGGTCTCTACTAGGGGTCCTGCAAACAGGAAGTCAGTATTTCGGTTGCATTTATTTATACACAGACACAATGCTGAATTGTCAGATTAAGGTCATTGGGATGAAAAATACTGCTCTTTTTCCTGAAAAGCACATGTATTTGCACTGAACTTCCCTTTAAGGGGGCGCAATACCTCGATTTCTATTGGAGAGCCTAGTCCCTAACTTTAGAACTTGACATTATTCTAAATAGGATATTTAATGCAAGAAAAACAGGTTTATCTCCTTTCCTGAAATACTTCTTTTTACAGTAGGAATGCTGGGTGATGTAGTTTGTAAACATATTGAGGGGCTACAGGTTGGACATCCCTAATGTAGAACATTCACAGGGCGATGTATGGAGAGCCGCCATAGCTCCACCCGTAAGGCCGACCAAATATCGGCTCTCTGAACATTGCAAATGAGTTAAACCATTCCGCATCTTTAACACCAACTATATGCTGGCATTAAATAGTCGCTATTGACTCGTTACATTGGTTGTGGTCCTCTTTTTATTGCAGTCTTAAAGCCACACTAACCCTTGGTGCTATGGCTTTAAGACTGCTCTCCATACATCACACCATAAAGAGAATGCATAGACCCAGTTGATAAACTATCAGAGGAAAGTCTGTGTGTTTTCAATGGGCTCCTTGGAGGGTTCTTGTCCAGAAAATGTTTCTCTAAAATTACAAATTCACTATTTGAATATTTGTCCCCTTGACTGACTTTTGGGCATTCTAGCACAACACCATCTGGATTGCCTTAGGATAAATACCTATGGCTAATTTATTTATGATATAGATTGGAGCAGCAGCTTTCCCAGGTACCCCGCACCTCTCGGACACTGGAATGTTTATCAATATTAATTAATCTGGATATAAAGAGAGCATCTGCATTTTGATCCCGGTGTATACAGACTGTATACCAAGCAGCATTTCCTATTGTGCATCTTAACACAAATTCCCAGAATACTAGAGTCTTATTCAGTGGCAAAGAATAAACCTCCAGCCTACTGGTCAATCATGTAATCATGATAAAATGCCTAAAACCAGATTCCAGATTTAGCAGTAGGAATGTCTCCTTTCCTCTAACCCATTTTTAAAATGTATTTTGATTGGCCCCTGTCTGAGTTCCTTAAAAACCCAACATGTAATTTAGAATAACATATTTTTCAGGCTAACATTAGAAATTGTACTTTTGTGTTATTTATACGTGAGGTTAGGTTTTCTCTTTTGCTTTTCTTTGTCTGATTCATACGTACCGAATATGGCACGAAAAGTATGGGGTCTTCACAGTGCGTCTGCTCAGCAGTTGCCTTTAACAGTAACTTAGGAACAGCATTAGAAAAACACATGGAATGTTTTTATTGTAAAGAAATTAAATCAAACATGGCCATGTCCCGAAAGCCACAATCGCTCTTGTGTGTCTCTGTTACTCTGAGGCAGTGAGTAATCTGCTCCTCGTATTACGGTCTGATTTCCATCTTAGCTTGTGTTTTAGACTTGATGTTTATTGGCGATAAAAAGCCCTGGAATAGTCCTGCTCTTCAATTCTCGATTCTCATGCATTATTTGCACCCAAAATCTCTGATACTGGTGCCGAGTTTCAGTTTTTAAATAGACCTGGTTACGAGTTGGAACATTGGATTTGAAATCTCATCCAGCTGAACTTTAGGAATTTCTTTAAACGGAACCAAGTTTTTTAGTGCACGGCATTGGAAAGTTCCAATATCGCCAGTTATTGTAAACGTATGGGCGTACGATACCAAGCGTTAGTACACTACCACTACGGTATTGTAAGATCACAATCATAATTGTACAGCCACTGACGTAAAATTTTGATCATTAAAGGGGTGGTATCGCAAAATAGTGATACAGCACCTTTAGAGATTAGAAAGATTCTACATTTCAGTGTCATTGTAAACATTGAAAAGACATTTTAACTGGGTTTGAAGCAGATTTTTTTGTTTTGTGGAATTCCGTGTAATCGCCAGCAGAACGATTTAATATCTTACCACAAACACTGTTAAATCCTTCTTAAAAGAGTGATAAAGTGGGGTTAGTTATTATTATCTTGGAATTCCTCTCTTAATTTATACAAATATGTCCAATAATTCAGACACAAATAGTTAACATGATCCGTGTTAGTTTTTATTGCACAGTGCCCTGGTCTTGTGAATTCACCCCATACCAAAAATACAATATACACCAAGTGACACCCTTACTCCTAAGGGGTTAAACTCAACATCAGAGCAGGTTAAAAACAATATTAAATACATGTGGGAAACTTCATATTTCAGCCTGACCTACAGTAGTCCAATCAAAATGTCTTATTGCACATGTCCATACAACAATACAGACCTGTCCAAATAGGTTTTAGTTATACGGAGCTCTCTTACCGTGGTACATTTGGCAGTGTATCAAGGTAAGAGAGTATTCTAAACCCATTTTTGTTAAAATTGTTTAGTTTCGTCCCGAGCATAACCTTATTCTGGTTAGTTTGAAACCTCTGGTAAATATAGAGTACCTAATATAACTAACATCATCTGATTCCAGATCAAGTTATGTTTTTATTACTAGGAATAAATGCTTTTCCCTCACATGTTTACTAGTAAGCCCTGCAGTGAAATCCAAAAGTTAGAGCTCGTGCCTGTGACTAAAAAGGTTTTAGGTCCCCCTGTCCGTCCCCTCCTTTTCACCAGTAACTCATGGTAGGGACTGTCAGGAGTGGAGCAAGTATGGACCACATTCTAAAAAGTTGCTGTCAGCCGCAGGTATAAGCAAAAACTTCTGGATTTCACTGCAAGATGTACTGTAGAAGTAAGGATGGAGGGTAGGGGTAATCATGTTCAAAAATAATAAAGCAAATTATGGATATTGGTCTGTTAAAGCAATGTCTACAGAAAGCCAAAGGGCATCAGTCAAAACCTAAAGTATTAAGGAGTGCGGTGCCATGATTAACTAAGCCACCCACCAGGCATGCTGCCCAAAAATCATAGTTGGCAACATTACTTAACGTGACGTGCAAAAATGTTGACCATATCTGTTTTGCAAAGACTGTACCACATACATTGCCCTGACTGACACCCAATACACGGGACAAACATATCGGCTCCATCTACTTAAAATAAAGGTAGCTGATACTGACCAACAGATAGTTCACAAGCATTGTTTTTGGCCCCTACACCTTACCGATATTTGGCAAATCCTTTTGGATCCAGGGGTTTCTGGTAACTAGAGATGGTCGAACTATTGAAAGTTCGGTCCGTTTTCGAACTTTCGAACTATTATAAAGTCCGAAAGTTCGAAAACAGACCCATTAAAGTCTATGGGAGGCAAATAGTTCGAAAAGTTCGAGTCAAATACAACTAAAATATTAATGGTAACTTAATGTAAATGGCTGTGGGACCTGGGAAATGGTCTGGGGAACATGTTCCAATATCCAGGACTTTCGTAAAATCGATTTTACTCTCACGCGCGCTACTTTCGCGCTCTCGCTTTCGAACGTTCGAGGTAACATGGACATTTTACTCGCAGATTCGATGCTCGTGTATAGGCTGTAATGGAGACTTTACTCGCAGATTCGATGTTCGCGCCTAGATACCATGGACATTTTACTCGCGGATTCGAACGTTCGAACATTCGTCCGGGAAATATCGAAAGTCCGCGTCCGAGATAGTTCGAGAAGTCCAGGTCCGTTCGAACTCGAACAGTTCGGCTCGAACTCGGGTTCGAGTTCGAGTTCTATGCCATCCCTACTGGTAACCTATTCTGCACCTTATAGTTTTTTGAGCACTGGCATTACCAATGTCCTGGTGAGTTATTGTTTATTTAGCACTGGCCTTCACAGGTTTTTACCAGCAGCCTCCCACCAAAGATTGTTAAGTTACCAATTCTTCACTTACGGTAATATATATATATATTAAAAAAAATTAATTCCAGCTAACCATACAGTATTTTATTGTACACATTGTGTCTGGAATGCCTCTGAGTTTGTGGGCAAATAATTACTTATCAGCCTTTACACTGACAAACTAAACAGGTAATGAGATCTTCTTACGGTATTCCTTTCATTAAATAAAAATAATCGCCCTCCACAATATTCTCCTCTGCATCATTAAACTGTAATCTGGCAAGTAACGAGTACATGGAAAATTGATTTGTCAGTTTATTAAAAGGACACATAACTACCAGGAAATGTATTACCCCTTAAGGGAAAGGCAGACATTATCCTTCCAGCTGTTGTAGAGATGCAACTTCCTCCTACAATATAGGGCGAGTGTGAGAAGTGAAGTTCTACAACAGCTAAAAGGCAGAAAAATGTTGCTCCTTTTGCAAGTACAAAAAGCTTAAGTAAAATTATAGTGTCCATTTAAATCATAATAAGGAAAAATAGGGATATTTAGTATTAAAATTTTGTAATACTTGTTCCTAACCAAAGTATTGAAATCTCTAAAGTCTCTCTAGCTCTGTGAGCTCAGACATGCTTATTGTGCTTCACCCAGGATAAGGGGGGAATTCTTCAATCAGCTACTCAAGGGCTGATGCAAATAGCAACTGCAAAAGTTTGCCCAGGCTATTAATTTGCAGCAGGCAATCACATGTTAGATTTTTACTGGGTTACTGAAGTTAGATGAAATCTTGTTGGTTGCTGCAGACTAATAGCACAGGCAATCTTTTTAACCTTTTATTGCATCAGCACCTTAGTATGAGTTAAAGGGCATGTCCACCCTTTTTTTTAACTTTATATATATTGTAGGTCTTCCTCCCCCAGCCCCAATCACATTATTATTATATCCAGAAACTCCCCCAATCATTACTTACCTTCCCTCTTTCCTTCGCTGTACTGTCCCGGTCCTCTGCTTGCATGAAACTGCAAGCAGGGGGCCGGAACGGCAGCCGCATCCGTGATTGGTTGAGAGGCAGCCAATCAAGGACATGGCTGCCAGCAGGTAAGTAAAGATCGAGGGAGTTTCTGGACATGAGAATAATGCAGTTGGGGCTGGGGGAGGAAGCCCTAAAATACCCCAAGGTGATTTTACACTAGGAGGAGGGAGAGGGAGGGCTGCTCTGAGCATGCCAAAAACCTCTGAGAGGACGCCTGAGAGGCTGAAACAATTTCCCTCCCTGCAGTGCTCCTGGTGGCAAGTTTTTTGGGCTTTGGAGGGACATTACAGGAGAACCATTTGGAGCAGGGATGTAAGGTAAGGATTTTTATACACTACACTATACACTACACATACACTACACACTATAGCTTTGGGGCTGGACATGACCTTTAAAGGGACAGGTGAAATCAATCTAAAAAATAACATAACTAGAGAGCTTACTGTATTAAATTCTATTTTATTTCAAAAAGGTGCATTCAGTAATGTCAAATTGCTTTCATTTTGTTTTGATAACTGTTGAGTATGTTTCAGGATGGACCTTATAGGTATTAATCAGCATGGATTTAGGAGGAACAGAGCTTGTCAAACAAACTTGCTTGGCTTTTATATGGAAATAAATCATATCATAAACCTATGATAGCTGTTGTGGATCTATGACCACCCCATTTAATATTTTACTACCGCTTGGTATTCTACGAACGAACGTAGAGTAACGAACATTTGCCAAAAATGTACGTTCACAACCGTACCAAGAGTTTTTAAATACAGCCCTTAGACTCTGGCAAATCAGTATGTTATATACTTGGATTTTGCTATGGATGGGTACACCCTAGCAAGGGAGTTGCAGTTCATAAACATTTAGAGGGCGCCAGTCTAACATCCCTGCCTTAGAATATGTGAACACAGAGTAGCTCCTTGTACACCTCCGGTGCCTTTTCATGGGCATAGAACACTGAGCATGCCTGGACCAGTGGTCAAATAGAGAAGAAAAGGTGAAGAAAGGACTAGAGGACTTGATTTCATACAGGTGTATTTGTGGATAGAAAAGACAAGTGATCCATTTCATGCGCTAAGTTTGGGGAAAAGGCGTTTTGTTCAAACTTTTCCTTTAAATTACTTACAGGTGTTTTTATTTCAGGCAAAAAAATCAATTCAAAGTGTTTGCATGTGCTAATAATAATCTGCATCAACCATTCAGATGTTAAATAACTGCAGTTACCCAGTAAAAAGTTAACATCTCACTGGTGGCTGCAGATTCCTAAATATTTTGTGTTCATTGTTCACCCAAACAGTGGATCCACTATCTTGCTCAGCAGAAATGCAACTGCAATTATATTTAATGGCCAGAGGCTGGTGAAAGATAAAGTGCAGGTTTCTCAGGGAAATCCTTACCTTCTGCAAGGTCCGAGCGTGCACCCAGTTCCCAACAAGAACCACACAGCCCAGACCTGTTAACAAGCAGCTTGTATGTATACAGAGGAAACAGTGTCGAGGAATAAATCCCCAGAATAGTTTGTTTGTGTTTTCATGGATTAGTGTTCACACATTTCCTGAAATGAGATTTCCTATTAGTGATTAACTCCAACCACAAATCCACCATTCAGAGAGAAAAACAACCACAACTAATGTCTATTTCCTGCGAAATGCAAAGGCCAAAAGGTTTATGGCACTAGACATGGGAAATGGAGGCTTATATGACAACTAGAACGATTTCGGAAAAATAACAAGAGTAACACACAACTGCATACAGATTGGAACTATGAATAAAATATAACCGGCTGTTTAGCGATATTTCTTTTTTAGGTTTCTTCCTGTATTCTGACTGTGGGCAGTTTTCTTAGCACTGCTTAAAATGATATAGTCCAAATCCTGAATAGAACTCTGCTTTCCGGATTCTTAAAAACTGCGTTCAAGAGTTTTTCGAAAATTCAAAGATTTACGAAAATTCCTAAAAGTTTAAACATTTATGATTTGGTAAATAAAGTGTCTCCTCTGCACAGACATGTTAACCACCACACACACCTTCCTCTCTGTGCATAAATTCCTACACCTCATCACTACGGCCACCAAACACGCTAATAAACACACACCACATTACTCAATCTCCATGTCTGCCTATCAGGATTTTTACTGCCTGGTCCCCAGGGCCGCTCCTACCATGAAACGGTATGAAAAATATGCTCATGGCACCCGCCACAGATGCATGATTAAAGGTAGCAGCTTGTCAGAGATTTTTTTTTCTCTTCCCGCGCTGACAGGCACAGAAGTGCAGCACTGAGCAGCTTCAAAACTAGGAAGGAGCTTCAGATGCCGGACTCTCAACCAATCAGGGAATGCCTCAGGATGCCTGCACCTGATTGGTCCTGCAGCCGCTCTGGTATGCCCGTCTGTGCATAAGTCAAGTAACTTATGCACAATTGGGGCATACCGGAGCAGAAGCAGGACAAATCAGGTGTGCTGCATGCTGGCATGTCCTAATTGGCTGGGAGTCCGGGCGGCGCGGAATTCAAAAGTTGTTTCAGGTGCCAAAAACCCTGGTCCCTTCTCTCTTGGGCAAGTTGCAGGAGTTTCGCCAATACCCACTGGATTCCGGGAGTTGCCCTGAGTTGTGGGTGTGCAGGAGATCTCTGGTTTTGTGATTTTGTTAAACAAGAGATGTGTTATGAAACCCAACGTTCCATTGTAAAATTATCTTTGTGACGAAACTCTGTCCATCACAACTGATTGCTCTTGTGGATTGTGATAACTTTTTATGGAATTGGCCCATAAGGTGATGACCAGGAAGGGATAATAGACACAATTGATTTCTTCTTCGAGAAAACAGACTGTGTAGGAAACAGCTGTCCCATAGGAATAAACACATACACAACAAAAGCTTTCTAGAAATAGCACCTTGTAAAAACAATGTCTTATTCTGTGATCTTTTCATCTGTATTTTTTCCAAAGAATAACGTCTCATGTACACCCAATACCCACAACCAAGGATGAGTGGGACATGGACACCCTGCATCAGCCACAATCATCACTTTCATACCAGTGAATCAAAGACACAACAGAGATGATGACAAGCAATGGCAGTTTAGTTTTCCCTTCTCTGATCCCATGTTCCAGCCTGAAAGAGGATAATGGAAATGTAAGACCATAGGCATATCTATTGTAACTTCTTGATCTTAGACAAAACAATGTATTAAACACTGAATTGAACCTCTCTCAGAAGTTTGAGTCACCTCCGCTGATAAAAGGACATCAAAGGCAGAACATCTGGTTCATTTACAACGCTAATGCCTCCTATTAGAAGATATCATTCGGTAACAATACATCTAAACCAACTATATGCATTGATGCTCAGGGACATTTTAATATCCCTCGGCCATCTTATTCATTACTGTTCCTGCTCCCATGAAAATGTCCTATTGCTCAATACTCCCGTGACATAAAGGCATATGGAAATTTTAGCAGTGACTTTTTTTTTAATCTTTGTGCATTGAATTAGAATAGGATGTTTTTGTCTCTAATTTCATGTAACAGCAAATTGGATACAGGTGAATGCCCACAGAGGGTATGGGCAATATCACAAAATGCCACCATATAAACTTAAAGGAGAATGCAAGTCTGATAATAAATAAAGCTTGGGTGATGATTGGTGTTACAATGATCCAAACTGTTAAATTTTTAACCTTTAAAATGTTCAAAGTTGCATTAAAATGTATGTTTTTTTTTTTGGTGCTGCTCTTTCTCTTCTTCCCAAGGTACTCTGCTTCTAGTTGCTATTGCCTGTGAGCCAAATCTATATTTGGCACAATCCCATAGACTTTAATGGGGTTTACATCACCCCAGCAAGGAACCAGGGGAAATTGGAAGAAGTAATAAAAAATAGAATGTAGTTTAAAGGTATCAGAAATAAAAACATATAGCAGATAATGTCCTAATTACATGGGGAATGAACAAAGCTTTATTTTTCATTCTCTTTTTAATGTGGCCATACATTAGCGCTTACCTGTCAACCGATTACATTCAATCAATTCTGCAGGAACCGCCTTTCCAGATTTTCTTCGTGACATTCAATCTCGATGTCCTGCCTTGCTGACTAATTTTGAAATCATATGTCTCGAAGAAGATCCGGAAAGGTAGTTCCTGCAGAATTGATTGAATGTGGCGGGATTGGTTGCCAGGTAAGCGCTAATGTATGGGCATCTTTAATTAATCTTTACACCTTAGGCTTCATTCCCACTAGACCCATTTCACACTTTGTTCATCTATCCTTACATCATTATTTATTTTAACTAGAGATGGCCAAACTTCCTAAAGTTCAGTCCGTTTTCAAACTTTCGAACTTCAGTAAAAGTTCAAAAGTTCGAATTCGGACCCATTAAAGTAATGGGAGAGTGATAGTTCGAAAAGTCTGGGTGATTTACAGCTAAACTCACAATGGTAAGTAACTTACTTTAAATGGCTGTGGCACCTGGGAAATGGTCTGGGGAACATGGCACTATCACCAAAACTTGTTGAAACACTTCTCAAACACGACCGGGCAATTGTCGGGTTTTGCGCAAGCTACATTCAAGGGTTACAGCCAATTCGAGGGTTACCGAATGATACTTTTGAGGGTTAGCCAAAATAGAACCATAAATTCGAGGATTACCGAAATCAAATGATACTTTCGAGGGTTCGCGAAAATGAACGATACTTTTGAGGGTTAGCAAACGATACATTCGAGGGTTACCAAAAATGATCCATACATTTGAGGATTACCGAAAACAAATGGTACTTTCTAGTGTTACCGAAAATCGAAGGCTACATTCGAGGGTTAGCGAAAACAATCTGTACATTCGAGTGTTATTGAAAACAAACAATACTTTTGATGAATGATACATTCTAGGGTTAGTGAACGGCCCGTAAATTCGATAATTATCAAATTTACAATAATTATTGAAAATACACCTGCAAGACCAGAAAAACAAACTAGTTCGAACCCGAACTCATAAAGTTCAGTTTTGAGTCCATCTCTAATTTTAAGCTAGGGTATACATTTAGATGTGAATTGGTTTTAAACCCCTATATAAACAGTCTACTTCTGTTCATTATCTTTACTTGAGAATATATCATCCCAGTTTATATCCTAAGGAGCTATTTTTATCCAGGAAAAATTAGCTTTCCTGAAATAAAAAGCCTTTGTTAACCCAAAGCAACAAAACTGGTTCTAAATAGAGATGGCCAAAACTTGTAAGTTTTCCTCCCTTTTTTAGATTTACGGAACCCAGTAAAAACCCGAAGATCCAAAAACTTTCAAGGGTTTGGAACCAAATGTCCAAGGTTATTTTCATTAACCGCTGAAAATAACCTTGAACGTTTGCTAACCTTCAAAAATACTTTCTGGTCGTAGTCTCGAGGTTTAGCGAACGTTCAAGGTTATTTTCGAGGGTTACTGAAAATAACCTTGTACATTTGGTAACCCTCGAAAATAAGTCCCGAAATCCAAATGATCCACGGAATGTACATATTTTGAAACCGGAGGGTTGCTTAATGGTTTTGGGTTCAACTCAGACCCGGATCCCATCTCTAGTTCTAAACTGTGAGGACAGTGGATTGTGGAAAGTTGTGCGTAAAATGTTGTGTCAACTGAATCTCTGAATCCATTCAAAGGAGACTTACATGTCTTCTTGGACTGGCAGAATATCCAAGGTTACAGCTAGTGACTGTATTGGCATGTGTAATTGGTTAAATTCTTGTTTGGGTTGGTACACTGGGGGGCATGTACCAATTGGATGTTGGGTTTGGAATGTGTGTAAACATGTTGGACCATTGTCTTTTTTCAACCAAAAATAACTAAATGTAAGTATGTATTAGAGATTGCCACAAAACTTTATGAGTTTGGAGGAACTCGAACTATTCAAACTAATTAATTTTTCCGGATTCACGGCTGTACTTTCGATAAACATTGTAAATTCAATAGTTATCAAATTTACCGTTCTCTAACCCTAGAATGCATCGTTCGCTAACCCTTGAAAGTATTATTCATTTTTGATAACCCTCGAATGTACGAATCGTTTTCGCTAACCCAAAATGTATAGTTCGCTAACCCTTGAATGTAGCCTTCAATTTTACTGTAACCCTCGAATGTACGTATCGTTTTCGCTAACCCTAGAATGTACTGTTCGCTAACCCTCAAATGTAGCCTTCAATTTTCGGTAACCCTCGAATATGTTGTTCGTTTTTGGTAACCCTCGAATGTATGGATCGTTTTCGCTAACCCTAGAATGTATTAGTGAAAGTATTGTTAGATTTCAGTAACCCTCAAAAGTATTGTTCGATTTCGGTAACCTTCAGATTTATGGTTCTATTTCTGCTAATCCTCGAAAATATGGTTCGGTAACCTCAAATTGTCTGTAACCCTCTAATGTAGCTTGTGCAAAACCCAACAATTGCCAGCTCGTGTTTAAGAAGTGTTTTAACAAGTTTTGGTGGTAGTGACATGTTCCCCAGACCATTTCCCAGGTGCCACAGACATTTACAGTAAGTTACCATTGTTAGTTTAGCTGTAAATCTTCCGGATTTTTTGAAATATCACTCCCCCATTGACTTTAATGAGTCCGAATTCAAACTTTTGAAGTGCGAAAGTTCGAAAACGGACTGAACTTAACGAAGTTTGGCCATCTCTAGTATTTATGTGTCATGGTTGATGATAACATATTGAAATAACTACATCATTTTTTTTTTTTTTGCTTTTGATTGACCAATGTATGTTTATGTTCTGGAGAAATGTCAATTAATTTTGGTACAATCATATTAACAAGCATGCACACCTGTAAAGACTGAGTTGCATTGGTAAAGAAACGAACATGGAATTCTGTATGTGGTTCTGTGTTTGACTCATTTTCAATTAATGGTTAATTATATTTATTGATGGAAATGTAAAGTGATTGAACATAAATTGATCTGTGAATGGATAACACAAATGATTGTCAACCATGTCTTAGGAAATCAGATTCCACCTAACTTCAGCGGAGAAGAAGAGTGGGAATAGAGCAGCTCTAACATCCTATTCTCCCTGTAAGTTCCTATCCATGGGTAGCTACTGATGATTCCTTTGGCTTTACAATTATTTAGCTTCCATGTAAATGAGAATAAAAAGAATCGCTAAAAAGGGTTAGCGAAAATAGAACCATAAATTCGAGGATTACCGAAATCAAATGATACTTTCGAGGGTTTGCAAAAATGAACAATACCTTTGAGGGTTAGCAAACGATACATTCGAGGGTTACCAAAAAGGATCCATACATTCGAGGGTTACCGAAAACGAATGGTACTTTCTTGGGTTACCGAAAATCGAAGGCTACATTCGAGGGTTAGCGAACGGTACATTCTAGGGTTATGGAAAACGATAAGTACATTTGAGTGTTATTGAAAACGAACAATACTTTTGAGGGTTAGCGAACGATACATTCTAGGGTTAGTGAACGGCCCATAAATTCGATAATTAGCAAATTTACGATAATTATTAAAAATACACCTCGAATCAGAAGTCAGACTATCTGTATTCTTTGCAGCTCATGATAAATTTAGGCTGATTCCAACAGTTTACGATTCAGAGTCTTTGGGTTCCCAAATGAAAAGAAAAACAACTTTCAAATCATCCCATCAATAAAAAAATAAATAAAAACAAATAGGATTTGGAGATACGTCTTACTCTGCCCCTTCGGGGTATTTTCCTGTCAAGGCAGAGAATATGACTGAATATTGATCAGAGAAGATTCCAAGATGCCAGCCTACTCTAAATCTAAGCTAAACAGGCTGGGTTTTTCTTTTTTTTTTAGCTTCCAGGCATCGAACGTGAAATATCTTCTTGTCATGCAGACATACAAATCCTCTCGTCTAAAAGCTGAAATAAATGTTTCATTTAAACTGAGTATTTCTTCCAAAAGAAAAAGATTCTCCTAGTCAACTTGTCAGTGATTAGACATATTAATTGTACGGTGGGGAAAAAAACATTACTTTTAAGGTCTATATTGCAGTTTGACTGTTATCTGCTCAGCTTCGCACTGGTTAATTTTTAGTAAGTAAATCTTGATTGGAAAACTAAAGTCCAATAATATGATAAGATTAATGTTATGAAGTCTGAATATTAGAAAGAGATGGACTCCATCTGTTTATTCATGATTCCTTTCTTACGATCCCATTAGTTATGTATTTACATTTTGGCAGTTTTCTGTACTATTATAGTCAACTACAGGGCCCAACTTAAACTGACATACAGTGGGGCTACTCCTCAGAAAAATAACATATTGGTGACAGGGTACAGTCAATATTGTCAACAACCTACAATACCAAGCATGGATACAGTACTAAGCATTACATACAATACCAAGCATTGATAATAAGAATAACATATGATACTAAGCATTGATACTAAGAATTACATAGGATACTAAGCATTATGTACAATACTAAGCATTGACACTAAACATTACATAAAATACTAAGCATTACATACAATACCAAGCATTGATAATAAGAATAACATATGATACTGAGCATTGATGCTAAGAATTACATAGGATACTAAGCATAACGTATAATACTAAACACTGACACTAAGCAATACATTCAACACTAAGCATTGTTACTAAGCATTACATACAATACCAAGCATTGATAATAAGAATAACATATGATACTGAGCATTGATACTAAAAATTACATAGGATACTAAGCATTACTTACAATACTAAGCACTGACACTAAGCATTACATACAATGCTAAGCATTGATACTAAGCATTACATACAATACTAAGCATTGACACTAAGCATTAGATACAATACCAAATTTGATAATAAGCATTGCATTGAATACCAAGCATTGATACAAAGTATTACATACAATACCAAGCATTGATACTAAGAATTAGATACAATATTAAGCATTGGTAATGCTCAGTATCAATTCTAACCATTGATACTAATCATTACATAGGATGCTAAGCACTGATACCAAGCATTATATACGATACTAAGCATTGATACTAAGCATTACATACAAAACTAAGCACTGATACTAAGCATTACACAGGATACTTAGCATTACATACAAAACTAAGTACTAACACTAAGCATAACATGGATACTAAGCATTGATTCTAAGCATTACATACAATACTAATACAATGCTAAATCTAAGGGTCACTACTCTTTGCTCATTTTTCTTGATCTGTCCTAAGCTTTTGATACTGTTGATCACCCTCTACTTCTTCAGATCCTGGCCTCCTTGAAGGGGAAGTTCAGTGCAAATACATATGCTTTTCATAAAAAAGAGCAGTATTTTTTCATCCCAATGACCTTAATCTGACAATTCAACATTGTGTCTGTGTATAAATAAATGCAACCAAAATACTGACTTCCTGTTTGCAGGACCCCTAGTAGAGACCGTTATGGTCTTGCCCTTGACCCAGCGCCTGGGTTGATTCAGTTGCTCAGTAGAGATCTGAGCATGTTTGACCCATCCAACAGCCAATCAGTAAAAATTACTGTTAGGAACATTCCAAGGAAGTGGAGCATCCTGGGAAGAAGAAGGACCGTTAGAACTTAAAATGTCAGCTCACTAATGTCAACACCAGGGAACACAAGGGTATGAAATCAACTGATTTTTCAAAATGGGAGAGAATATGTAGAATAACTAAGAAGGCATTACACAAACTAACAATTTAACAAATATTGATCATTTCCACTGAACTGTCCCTTTAAGTATCTAGGATACTGCACTTTCTTGGCTATCCTCCTATCTTTCTGGTAGGACTTTTACATCGTTTAAATGGTGCTAATTTTGCCCCAACCAATCAAATGTTAGCTTTCAAATGTTAAATAAGATCTGATTGGTTGGGGTAAAATTAGCACCATTTTTAAAGATAAGAATTTTTATTGAATCTCCCTGTTAGTGTTTTTCACTCTGGAATTAGCTCCACCCCTCGCCTCCTTCCTGTAGGGGTACTGCAAGGCTCAGTACTTGGTCCTCTTCTTTTCTCAATTTACACATATGGCCTTGGACATCTCATTAGTTTATTTGGATTCCAGTATCACCCGAATGCGGATGATACCGAAATTTACATCTCTGCCCCAGATCTCCCAGGTCCCTAACTTCCTTAGTGCCATCTCTGCCTTTATGTCCTACTGCCTTTTCAAACTGAACCTGGACAAGACTGAACTTACCACCTTCATTTTCTGTTCCCTTCCCTAGACTTACTATGCCTGGGAATAATGCTAGATTCCGATCTTTCCTTCAATCCCCATGTGAACTTGCTTGCCAACTCCTGTCGGCTCCAACTCAAAAACTCTTGCGCATTCTTCCCTTGTTCTCACACAAAGCTACAAAAATCCTAGTTCATGCCCTAATCCTATCCTGGCTCGACTAGTGCAGCACACTCCTGTGTGGTTTACCAATGAACTGCCTTGCACCACTTCAATCCATCATAAATTCTGCTGCCTGGCTCATTCATTTCTTTTCTCCCTTCTCTAATGCCTCTCCTCTCTGTCAGTCTCCCCATTGGCTGCCTATCATGCAAAGGATCCAGTTCAAACTGCTCACCCTGTGATACTAAGGATTAGATAGGATGGTAAGAACTGATACTAAGCATTACATTTGATACTAAGCATTTTATTCGATTACATATTATTACACTAAACCACAGAGAAATCAATATTATTATAAAATTATACATTTCATATTTTAACAAAGAAGGGTTTTTTTTTACACCCCCACCCTGAATCCCCATGACTGATCCATGTTATCTTATATGAGTCCTATCTCTATTTATTAACCAATATCTGGATAGCAGGGGGGTGGGGGATGGTTGGAAGCAGCACAAGGTTGCTATGGCCTGATGACTTTCACATCTTGTTCATAGATCAGTTTCCCTGATCTGGAAAATCTTGATTATTCAATGTTATAATATTAAATACAGAAGGTAGGAAGAAATCCATCTGAGGTAAAAGCAAGCGGAGATACTCCTATGGCCATACACTAGATGGAATTTACAGCCGATTTATCCTTCGTTAGATAATCAAATCAGCTGTAATATCTACTGCCCCAGCACTTCGTACCTGACTGCGCTCTCCTGACATTCCCCTGGCTCGATAACGGTTTATGATCGGCGTCATGCCGGTAACATTGGTTGCATGTGCGTAACTACCAGGAAAGGAATCCCTGTGACTGAGGTCCAGGAGCTAAGGGGGGCCAATCCTTCTTTCTTTCCCCATGACAGAGATACAGCCTCCCCCAAGAAAACTAATTTAAATGATGACGGTTAGGGCCCCATCATAGGGGGGGAAGGAACTCCTAGTTATGCCACTGATTGGTTGTAAATTGATTGATCCACGTGGTTGCCCGTAAAGTCTTGTGAACGTCAGCAGGTAAGATGAAGTGTAAGTGGTAAAAAAAAGAACCACAGACCATAAAAGTAAAGATGGAAATTGTGAAACAGATCAGGGGTGCAAGTAATAAAATATTGATTTGCTACGAGCGAAGGTTCTTCACATCCAGGGACCAACAACTGATTTTAAATCTTTGGTTAAACAATTTTTTAAATCTCACACACACAAAAATACGTCTCCGTCATAGGACCGATAGAAAGAATGTGGGTATGTCTGGTCTCCTTCCTCTGCGAATCATCTGGGCATCATAAATGGAAGCCATTGGTGCAAGAGAACTGCTCAGGGCTCTGTTAACAGCCTCCCTTGCACATATGCTAAGAAGCCGTGCATATTTCAACTGTTTTCCTATGCTAAGCAGCTGCATTATCACTTACTTCCAGTAATAATATTCCCTTTCTTTAGGAAAAACAATCGCAGCTAGAGGTTGTTAAAAACATTAGCGAAATTCCCCAGAAAAGGAAACATAGAAAAGCACTGGGGAACGGCCATTTTAATAGCTTTTGCATATTGCTACCTCCTGCATCATTTCACTAGATGGGAAATATTCCAGGGTTCTTTTAGAGTTCATATGGGGGTACTGCATTTTATATTTAGCGTTCGGCATGATGGGAAGTTGAAATGCTCAATGCATCTTTGTTCTAAATTTGGTTTACCTCCAAGCAGTGACGTTGCTATGTTAAAACGTGGGGCACGTGGCCTGGATCTTTGGCAAAGTGCCCCAAATGTTTTAACATAGCCTACCTCAAGGAAGTGCCCTGAATTGGTTTTCCCAGTAGTAAACCCACGGCTGCGCGATTATGTCATGATGCACGCCGGTGCGATGGTTTTATCGCACAGTCGCATTGTACTACTGGGAAAACGTGCCCCTGCGCTACCTCTGCAACGGAACCTGTGGATTCTCTCCTCCAGCTGCTTCACTGACCACTGCTCATGGGTAAGTAATAGCCGAATAGCCCCATTAATTAAACAAAATAGCTATTACCTATTCCAAGTGCAGTGCAAACCACTCACTAAACTAACAAAAAGAATCCTCTTGATTTCAGTGGGTTAAGCAATTGTTGTCCTGCTCACTTAGATCAGCCCAGACTGCAATGGAAAAGGAAAAGATGGGTCTACCTATGGGAGAAAGTTAAACCTCGGTTTATACTCGAGTCAATTAGTTTCCTAATTTATCAACTAAAAATAAGTGCCTCGGTTTATATTCAGGACGGTTTATACTCGAGTATATAGGGTACTCATAAAATTCCAAAGTAGTGCCTGCTGTCTGCCCTAGTGAGTATACATTACCAAATGCTGCCACTGCCTGTCCTGTATAGTAGTATATATATATATATATATATATATATATATATATATATATATATATAGTAGTTCATATGCAGTTGGCAAGGGCTGCAAGTTTGGGGAGTGTGCTCACTTTAATTACCCTGACATTGATTGGTGTAGTGGAACTGCCATCACAGAAAAAGGCGATGAGTTCCTGAATTTGGTGGTCGAAGTTCCTACTAGAAAAGGAGCTCTGTTGGATCTGGTAATATCTAACATCGTGAAACGCATAATAGATATAAAGGTAACTGGAGGCTTAGGGAATAGTGACCATGAAATAGTGTCATTTGGACTATGTTATCGAAAGGAAAAGTGCGCTGGGTTAACAAAGACTTTTAATTTCGGGAGAGAAAATTTCCCAGGTTAAAAGTAGCTCTTCAGAATGTCAACTGGGATAATGTATTATCAGGTAAAGTTACTGAATAGAAGTGGACTGTGTTTAAAGGGCATGTCCACCCCCAAAACTATAATTCCCCCACTACTGGCCCCATTGTGTAGTGTAGTTTAATCCTTACCTTACATCCCAGCTCTATCTGTTTTTCTGCTATCGCCCCCTAAAGTCCAAAAAAACGCCCACCAGGAGTACTGCAGAGTCCACATAGGACTCTGCTTCCTGTCTCCCCCCCCCGGGAGAATTTTGCCATGTGCAGAAGAGCTCTCCCCCCCTCTCCCTCTCCCTCCTGATTAGGATTCCCTCCCCCTAGTGTAAAAATCTTTTTATATAATATTCCCTCTGTCAGCCCAGACATTACTTACCTTCCCTCTACTCCCGGCAGCCGCATCCGTGATTGGCTGCCGCTCAGCCAATCACAGACATGACTGCCGGTCCCGCCCCTCTGCTTGCATTTTCTCGCAAGCAGAGGGCCTGGCAGTGCGGCAGAAGAAAGAGGGAAGTAATGTTTGGGGCACTTTCTGATAATAAAAATATAGCATGCGCACTGCAGCCCTTCTCCCCCTCCCTTCCCCTCCCTCTCCCCCCCGATTTGGATTCCCTCCCCCTAGCGTAAAATCCTTTTTATATAATATTCCCTCGTCCCCCCAGCCCCAACCACTATATTTTTATTAGCAGAAAGTGCCCCAAACATTACTTACCTTCCCTCTTTCCTCCACCTCACTGAACTCCCGGCAGCCACGTCCGTGATTGGCTGCCGCTCAGCCAATCACAGACACGACTGCCGGTCCCGCCCCTCTGCTTGCTTTTTCTCGCAAGCAGAGGGCCTGGCAGTGCGGCGGAGGAAAGAGGGAAGGTAAGTAAAGTTTGGGGCACTTTCTGATAATAAAAATATAGCGGTTGGGGCTGGGGGGACAGGGGGAATATTATATAAAAATAAAATTTGAAGGGTGGACATGCCCTTTAATAGCCTTCCCAGTTTGCTACCAGTATTTAATGGAATTCCCAGTTTGTTACCAGTATTTAATGGAATTCCCAGTTTGCTACTGTTATTTCATAAAATCCCCAGTTTGCTACCAGTTAATAATAAAATTCACAGTTTGCTACCAGTATTTAATGAAATTCCCAGGCTGCTACCAGTATTTAATGAAATTGCCAGTTTGCTACCAGTATGTGAGAAAATTCCCAGGTTGCTACAAGTACTTGAGGAAATTCCCTGTTTGCTACTAGAGATGGACTAGAACTCAAACTCGAACCCAAGTTCGAGCCGAACTATTCGAGTTCGAACGGACTCGGACTTCTCAAACTATCTCGGACCCGGATTTCTCGGACTTTCGATATTTATGGGACTTTCGATAATTATCGAATGTTCGATACGCGAGTAAATATTGAATCCGCAAGTAAAATGTCAATTATACCTATACACGAGTATCAAATCCGTGAGTAAAATGTCTAATATACCTATTCGCGAGTAAATATCGAATCTGTGAGTAAAATGTCTATTATACCTATACGCGAGTATCGAATCCGCAAGTAAAATGTGTAATATACCTATTCGCGAGTATCGAATCCGTGAGTAAAATATCTATTATACCTATTTGCGAGTAAATATCGATTCCGCAAGTAAAATGTCTATTATACCTATACGCGAGTAAATATCGAATATCGAATCCATGAGTTGTTCATGGGATAATTATCGAATGTTCGAACACGAGAGCTCGAAAGTAGCATTCGTGAGAGTAAAATCGATTTTTCAAAGTCCTGGATATTCGAACATGTTCCTCAGACCATTTCCCAGGTCCCACAGCCATTTACATTAAGTTACCATTGATATTTTAATTGTATTTCATTCAAACTTTTCAAACTATTTGACTCCCATTGACTTTCGAAAGTTCGGCCATCTCTATTTGCTACCAGTATGTAATGAAATTCACAGTTTTCTACCAGTATTAAATGAAATTCACAGGTTGCTACCAGTATGTGATGAAATTGACAGTTTGATACCAGTATGTAATGAAATTGACAGTTTGCTATCAGTATATAATGACATCACTATTGTACTACCAGTATAAAATGAACTTGCCAGAGTGTTACAGGTATGTAATGAAAATGCCAGTTTGCTACCAGTATATAAGGAAAATGCCCAATTTGTTACCAGTATGTATTGAAATTGACAGTTTGCTACCAGTATATAATCAAAATGCCAGTTGGCTACTAGAGATGGACGAACTTCCTGAAGTTCCTTTTCAGTTTTTAAATGTCCAAACTTCAGTAAAAGGGTTACCGAAATCGAAGGATATATTTGAGGATTACCGAAATTGAAGGATACATTCGAGGGTTACCGAAATCGAAGGATATATTTGAGGATTACCGAAATTGAAGGATACATTCGAGGGTTACCAAAATCGAAGGATACATTCAAGGGTTACAGAAATCAAAGGATATATTCGAGTGTTACCGATTCGAGTATTCAGTAATTATCAAATTTTCGATAATTATTTAAAATAATTCCGTGAGTTTGTAGTTCAGGAAGTTCAGAAGAGTTCTAGTTTGTCCGAACAATTAAAGCTTTGGTCGAACTCAGTTTGTTTTATCTCTATTTGCTACCAGTATAATGGAATAGTGTGCTTCTGTGCCTATGTTTTTCTATGTTCATCTCTCTGGCTGTCTATCTCTATTAATGACCTAGTGGGTGTGGCTTAATTGTGGCTGGGAAAGGACATTGCTTAAAAATGTTCTGGCACGCTACACTACAAATATGATTCTGTAATGCCAGTTGTGTCAATCAAAATTTCAGCTCCAGGCTAATTCTTTAAGTATGTAGGTGAACTTTAGTAGGCTTCCACACTCCAGGTCTTTCCCAGAGGTGAATTAGTTCCAGGGTTTTGAAATGACACCACCAGGAACTTGGCTGCAATCCAGTGTTATGCCTCTTTGGGTTGAGTAACATAACACAGGCACTTGCATTTACCAGGACGTGGTACCTGATTGATAATGATTAGAGATGTTCAAAACCAGCAAGTTTTGTTCTATATTTGGATTTTTGGAATTTTGAAAAAATGGACCCATAAAAATCCAAAGAATCCTAGAATAACAACGGTAGTAAAAGCATGGTAACTTCCAGTAGATGGCTCAGGCACCTGGGAAATGATCAGGGGAATGAAACTGAAATTCCAGTACATGCAAGTTATTTTTCGAGTTTCCGGACAAACTTTCGAGGGCTACCTAAAGTAGCCTTGTATGTTCAATAACCCAAGAAAGTACGATTGGAAACTCAAAGATAGTTTGAGCAGGCGCAGTGGAGGAGTTAAAGTCACGCTTACCAATATTGAATCGGTTAGCATAACAAACAGTAAAAAATCAAATGTTTCTTTAAAAATGTATAGCATCCCTAGGTATGTGTGATATGCATAAATCATTTAAATAATGTTAATTTTTTCCATGGAATTTTCCCTTTAAGCTGTAAAACTGCCGCTCTGCCTGGTATTAGACCAAACGGATGATGGAACACTGAATCTATCTAGCTAGTGTATGGTCAGAATAACCTACGGTGATTTCTGTTTAATTTGGCTTGAGGAGCCAAATTACTGTTGTTTCTATTTCTTCTTTTTCTTTCGTTTTATTCTTCCGCTTTTTTGGACTGTATCTCCCACAGTTTTTGAGCTAGAGACATGAAATTCGGTTCAGACGTGCGGGACATATATGAGAAGTGTGCTATCTTCTAGCTTAGGAATCCACGAAAGCGTTACAGCATTATCGGCGAGTTTTGGGGAAATTTTTTCCCATAGACTATAATGGTAACAATACTCAAATGTGGATATTTGTTTCACGGTAATAAATACAAAAGGTGATACCCCCAAACCCCCACACAGACACAGGTACACCCACCTACTGGCCTACCTTTACATTCCCATGGAAGCCATACTTAAAGGGTAACTATAGTCAAAAAACTAATTTTGATCAATCATCAATAAAAGTTAGTTTTATGGTCATACATGCAAAAACACATACCCCCAACCTCACACAGGTACCGTACATACACCTACTGACCTACCCTTCCATTTCCATACTTAAAGGGTAAATAAAGTAAAAAAAATATTTTGATATATCTTCAATAAAAGTTATTTTAGTTAGTTTTATGGTTGTAAAAACAAAAAAAGACATACCTCAACCTCACATGGGTACACACACCTACTGACCTACGCTTCCATTCCTGTGGCAGCCTTATTTAAAGGTTAACTAAAGTCAAAATAAGCTCATTTTGATTTATCCTCAATAAAAGAATAAATAAAAAAATGTAAACACAAAAAAAGACAACCAGACCCAGGTACACATGTCTACTGACCTACCCTTCCATTTTCATGGCAGCCATATTTCAAGGGTAACTATAATCAAAAAAATTATTTTGACTAATTATCAACAAAGCTTGTTTTTTTAACCCCCAACCAATCACAGGTACACACACCTACTGATCTACTTATCCATTACTGTGGCAGCCATACTTAAAGGGTAACTAAATTCAAAAAACTAAATTTTGATCAATAATCAAAAAAGTTTGTTTTTTTAACCCCCAATGTTATACAGGTAAACACACCTACTGACCTACACCTACATTACTGTTGCAGCCATACCTAAAGGGTAACTAAAGTAAAACTAATTTTGACCAATTATCAAAAATTTTGTTTTTTTAACTCCCAACCTCATCCAGGTACACACGCCTACTGACCTATCCTTCCATTTCTGTGGCAGCCATATTTAAAGAGTAACTAAAGTCAAAAAAACTATTTTGACTAATCCCAACAAAATTTGTTTTTTAACCCCCAACCTGACACAGGTACACACACCTACTGATCTACTTATCCATTACTGTGGCAGCCATACTTAAAGGGTAACTAAGGTCAAAAAAATTATTTTGACCAATCGTCAAAAAAGTTTGTTTTTTTAACTTCCAACCTTATCCAGGTACAAATGCCTACTCAACTACCCATCCATTTTCATGGCAGCCATATTTAAAGGGTAACTATAGTCAAAAAAAAATTTTGACTAATCATCAACACAGTTGTTTTTTTTTAAAGGGCATGTCCACCCCCAAAATTATGATTCCCCCCACCACTGGCCCCACTCTGTAGTAAATAAAAATCCTAACCTCACATCCCAGCTCCAAATGGTTTTCCTGTAGTCCCCCCCCCCCCAAAGTCCCAAAAACTGCCCACCAGGAGGATAGCAGAGTCCTTATAGGACTCTGCCTCCTGTCTCCCCTCCGGGAGAAGTTTGGCATGCGCACTGCAGCCATTCTCCCCCTCCCTCTCCCGTTTTGGACTCCCACCCCCTAGCTACAAATCCATGTTATATAGTGTAGGGCTTAGTCCCACAGCCCCAACCACTATATTTTTAATGTAAAAAACTTCCCCGATCTTTACTTACCTTCCCTCTTTCCTCCACCGTTCAAATCTACCGGCAGCCGAGTCCGTGATTGGCTGCCTCTCAGCCAATCACAGACGTGGCTGACAGTCCCGTCCCTCTGCTTGCATTTTCGCACAAGCAGAGGGCCAGGAAGTGCGGTGGAGGAAAGAGGGAAGGTAAGTAATGTTTGGGGAAGTTACTTACATTAAAAATATAGCGGTTGGGGCTGGGGGACTAAGCCCTATACTATATAAAAAATTACAAAGAAGGATGGACATACCCTTTAACCCCCAACCCAACACAGGTACACATACCTACTGATCTACTTATCCATTACTGTGGCAGCCATACTTAAATGGTAACCTAATTTTGATCAATAATCAAAAAAGGTTAAGTAAAGGGTAAGTAAAAAACAACAATGTCCTCATCATTGGCATAATAGAGTTTTAAAATCTTCAGCACAAACACACACATTCCCTTTCAAAATGCATCCTTTCAAGCCAAATTCAAAGTTTATATTTAAACTTTCACTTTCTAGTTATTTATTGTTTCTGTTTATTTCTTAGTAAATCGTTATTTATTTCATTTTTTTACTCCATATATTTCTTCAAAAGTGAACAACCCAGAGCGCACTTCAGTCTTAAACACAACTGTGTTTATTGAGAACATGTTACGTTTCGGTGCCCAGTGATACCTTCCGCAGATGTTACATAGCAAGAAGATATGTCCTAATTGGTGCAAAATGACGTAGACAATGAGGTTGACATTCAGTGTATATTAGATAATATTGGCATTGGTGTATATTAGCATTGGAAACATTTGTTTTTAACTAGGCAGCATCTCAGATGGTTAAAAACTGGATACATTTAGGATAACTGGATATACAGGAGAGGAAACAGTAGCTAAGATATTGAGTCTCATGTGCACCAAACTGGACTGATTTAAATTCATGTTTTGAGAAGGCTTAATACCCAAATTCTTTAAGGAAAAAAGATGTTACTGGATTTTTCAGTAAAATAAACGCTAGAATTCTCATAATTCTTTAAAATGTGTACTTTTTATGTGAAGAAAACTAAAACTAGCTTTTTATACTTTCAAAGCTTTGCATGACATTTAACTGGCGACCTGCAATGCACGATGTGATGAGCATCCATTTTGTCTTTTAGTTTTCTCATCTGATATTAGCAAATTAAAGGGACATTATACTGAAAAACTTACTTTGCCTCATCTTAATCTATAATTGAATACATGTAAGTAGCACTTACTCTGATTTGCGTGTGTTGCTGCATGCCTTCAATCCAGCACACATTTTGTTTAGGAGCAGTATCCCCCCCTCCCTCTTTTAATCACTCCCACTTCCAGCCGACCTGACATTTTTACCACAAACCAACTGTCAAGCCTGCACACAGCACACAGCATTCCAACTGTCAAAACTCTGTCACCATTCCAGCTACAGTAAAACTACTCACAGAAGAATAGTTTTTGAGAGCAAGGATCTTGATTGACAGCTGAAATATAAGAAGTTTTAGATTGCATATGTAAAGAAAAAGGGGGCAGATCAACAAAAAATGATACAGTGGTGGTTGGGAAGAATTATAGTTTTCAGTTATGGTCAATTTAAAATAACCCATTTTTCATTATAGATGCCCTTTAAATAACTGTCCTACAGTGCTGCTAATAAAGCTCCACTGTAAAATGGAATTCTAGGCCTCATTCTTTGCTGTCCGAATAACTAAAACACAATGACTTTTTGTTTCTAATTTTTTTAACTTCTATAACATTATTGGCCCCTGTGTTTAGAGCTATATATCCTTGGTAATAGTAATCCATTTTACATAGGGGGCATGGTTAGGTTTTGTCTCTGTTGTGTTCCTGCTGCCATAAAAGAGACGTGTGCAGGCTCCTGTAAACTATAAACATTTTGGAGGCAGGAGGCAGTATTCCTACCTTCCAGTGCTATTTCTTTACAGAGTGCCAGCAGAAATAGGATTGCTTTTTGTAGACCCCCCTTTCGGCTTCAGCTCTATTACTTTGCATTGATTGTGTTATAAAATAAAAACATAGTTAATAATTTACATTTGTAAAAGTATCAATTACAGACCCTCCAGTTCATTCCTAAAGAAGAAAAAACAATATCTTATTTTAAAATCTTCATAAATGCTAGATATACCGGTAGATCTGCTCAAACAGTAATAAAATAATAATACAGGATTCGCACTCTGAAATAGGCAAAGGTCAGTTATGCAAAATTTAGTGCCCTGATTATTTAGGACCCAATACACTTAATTCAAACTAACTTGCTTGGCTTTTATGAGGAAGTAAGTAGAAATTTAGACTCTGGCATAGCAGTAGATGTAGTTTACTTGGATTTTGCAAAGACTTTTTATACAGTCCCCCATAGGAGACTAATGTAAAAGCTAAGGTCTGTTGGTCTGGGGAGTCACATTTGTACATGGATAGAAAATTGGTTAATGAATAGCATGCAGAGAGTAGTTGTTAATGGGGCTTCATCATTATGGACTAAAGTGCTAAGTGGGGTGCCACAGGGTTCTGTGTTGGGGCCGCTTCTATTTAATATATTTATTAATGATTTGGAAGTGGGTATTGTCAGCAAGGTTTCTGTGTTTGCTGACGACACAAAACTTTGTCGACCATTAAAAACTTTAAAGGATGTGCAATCGTTGCAGGGGGATCTAGATAAATTGTCACATTGGGCTGCTAAGTGGCAGATGAGATTCAATGTTGATAAATGTAAGGTGATGCATTTTGGACTTAAAAATCCTTGTGCTGCTTATACTATAAATGGCTCTGTGTTAAGTGAATCCCTGTTGGAAAGGGATCTTGGAGTTTTGGTGGATAACGAACTCAAAGGAAGCAAGCAGTGCCAAGCGGCAACAGCTAGAGCAGTGGCGTAACTACCGCCCCCACCATTCCCGCCACAAGCCCAAGATGCGCCCAAGATGCCTCCCGCGATCAGCCACTTTAAACAGCTGATCGCACATATGAATGAAACATACGCACAATCAGCTGTTTAAAAGACCGGACCCGAACTTCTGGAACTGAACCGGGGTCCGGTTTTTTAAACAACTGATCGCACCTATGTTTCATTCATAGGCAGGATCAGCTGTTTAAAATGGCTGATCATGGGAGGCAACTTGGGGGGAGGAGGGATTCAGGGGCCCGGCCTCCATTCTCGTGGGGGGGTCGGGCCCCTGCAGGTAAGCCCCTGAGCTAGAGCCAGCATGGTATTGTCTTGTATAAAGAGAGATATGGATTCAAGGGAGGAAAATGTTATTCTCCCTCTTTACAAAGTATTGGAAAGGCCTCATTTGGAATATGCAGTGCAATTTTGGAATCCTGTGTACAAAAAGGACATCTTTGAAATGGAAAGTGTTCAGAGAAGGGCAACTAAATTAATAAGGGGATTGGGGGAGCTTGAATATGAAGAGAGACTGGATAAGTTACAACTATGGCGCTTGCGTGGGGATATGATTACTGTGTATAAATAATTTAACGGACCACACAATAAACTATCTGGGGCATTGTTCACCAAAAGAGCATGTCAGAGGACACGCAGACATCCCTTAAGACTTAAAGAAGGTTTAGGCTTCAGGTTCAGAAGGTTTTTTAATGTGAGAACAGTTAAGCTATGGAACTGTCTTCCAGTGGACGTTGTTATGGCAGGTTCAATGGTAAGTTTACAAAAAAAAGCTGGATGAGTTTCTGCAAACAAGGAATGTTGTAGGTTACTGGTATTGATACATAATCAATGCACATTCCTAGGCCCCATACCATATCATATTATCTGCACACTGGCATACTTTATAAACAAAGGGGTTTTAGTATACATTACTGTGATCACATGAATGAAAAGCCTTCCAACCACGTCAAGGTAACCCCAGTCTGGAAGGTATGTTTTGACCAGATCAGTAGCACTTCCGCTAAATGTAGTTGTAAATTAGCCTAATTGGAGTGCTTCCACAATTCTTGTATTGTAGGTATTGATACATAAAGTAGAGTTGATCCAGGGAAATTTCCGATTGCCACTTGGAGTCAGGAAGGAATTTTTTCCCCCTTCATAAATTTGGTGGGTTTTTTGCCTTCCTCTGGATCAACAATTAGGCAGGAAATGATGATATTGCTAGATGGGTTGGACTGGATGGATGTATGTCTTTATTCAACCTCAAATACTATACTATACTATACTATACTATATTAATTTTAAGAATTATATTATTTAATGTTTTCTTTAGCTTTTCTCAGATTTATTTGTTGTGATTTCATAGTACATTGTACTCAACAGAGAAAGCAAATGTAAACATACAGTGATTATAGCATTGCCCATAGTGACAGTGTTTTAAAGGGTAACTGTGGTCCAAAACTGACTTTAGGTAAATTGAAAGGAATTGCTTTCCTGAGTATTTTTGCAATTTACTTTCATTATTTATTTTTTTTACATAGTTTTTACATTTTTATGTGTGATATGGTAGCAGCATCACCAGATCCCCTGCACTGTGTCTCCTCCTCCTCATGGGCCTCCATGGCCCCTCCCCTGTGCTGTTCTCCCCACCCCCCTCCTCCGCTTCCATCCTTTGTCACTGTTATAATGCAATAACACTCCCCACGTCTCCTCTAGATCATTGGTTGCCCAGATGTCTGTTCCTGGACATAAATCAAAAAATAATAAAACAAGTTTAAGGAGCAACCAATTAAAAAGGCAAACCCACAGGTATTGCTACTAACAAAATTTTATTGCATTTATTGTGCACACTTGAGAAAGGACCTAGTCTGTCCGAAACATGTCATGGTGTGCACAATAAATGCACGTTTGTTAGTAGCAATACCTGTGGGGTTGCCATTTTCATTGGTTGCTCCTTATACTTGTTTTATTATTCTTTGTCACTGTTACTCGATCTCTTCCTGGTTTCTTCTGCTTTCTCCTGCACTGAGTGTGTGCCAACCACAGATGAGAAGAAGTAACTAGTATTGTGACTGCAGGTTCAGAACCTCCCACCCCCTAACTTTCTGATCAGTGATTTCTTCGTATCTTGGGCTGTGCAGCACGTAAAGATTTGATTGATGGCTCGTTTTAAAGGTATTAATCTGGCCTCTCATTTAAAATCAACTTGGAGACCACGGTTCTCCTTTTAAATGTCTGCTAATCAGCATAATGTGAAAGGTGGGATTAAGCCCTAGCTTTCTGGACTGCAAAGGATATAAGCAAATGTTTCAAATGTTTTATGTGCATGTCACCTAGGCTAGGTGATTAGTCATGATTTATGACACAGTCAATCACTTTCATCCAAATTCTCAGCCAAATCAGCACATCTGGAGTATCAGTGGTTCCATCCCAAAATATCTGCGTGTACCACCTTTATTTTAACCGACAAACTACCAATATTGGTATAGAGATCTGGTGCCATGATCTACATCGTAACATGTTCTTAATGTTAAACGTTACTTAATGACCACATGAACAAGGAGAGAATTCAAAGATAAATCATTTCATTTTGCAAGGTATTTCAAAGCCTGCACACAGACATAATGAGGATATAGCTCATATACACAGACACAATGAGGATATAGCTCATATACACAGACACAATGAGGATATAGCTAATTCAGCTCCAGGGCTAATTCTTTAAGTATGTAGGTGAACTTTAGTAGGCTTCCACACTCCAGGTCTTTCCCAGAGGTGATTAGTTCCAGGGTTTTGAAATGACACACACCAGGAACTTGGCTGCAATCCAGTGTTATGCCTCTTTGGGTTGAGTAACATAACACAGGCACTTGCATTTACCAGACGTGGTACCTGATTGATATATGATTAGAGATGTTCAAAACCAGCAAGTTTTGTTCTATATTGGATTTTTGGAATTTTGAAAAAATGACCCATAAAAATCCAAAAGATCCTAGATAACAACGGTAGTAAAAGCAGGTAACTTCCAGTAGATGGCTCAGGCACTGGGAAATGAATCAGGGGAAGAAACTGAAATTCCAGTACATGCCAGTATTTTTCGAGTTTCCGGACAAACTTTCGAGGGCTACCTAAAGTAGCCTTGTATGTTCAATAACCCAAGAAAGTAGATTGGAAACTCAAGATAGTTTGAGCAGGCGCAGTGGAGAGGAGTAAAGTCACGCTTACCATAATTGAATCGGTTAGCATAACAAACAGTAAAAAATCAAATGTTTCTTTAAAAATGTATAGCATCCCTAGGTATGTGTGATATGCATAATCATTTAAATATGTAATTTTTTCATGGAATTTTCCCTTTAAGCTGTAAAACTGCCGCTCTGCCTGGTATTAGACCAAACGGATGATGGAACACTGAATCTATCTAGCTGGGTATGGTCGAATAACCTACGGTGATTTCTGTTTAATTGGCTTGAGGAGCCAAATTACTGTTGTTTCTATTTCTTCTTTTCTTTCGTTTTATTCTTCCGCTTTTTGGACTGTATCTCCACAGTTTTTGAGCTAGAGACAGAAATTCGGTTCAGACGTGCGGGACATATATGAGAAGTGTGCTATCTTCTAGCTTAGGAATCCACGAAAGCGTTACAGCATTATCGGCGAGTTTTGGGGAAATTTTTTCCCATAGACATAAATGGTAACAATACTCAAAGTGGATTTGTTTCACGGTATAAATACAAAAGTGAGAACCCCAAACCCCCACACAGACACAGGTACACCCACCTAATGGCCTACCTTTACTTCCCATGGAAGCCATATTAAAGGGTAACTATAGTCAAAAAACTAATTTTGATCAACATCATAAAAGTTAGTTTTATGGTCATACATGCAAAAACACATACCCCCAACCTCACACAGGTACCGTACATACACCTACTGACCTACCTTCCATTTCCATACTTAAAGGGTAAATAAAGTAAAAAATATTTTGATATATCTTCAATAAAAGTTATTTTAGTTAGTTTTATGGTTGTAAAAACAAAAAAGCATACCTCAACCTCACATGGGTACACACACCTACTGACACGCTTCCATTCTGTTGGCAGCCTTATTTAAGGTTAACTAAAGTCAAAATAAGCTCATTTTGATTTATCCTCAATAAAAGAATAAATAAAAAATGTAACACAAAAAAAGACAACCAGACCCAGGTACACATGTCTACTGACACCTACCCTTCCATTTAGGCAGCCATATTTCAAGGGTAACTATAATCAAAAAAATTTATTTGACTAATTATCAACAAAGCTTGTTTTTTTAACCCCACCATCACAGGTACACACACCTATGATCTACTTATCCATTACTGGGGCAGCCATACTTAAAGGGTAACTAAATTCAAAAAACTAAATTTTGATCAATAATCAAAAAAGTTGTTTTTTTTTAACCCCCAATGTATACAGGTAAACACACCTATGACCTACACCTACATTACTGTTGCAGCCATACCTAAAGGGTAAACTAAAGAAAACTAATTTTGACCAATTATCAAAAATTTTGTTTTTTTAACTCCCAACCTCATCCAGGTACACACGCCTACTGACCTATCCTTCATTTCTGTGGCAGCCATATTTAAAGAGTAACTAAAGTCCAAAAAAAACTATTTTGACTAATCCCAACAAATTGTTTTTTAACCCCAACCTGACACAGGTACAACACACCTACTGATCTACTTATCCATTACGTGGCAGCCATACTTAAAGGGTAACTAAGGTCAAAAAAATTATTTTGACCAATCGTCAAAAAAGTTTGTTTTTTAACTTCCAAACCTATCCAGGTACAAATGCCTACTCAACTACCATCCATTTTCAGGCAGCCATATATTAAAGGGTAACTATAGTCAAAAAAAATTTTGACTAATCATCAACACAGTTGTTTTTTTTAAAGGGCATGTCCACCCCAAAATTATGATTCCCCCCACCACTGGCCCACTCTGTAGTAAATAAAAATCCTAACCTCACATCCCAGCTCCAAATGGTTTTCCTGTAGTCCCCCCCCCCCCAAGTCCCAAAACTGCCCACCAGGAGGATAGCAGAGTCCTTAAGGATCTGCCTCCTGTCTCCCCTCCGGGAGAAGTTGGCATGCGCACTGCAGCCATTCTCCCCCTCCTCTCCCGTTTTGGACTCCCACCCCCTAGCTACAAATCCATGTATATAGTGTAGGGCTTAGTCCCCAGCCCAACCCATATATTTTAATGTAAAAAACTTCCCCGATCTTTACTTACCTTCCCTCTTTCCTCCACCGTTCAAATCTACCGGCAGCCGAGTCCGTGATTGGCTGCCTCTCAGCAATCACAGACGTGGCTGACAGTCCCGTCCCTCTGCTTGCATTTTCGCACAAGCAGAGGGCCAGGAGTGCGGTGGAGGAAAGAGGGAAGGTAAGTAATGTTTGGGGAAGTTACTTACATTAAAAATATAGCGGTTGGGGCTGGTGGGACTAAGCCCTATACTATATAAAAAATTACAAAGAGGATGGACATACCCTTTAACCCCAACCCAACACAGGTACACATACCTACTGATCTACTTATCCATACTGTGGCAGCCATACTTAAATGGTAACCTAATTTTGATCAATAATCAAAAAAGGTTAAGTAAGGGTAAGTAAAAAACAACAATGTCCTCATCATTGGCATAATAGAGTTTTAAAATCTTCAGCACAAAACACACATTCCCTTTCAAAATGCATCCTTTCAAGCCAAATTCAAAGTTTATATTTAAATTTCACTTTAGTATTTATTGTTTCTGTTTTTTCTTAGTAAATCGTATTTATTTCATTTTTTTACTCCATATATTTCTTCAAAAGTGAACAACCCAGAGCGCACTTCAGTCTTAACAACAACTGTGTTATTGAGAACATGTTACGTTTCGGTGCCCAGTGATACCTTCCGCAGATGTTACATAGCAGAAGTAAGATATGTCCTAATTGGTGCAAAATGACGTAGACAATGAGGTTGACATTCAGTGTTATATTAGATAATATTGGCATTGGTGTATTAGCATGGAAACATTTGTTTTAACTAGGCAGCATCTCAGATGGTTAAAACTGGATACATTTAGGTAACTGGATATACAGGAGAGGAAACAGTAGCTAAGATATTGAGTCTCATGTGCACCAAACTGGAATGATTTAAATTATGTTTTGAGAAGGCTATAATACCCAAATTCTTTAAGGAAAAAAGATGTTACTGGATTTTTCAGTAAAATAAACGCTTAGAATTCTCATAATTCTTTAAAATGTGTACTTTTTATGTGGAAGAAAACTAAAACTAGCTTTTATACTTTCAAGCTTTGCAGACATTTAACTGGCGCCTGCAATGCACCGTGTGATGAGATCCATTTTGTCTTTTAGTTTTCTCATCTGATATTAGCAAATTAAAGGGACATTATACTGAAAAACTTACTTTGCCTCATCTTAATCTATAATTGATACATGTAAGTAGCACTTACTCTGATTTGCGTGTGTTGCTGCATGCCTTCAATCCAGCACACATTTTGTTTAGGAGCAGTATTCCCCCCTCCCTCTTTTAATCACTCCCACTTCAGCCGACCTGACATTTTTACCACAAACCAACTGTCAAGCCTGCACACAGCAACAGCATTCCAACTGTTCAAAACTCTGTCACCATTCCAGCTACAGTAAAACTACTCACAGAAGAATAGTTTTTGAGAGCAAGGATCTTGATTGACAGCTGAAATATAAGAAGTTTTGATTGCATATGTAAAGAAAAAGGGGGCAGTCAACAAAAAATGATACAGTGGTGGTTGGGAAGAATTATAGTTTTCAGTTGGTCAATTAAAATAACCCATTTTTCATTATAGATGCCCTTTAAATAACTGTCCTACAGTGCTGCTAATAAAGCTCCACTGTAAAATGGAATTCTAGGCCCTCATTCTTTGCTGTCCGAATAACTAAAACACAATGACTTTTGTTTCTAATTTTTTTAACTTCTATAACATTATTGGCCCCTGTTTTAGAGCTATATATCCTTGGTAATAGTAATCCATTTTACATAGGGGGCATGGTTAGGTTTTGTCTCTGTTGTGTTCCTGCTGCCATAAAAGAGACGTGTGCAGGCTCCTGTAAACTATAAACATTTTGGAGCAGGAGGAGGCAGTATTCCTACCTTCCAGTGCTATTTCTTTACAGAGTGCCAGCAGAAATAGGATTGCTTTTGTAGACCCCCCTTCGGCTTCAGCTCTATTACTTTGCATTGATTGTGTTATAAAATAAAAACATAGTTATAATTTACATTTGAAAAGTATCAATTACAGACCCTCCAGTTCATTCCTAAAGAAGAAAAAACAATATCTTATTTTAAATCTTCATAAATGCAGATATACAGGTAGATCTGCTCAAACAGTAATAAAATAATAAAAGGATTCGCACTCTGAAATAGGCAAAGGTCAGTTATGCAAAATTTAGTGCCCTGATTATTTAGGACCCAATACACTTAATTCAAACTAACTTGCTTGGCTTTTATGAGGAAGTAAGTAGAAATTTAGACTCTGGATAGCAGTAGATGTAGTTTACTTGGATTTTGCAAAGACTTTTATACAGTCCCCCATAGGAGACTAATGTAAAAGCTAAGGTCTGTTGGTCTGGGGAGTCACATTTGTACATGATAGAAAATTGGTTAATGAATAGCATGCAGAGAGTAGTTGTTAATGGGCTTCATCATTATGAAAAGTGCTAAGTGGGGTGCACAGGGTTCTGTGTTGGGGCCGCTTCTATTTAATATATTTATTAATGATTGGAAGTGGGTATTGTCAGCAAGGTTTCTGTTGTTGTCGCTGACACAACAACTTTGTCGACCATTAAAAACTTTAAAGGATGTGCAATCGTGCAGGGGATCTAGATAAATGTCACATTGGGCTGCTAAGTGGCAGATGAGATTCAATGTTGAAATGTAAGGTGATGCATTTTGGACTTAAAATCCTTGTGCTGCTTATACTATAAATGGCTCTGTGTTTAAGTGAATCCCTGTTGGAAAGGGATCTTGGAGTTTTGGTGGATAACGAACTCAAAGGAAGCAAGCAGTGCCAAGCGGCAACAGCTAGAGAGTGGCGAACTACCGCCCCCCACCATTCCCGCCACAAGCCAAGATGCGCCCAAGATGCCTCCCGCGATCAGCCACTTTAAACAGCTGATCGCACATATGAATGAAACATACGCACAATCAGCTGTTTAAAAGACCGGACCCGAACTTTGGAACTGAACCGGGGTCCGGTTTTTTAAACAACTGATCGCACCTATGTTTCATTCATAGCAGGATCAGCTGTTTAAAATGGCTGATCATGGGAGGCAACTTGGGGGGAGGAGGGATTCAGGGGCCGGCCTCATTCTCGTGGGGGGGTCGGGCCCCTGCAGGTAAGCCCCTGAGCTAGAGCCAGCATGGTATTGTCTTGTTATAAAGAGAGATATGGATTCAAGGGAGGAAAATGTTATTCTCCCTCTTTACAAAGATTGGAAGGCCTCATTTGGAATATGCAGTGCAATTTTGGAATCCTGTGTACAAAAAGGACATCTTTGAAATGGAAAGTGTTCAGAGAAGGGCAACTAAATTAATAAGGGGATTGGGGGAGCTTGAATATGAAGAGAGACTGGATAAGTTACAACTATGGCGCTTGCGTGGGGATATGATTACTGTGTATAAATAATTAACGGACCACACAATAAACTATCTGGGCATTGTTCACCAAAAGAGCATGTCAGAGAGACACGCAGACATCCCTTAAGACTTAAAGAAGGTTTAGGCTTCAGGTTCAGAAGGTTTTTTAATGTGAGAACAGTTAAGCTATGGAACTGTCTTCCAGTGGACGTTGTATGGCAGGTTCAATGGTAAGTTTACACAAAAAAGCTGGATGAGTTTCTGCAAACAAGGAATGTTGTAGGTACTGGTTGATACATAATCAATGCACATTCCTAGGCCCCATACCATATCATATTATCTGCACACTGGCATACTTTATAAACAAAGGGTTTTAGTATACATTACTGTGATCACATGAATGAAAGCCTCCAACACGTCAAGGTAACCCCAGTCTGGAAGGTAGTTTTGACCAGATCAGTAGCACTTTCCGCCTAAATGTAGTTGAAATTAGCCTAATTGGAGTGCTTCCACAATTCTTGTATTGTAGGTATTGATACATAAAGTAGAGTTGATCCAGGGAAATTTCCGATTGCCACTTGGAGTCAGGAAGGAATTTTTCCCCCTTCATAAATTGGTGGGTTTTTTGCCTTCCTCTGTGATCAACAATTAGGCAGAAATGATGATATTGCTAGATGGGTGGGACTGGATGGATGATGTTTTATTCAACCTCAAATACTACTAATAACTATTAATACTATATTAATTTTAAGAAATATATTATTTAATGTTTCTTTAGCTTTTCTCAGATTTATTTGTTGTGATTTCATAGTACATTGTACTCACAGAGAAAGCCAATGTAAACATACAGTGATTATAGCATTGCCCATAGTTGACAGTGTTTTTAAAGGGTAACTGTGGTCCAAACTGACTTAGGTAATTGAAGGAATTGCTTTCCTGAGTATTTTTGCAATTTACTTTCATTATTTATTTTTTTACATAGTTTTTACATTTTTATGTGTGAATGTAGCAGCATCACCAGATCCCCTGCACTGTGTCTCCTCCTCCTCATGGGCCTCCATGGCCCCTCCCCTGTGCTGTTCTCCCCACCCCCTCCTCCGCTTCCATCCTTTGTCACTTTATAATGCAATAACACTCCCCAGTCTCCTCTAGATCATTGGTTGCCCAGATGTCTGTTCCTGGACATAAATCAAAAAATAATAAAAAACAAGTTTAAGGAGCAACCAATTAAAAAGGCAAACCCACAGGTATTGCTACTAACAAAATTTTATTGCATTTATTGTGCACACTTGAGAAAGGACCTAGTCTGTCCGAAACATGTCATGGTGTGCACAATAAATGCACGTTTGTTAGTAGCAATACCTGTGGGGTTGCCATTTTCATGGTTGCTCCTTATACTTGTTTATTATTCTTTGTCACTGTTACTCGATCTCTTCCTGGTTTCTTCTGCTTTCTCCTGCACTGAGTGTGTGCCAACCACAGATGAGAAGAAGTAACAGTATTGTGACTGCAGGTTCAGAAACCTCCCACCCCCTAACTTTCTGATCAGTGATTTCTTCGCATCTTGGGCTGTGCAGCACGTAAAGATTTGATTGATGGCTCGTTTTTAAAGGTATTAATCTGGCCTCTCATTTAAATCAACTTGGAGACCACGGTTCTCCTTTTAAATGTCTGCTAATCAGCATAATGTGAAAGGGTGGGATTAAGCCCTAGCTTTCTGGACTGCAAAGGATATAAGCAAATGTTTCAAATGTTTTATGTGCATGTCACCTAGGCTAGGTGATTAGTATGATTTAGACACAGTCATCACTTCATCCAAATTCTCAGCCAATCCAGACACATCGGAGTACAGTGGTTCCATCCCAAAATCTGCGTCGGTACCACCTTTATTTTAACCGACAAACTACCAATATTGGTTATAGAGACTGGTGCCATGATTACATCGTAACATGTTCTTAATGTTAAACGTACTTAATGACCACATGAACAAGGAGAGAATTCAAAGATAAATCATTCATTTTGCAAGGTATTCAAAGCCTGCACACAGACATATGAGGATATAGCTCATATACACAGACACAATGAGGATATAGCTCATATACACAGACACAATGAGGATATAGCTATATCACGACACAATGGGATATAGCTACTATACACAGACACAATGATGATATAGCTCATATTACACAGACACAATGAGGATATAGCTATATACACAGCAATGAGGATTAGCTATATACCAGACTAATGAGGATATAGCTCATATACACAGACACAATGAGGATATAGCTAATATACACATACACAAATGAGGATATAGCTCATATACACAGACACAATGAGGATATAGCTCATATACACAGACACAATGAGGATATAGCTCATATACACAGACACAATGAGGATATAGCTCATATACACAGACATAATGAGGATATAGCTAATATACACATACACAATGAGGATATAGCTCATATACACAGACACAATGAGGATATAGCTCATATACACAGACACGATGAGGATATAGCTCATATACACCAGACACAATGAGGATATAGCTCATATACACAGACACGATGAGGATATAGCTCAATACACAGACATAATGAGGATATAGCTCATATACACAGACACAATGAGGATATAGCTAATATACACATACACAATGAGGATAAGATCAATACACAGACACAATTAGGATATAGCCATATACACGACACATGAGGATATAGCTATTACACAGACACAATGAGATATAGCTCATATACACAGACACAATGGGATATAGCTAATATACACAGAGATAATGAGGATATAGCTCATATACACAGACATAATGAGGATATAGCTCATATACACAACACATGATAGCTAATAGACAATACAACAATGAGGATAAGTTCATATACACAGACACAATGAGGATATAGCTCATATACACACAGACACAATGAGGATATAGCTCGTATACACAGACACAATGAGGAGTATAGCTCATATACACAGACATAATGAGGATATAGCTAATATACACAACACAATGAGGATATAGCTCATATACAGCAACAATGAGGATATATGCCTATACACAGACACGATGAGGATATAGCTATATACACAGACACAATGAGGATTAGCTCATATACACAGACACAATGAGGATAAGATCATATACACAGACACAATGAGGATATAGCTCGTATTACACAGACACATGAGGATATAGCCATATACACAGACATAATGAGTATATAGCTAATATACACATACACAATGAGGATATAGCTCGTATACACAGACATAATAAGGATATAAGCTATATACACATACACAATGAGGATTAGCTCATATACACAGACACAATGAGAAGATATAGCTACATATACCACAGACACATGAGGATATAGCTATATACACAGACACAATGAGGATATAGCTCATATACACAGACACAATGAGGATAAGCTCATATACACAGACCAATGAGGATATAGCTCTATACACAGACAACAATGAGATATAGTAATATACACAGACACAATGAGGAATAGCTCATATACACAGACACAATGAGGATATAGGTCAATACACAGACACAATGAGGATGTGCTATACACAGACACATGAGGATATAGCTCATATACACAGACACAATGAGGATATAGGTCATATACACAGACACGATGAGGATATAGCTCATATACACAACCACAATGAGGATATACTCATATACACAGACAAATGAGGATATAGCTCATATACACCAGACACAATGAGGATATAGCTCATATACACAGACACAATGAGGATATAGCTCTATACACAGACACAATGAAGATATGCTAATAACACAGAAAGAATGAGGATATAGCTCATATACACAGACACAATGAGGATATAGCTCATATACACAGACAAAATGAGGATATAGCTCATATACACAGACACAATGAGGATATAGCTCAATACACAAACACAATGAGGATATAGCTCAATACACAGACACAATGAGGATATACCTAATATACACCGACACCAATGAGGATATAGCTCATATACACAGACACAATGAGGATATAGCTCATATACACAGACACAATGAGGATATAGCTCATACACAGACACAATGAAGTATAGCTAATATACACAGAAAGAATGAGGATATAGCTCATATACACAGACACAATGAGATATAGCTCATATACACAGACACAATGAGGATATAGCTCATATACACAGACACAATGAGGATATAGCTCATATACACAAACACAATGAGGATATGCTCATATACACAGACACAATGAGGATATACATATACAACAGACACAATGAGGATATAGCTCATATACACAGACACAATGAGGATTAGCTCATATACACAGACACAATGAGGATATAGCTCATATACACAGACACAATGAGGATATAGCTCATATACACGACACAATGAGGATATAGCTCATATACACAGAAAGGATAAGGATATAGCTCATTACACAGAAACCACAATGAAGATATAGCTAATATACACAGAAAAAGAGATATAGCTCAATACACAGACACACTGAGGATATACTAATATACACAGACACAATGAGGATATAGCAATAACACAGAAACAATGAGGATATACCTAATAATACACAGAACAATGAGGATCTAGTCATATACACAGACACCAATGAAGATATAGCTCATATACACAGACACAATGAAGCTATAGCTCATATACACAGACACAATGAAGATATAGCAATATACACAGAAAAATGAGGATATAGCTCATATACACAGACAATGAGGATATAGCATACACAGACACAATGAAGATATAGCTCATTACACAGACACAATGAGGATATAGCTCATATACACAGACACAACTGAGGGTATACCTAGTATACACAAAGAAGAAGAATGAGGGATATAGCTCATATACACAACACACTGCGGGGATACCTAATATACACAGAAAGAATGAGGATATAGCTCAGATACACAGAACACACTGAGGATATACCTAATATACACAGAAAGAATGAGGATATAGCTCATATACACAGACACAATGAGGATATAGCTTCATATACACAGACACAATGAAGATATAGCTAATTAACACAGAAAGAATGAGGATATAGCTATTACACAGACACAATGAGGATATAGCTAATATACACACACAATGAGGATATAGCTCATATACACAGACACAATGAGGCATAGCTCAGTACACAAACAATGAGGATATAGCTCATATACACAGACACAATGAAGATATAGCTCATATACACAGACACAATAGAAGATATAGCTAATATACACAGAAGAATGAGGTCATTGTGTCTGTGTATATGAGCTATATCCTCATTGTGTCTGTGTATATTAGGTATATCCTCATTGTGTCTGTGTATATGAGCTATATCCTCATTGTGTTTGTGTATATGAGCTATATCCTCATTGTGTCTGTGTATATGAGCTATATCCTCATTGTGTCTGTGTATATGAGCTATATCCTCATTGTGTCTGTGTATATGAGCTATATCCTCATTCTTTCTGTGTATATTAGCTATATCTTCATTGTGTCTGTGTATATGAGCTATATCCTCATTGTGTCTGTGTATATGAGCTATATCCTCATTGTGTCTGTGTATATGAGGATATAGCTCATATACACAGACACATGTCATCTTTATGAAGAATCATTTTTAATTACTATAATAGGCCCAATTATTTATTCTGGAATATTGACTGCTGGGAAAAAATACGTTTGTTTGTAATTGCATTTTGTTTGGAATGCTGATTATTTACGCGATGGGCAATTATTATAACACATGTGTATCCCGGTAGCCGAGTTCTCCCTCAAATAAATAAAATCCTCCTGACCTCCCAAACCTAGAGGTCTAAGACTATATAGCACCTGATGCTTCTGACATTCCCTTATAAATACCATTATTGGACTTTGTGTTGTATAATCTGGATATTCGTCGCGTGTTATTTGGAATGGTGGCCTGTTCTTGACTGGCTACTAAAAATTACATTTCTAAACACACTGTGTGTACAAATGTAACAGGGCATCATGGTTCGTAATAATTGCCTGTAGACATGTAGACACGTAGAGCTGGAGAGCACAAAGGGTTCGAGCCCGAGGAGCAAAGAATTTTAGAAATCTGATAAAAAGGGAGATTCCCGTTCTGTATCTAATCTATGAGGCTCCACAGACATTACCAAAAAGATAAGAAGGACACAACCCACACCAAAAGATTATTAGGTATTAATTGCTTTATTCGTGTAGACAATTCTGCAAAGGACTTACACAATACGCCTAAACTGCTGTTATCTCCCACACAACTGTATGTAATCAGAAGAGCTGCAATTCATTTCCAAATGCGTGCAAAGTGCAACTTGAAAACCCTTTTGGCAGGACAGGTTGGAGGAGCCGATGGTTGTAATCACACTGGGCAGAAGCTGTTAAGGAAAATTCAGGTAGGGGCAGTTTTTCTTTCGCAGCGTCCTAATTGATAGGGAAACCTCCTGCCCTGTACAATTCAAGTTGGCCAAAAGACTCTACACACTGACTAGAATATTTCGAGGTAAAGGATCCCTGCAGGTTACTGCCTCTTTCCTTAGTCTCCATGATCAAGAGCATGCTCATTGTGATGATGACCCAGGAAGAGTAGAGGGGATGCTATATATTGTGATCCCTGTCTAGTGCTAGGAGAGAGAGAAGATGAAATCGCAAGATTTCTGTGTGAAAAAATTAGTTGATTCAATATAATTCTTTGGTTAATAATAACATAGAAGCAATTGATGCAGTTTCTGCAGTATTTCCGGACATAACACTATACTGTATATGGATAAGGGGTGGCGGGAACGTCCTCGTTATAATCCTAGCATTTTAGAGGGTTGATGTAGTAATTCTAGGATGTGATAATTACGCATGTTGCTTCTTCTTTAAATTGGAATTAATGACAGTGCTTTTTAGTACACATTGTGTGTAACATTACAGATTATTATTACTGCTACCGGGCCTTACAAATAATGGTAAACAACTTAACATAAAGCTAACATTGTACACATGCAGTTAACTATGACAGTTTTGTATCTCCCTTCATTCCCTCCTTTCCGTATAACATATACTTTGCTTGTATAGAATGGGAGACGTGTCAGTGACATTTTTTTGGAGGAGAGCCACAGAGCATGGCATCCCATTTAGAAGTACAGCAAGTCTTGGCACATAATTCCTTTATATGTGCTTACATAACGACTTTTCCTGTGTTTAACCATGCATGAAATTATATTTTCATGGCCTGTATTATTCAATATGATGACCCATCTATTATGGTGTTTCAGTCCATTGTTCTTCCATTCCTTTTTTCCTGTAGACCATTTTGAATATCTGCTGTGGAAAACGTGTGCCAGTTCCTATAGCATCTGGGAGACTAAACTCCTCTTAACATACATCTTGTTTTTTTTCCCCTCAAGGTAACCTGAATGATTAATATTCCAGTGTACACTTTGTACTTTTTTAGTCTTTGTCTATTACACCATTGGCTCCGGATTAAACGTGTATTTTTCATTATGTGTGATTTCATTGTTGGCCTGCTAAAGGTGTATAACATGGAAACCCCATTAAGACTCCATTTCATGTTGTTTTAAATTGCAGCGCCAATTGCAATCACAAAAACGCTATTGTTGTTGGGTGGCACCTAGCCACTAAATCTCGCTGGAATATGACAATAGCAACAGTTTCCTTCTAATGATCTCATATGTTCCTAGACGACTCCATTATTGAACTAGGGGTCACAATTCATTTGAGAATTAATGAGACACATATTAAAGTTTCCAACAGTCTAGTTACACAACATGCCATATTCCGGTCCATTGACCAATAGTCGAGTTTTATCGGGTTGATCGGGCCGAATTAATCAACAGTAATTTTCAGCTGTGTCTGACAGACCATTTGTCCAAAACGACTAAAGGGACCATCGGACCATTGGTGAGGTCCTCTATGGACCGCACGGTTTGGTCGTGGTTAACTGTCCAGCCGCAGCCACTACTGCCCTGACCGACCAGTCAGGAGAAAAAGTTGCTGGGGTGTTACCAGCATTAAGCGGGGTAACACACCACAAGATATTTTGGCACAACTGACTGATGTAATGTTGTAGCGGTCAGGTGGCTGGAAAATCGCATGTGTGGGGGGTGGTGCTGCGACCGAGGCTCGGGACCTGTTGGCTGTGACAAACTATTGCCGGCACGTGAGTCAAACAGACATTGCTCCCGGCGAGCACTTGCTAGTAGTGAGACGCTTGTCAGGACAAAATTTCCCCCATGTCCCCATCTCATGCAAATTCAAAATGGAAAATCTCAATATCAATTGGCAACAAGGTGGGAAACTTTGAGCAGTGTCTTCCAAATGGACTTCCGATAGGTTTGCGGTTCATCGTCATTCTGATTGAAGAAACATCTGCTTATGTATGGGCTAGATTACACGAGTCTACAAAAATAAAAATTATTGGCCCAGTGATTTTGAATTGTTCCTGAATGTTGGGAGGGTCCATCGCTAATGTATGTCCATTGTATCTCTGTACCGTTTGGTTTAAGGCAAGGGTCAGACGGGCAGATTTATCGGCCCAAATCAGCGTTATATTCCGTGTATAGTTCGGCTGGCCAAAAAAATCTGTGCTGCTTTCTTCTCGCAGAAGCTACGGCCATGTCCGGTAAAATCCGGCTGGCTGATGCATGCGAGTTCCCTCCATGCGAGACCATACGATCAGTTGCCACGCAAAAGATGTCGGGTGTAGGTCACTATTGCCGAGGTGCTCAGTTCACACGTCCACTTTAGTCCCTTTATTTTGCAGTGAGACATCGTCCCCCGTCCTCGGCTATTTGACTTGATAAAGTTTCAGAAGATTACAACACCCAAAATCCCTACATTAATTACCAGGCTTGTATCGTATGATTAAATTACGTGGTGGGTGATTTGAAATCTCAGCTTTGGCTTGTTTCTATTACAAGTCAGGCCAAGAGAGATTTCAGTTTCATCTGGTGATCTTTTCTTCCTGTTTGTTGGATTAGTAGTAGAGACAATGCAGGCCCTGGGCACCCTGTAGATAAAAAGAGGGAAAAAAAATCTTGTTCAGGGTCTAGAACACAATAGTCACCTCGTGTAACCCCAGTGTGTATACTAGTTTAATGGAGCTCTAATCCTCTCATCTTTGTACCAAAGGCATTGCGTGACTGTAATGCAGATGCGATTATTATTACAGTCATCTTTGTTACAACATGTACGGGTTTTACTGAGAAATGTACTTTTTTTAACTAAGATAGTAAATACCCCAGGGCATATTGTCCACAGAACAACCCCTATCAGGATTTTCCCCCGTAAAAAAAGGGCTGTAATCAAGGCTCTTCCACCTTTTCAGAATACACAGAATGGTATATATATTCACTAAAATTAATATTATACACAGAATGGTTATATTATTCACTAAAATTATATTATACACAGAATGGTTTATTTGTACACAGAATGGAACATCACTCACAAATGAAACGTACACAGGATGGAACATGTCACATACAATTGTGTTTTGTACACATATGTTTATTATAAACAGATAGAACATTGCATACAGAAAAGAACCTTGTATCACAGAATTGTTTATTATACACAGAATAGAACATTGTTATCAGAATAGTTTTTATTACATAGAATGTTTTCTTGGTACACCAAATAGAATACTTTACAGAGAAGGGAAATTTCATATATAGTGGTCATGAATATCGTACACAGACCGATCACTACAGATGAATGTTTTATTTGCACACTAATGGAACATTGTACAAATGTATATGGTGCCATGAATGTACATTGAACGCAGTTATGCTCATATGAACATTATACACACAAAGGGTTACCCGTATATTGTACACAGAAAGGAACTATTACCCAATATTCTAACGTGGTACAAACCATTGTACATTTTACACAGAATGTTTTTATTGTCCGCAAAATAGAAAATGAACATTGTGCACGGAATGGTATATGGTACACAAATGGAACGTTTATAACTGAATGTTTTATTGCACCAGAGAATGATATTGTTACACAGAAAGTGTAAACAGATGGAACATTGTTACACCAAATTGTGTATTGTACACAGTGAAACATTACACACACAATGGTATATGGTTACATGAATGGAACATTATGCACCAAATGGTTATTTCTAACACCAAATGCTTATTGCACACAGAATGAAACATAGTTGCAAAATGGTACATATACACATAATGGCACATTTTACACATAATGGTTTTTTTTATATTGATATAAATAACGAGACACATAATGGTTTATTATACACATGATGGTTTATTGTACCACAAATTATTATAAACGATGATTTTATTGTAGACAAAATTGATTATTGTTACACAAATAGTTTATTGTATACAGAAAGAACATTGTACACAAAATGGTTATTTTACACAGACATGGATTACAACGCATTGTCACAGAAATATATATGTTTGAAAGCTAAAACTAGAGCATAATTCCAAACATTTTAAAATTCCGTTCTATGCTGACACATTCTTTAGCTTTTGTTGAATACTTTTCTTGCAACTTACATTCATTTTCTATTACAGTCTCTGTTTTTCGGTGTTGCCCTCAAGCAACTGTGCTGCAACATAGGGTAAGACAATAAAACCGTCCCCACACTGGGAGATCACACTTTAATACTGGCACAGGCAGGTGTAACTATATACGATGCCTGCAAGGTGGATAGTGGACACACACTGATTCCCTTCCCATGACTATAATTCAAAAAGAATAAAGACTATGCTCTGTGACCACACTAGGTGGGAATGCATACACAGTGTGGAATGACATCTACAGTTCTACTGGACAAGAAAACAAAATACCACTGGAAAACAACAACAGAAATCTGCACATCATAATGCTGGTAAAATATAAATGATGGTTGAAAACTATATGTCTATATAAGGAAAACAAAGGTTAAAGATGAAAATATTACAGAGCAACCCAACAAGCTAGACTAGACTGCTGCCTTAGGGCATAAAGGTTTTGTTTTTGTTTTTGGTATAGCAGCATTTTTGGCAAATTTTTACTTAACGCAATTTAAAAGCGTGATAATCATGGCAAAAAGTTATACCATCTCTTATCGGATTTCATCACAATTGCTACCTTTTTTTCCATCGTTATAAAATAGCGATAAACCGTGTTCTCTTGTCTTAGGTGGTGAAAATCTAGTCTGACAGTGGGTCCATGAAGGTGTCGGTACACTGTGGTGAGTTTCTTAGGGTCATATTTAAAAAAAAATCGCAATACTTGGGTTTTCGTTGCTGTACGTCTGGCCGCATATGTACATTTACGGCAAATGTTCGTTAATTTACAAATGTTTGTCCAGGAATACCATGTGGTAGTAAACTACTGCTTGGTTTTCTATGCCAATCTTACCTGGATCCTTTTCAAGCTTGAAAGCACTGAATAAAGAAAAGTTTTTGGCAGTTTTATCATACTTCCTGGAATTTCTTCCAACCAAATGTTCCAATTTTCTCCATCTGTGTGGCCCCAGTAATTCCGGACAGGACGGGGTGATCCCTCCTTGTATCCCCTGGTCCTGGCATCCTAGGAGCTGGTACAAACTCAACTATACTCTGTCCGTTGCTAGCGCCAATCAAGGTTCCAGGTTATTGCCCCACATTGGATTTGTGGTGAAATGAAATCATTTTTACCTTCTCTCTTTAGAGGATCGCCCGGTTCGCGGGATCCAAACCAGATCCGCCGCGGATTTATCACTTTTTGCGAACGGCGGATTTTTTCCGGATTTCCGTCTTCCGAACTTCTGAACCGCGGATTTCTCCGTATTTTTTTCGAAAAAAAATTCGAATTCAGAGGATTTCTTTGTATTTTCGAAAATGTGTGAAAAATACGTATTTTCGGAAATTTTCGAAATTACGAGGATTTCTCGTATTTCGAGGATTTTTTCATTTAATGGGTCCGCTTGTGGATTTTCGAATTTTCGAATTCTATAAAAATTCGCACAGTCCTCGAGCGGACCGATTTTTGTGAAGCGGTACTACGTCTACTATACTCTACTTCTCTTTCGAGAATCGAGATTTATATGAAGATCCCCACTTGCCATGTACAAAGCTGATCTGGTTCCTTCTTGGCCTAGACCTAGATGAGAATGTAAACCCATGTTCTGGTAACACTAATCCGGTGTGTGCAACATTACTGCTTTGATTATTGATGCCATAAAGTGTGATATAAAAATCCCGATAGAACATTCCATTTGGTTCAGTCAGTTTCCTCCGTCTTTCTTCACCACCCATGTAATTGTTGGCTTCTTGCTTTAGGTGCTTTAGCTGCCTGACAGGACATTTCCAAATAAGTTACTGTACGTTGGAAAAAACATTCCGCTCTGTTTTTAGTCATGAAAATATTTTGTATTTAGAATACTGCCGTGCTCTGGAGGGATATTAGATGGATCACCTATTCGATTCAATCGAAATAGAGATTAGCAAACAAATCATTTCTATTATTATTTTAAAAGTAATGGTTCCCCTTTAATTTGATAGTGTTTTGAGTTTGTATATTCTTCCCTGAGTGGGGTTCCTCAGGGGTCCTTCCCATGGTGCTTCTCTATGGAAGGGGCATCACGGCAGCACTTCCACAGTAAATGGCCGGTTAGCCCAGGAAGCTGACGGGCACGTGCCTACGGGCTAGGTCCCCTTTACACACAAATAGCATCATGTATCCGTATCGCATGGATGGATATTTTTTTTGTGAAATAATTTTGTCTGGTAAAAATAATATTCACAATCAAATTTTGAGGCACTCCCTGGTTCTGTCCAGGCACTTGATGTTGAGTGTGCCCCATCACCAGTGCTGGAACTACCCATCCACTGCAACTGCAGGACAACGCCAGTAAAACATTCGGATGGGCCCCCCATGCACGCATGCATGGGTTGCATATTTTGGGGATATCAACAACCCATGGTCATGGTGCGGATTGGGGTGGAGGGGCGGCTTTTTAATCTCCCCACACCCCTCCAATACCTATATAGTTCTATAGTTTTTGTGAGTGTGGTCCTGTGCTTAGAGGTGGGCTAAGGGTGCCAGGCTTTTTGCGCCTAACCTGAGGTGTAAATGCGCCCCTGTCCGCGGTTTAAAAACCTATCACATTTACACCAATGCGGTGATACAATACCATGCATTACTATAGTACTCGCAAATGCGATTATACAATTATGATGATCATCACAAATGTACAATCGTGAACATTATTGTCGCAACCACAATAGTAATTGGTTTGATACAAAAATAGCAGCCATTAAAGTGCTGTTTCTTTAATTTGCCATAACCGACTCCTTTATAAATATGCCCCTTTGGTTTGAACAATAAGACATGGCAGTAAATCACTGTGATTCTCAGTGTTTCGGTAGGGCTACAACCTCGATGAAAAATTTGGGGCCAGTTTTATTTTCAGATGGGAACTGTATTTTCCATTGCCACCCCCCTCAAATGTGTGAGAACGTCTGACACACTGCACTTCTATTTCCATGGGTGCCTCGTGGGTGCCTGCACGTCTATTATTTATTGGTTTTTAGAAATAGCAAGCAATTGATCTTGAATTTACAAATGGAAATGAATAATTTGGAGCCGTGAAAAGTCAATAAACTATTGGAGTTAAACTGACATAACAGAGAACGCAACGTTACACAGACATATCGTCCTCAGATGCAAAAAAAAAACAACCTAGAAATATACGTGGAGACCCCATGTCATTAATTTGTCATTAAATGCGAATGGCCCTGTACTACGAGCTCAGTGAGAATGAGGTATTTTGCAATGTAATTAGCGAGCAGTAAATTAACACATTCCAAATACAAAAGACTGAATCGTACTCAGCAAACGAATGATTGGTGTTGTTCATGGTCTATTGTCAACCTCACTGACTTTCCGTCCCCCCTCCCCCCCATTTACCTAATGTCTACTTACACCTTAGGATTCCTTTTTACTAACAGGAACCGACTTAGCACAAGACCACCCACAGACTCGTTTGTTGCGAGCTCGCTAGACAATTAGTATCCTCATCATTGCAGCAGAACATCAATGTCATGTGTGATTCTCACCCAGTGGTGGACATGGCGAACTTATAATGAGCGAAAAAATAATTGTGACAGATTTCAAAATTGGTTTTCAAACGGCAAACCGGATTATTTTATAAAATCAGTCTGTATCATTTCAAGGAAACATGCTATGTCTAACATTTTCAAAAGTGTATCAACATCTTCTAATTGTAGAGGTTCATAGGAGCTACTGTTCCTTACCTTTAACAACCCGACCTTTAAATAGGGGACCTGGATAGTAACGCAGGCCATATATTGGTAGACGTACCTCCCATGCTTTTCTGCAATGTTCTGACACTTCCTGGCCCGCCATCTTGGGCTCTGCACTATGATGTTTCCTTAAATGGAATGTTGGGGTATGCTGTGTGTTGAGTTAAAATTGGCAGTGGACAGGGGCAGATTAGAACTTAGTCCGTTTCTGGAGATAGAGACCATTAGAGCTAATGGTGTTCAGTATACATATAAAGTTACGTCCATGTACACATTACAATATGGCCTCTTGACAGAAATAGTGTGAGGTACAAACCCTTTGTGGTGTTTCTACTCCACTTCAAGAGGAGGTTACAGGCTCCAGCATTTTATTCATGTTTTTTGTGAAAAACCACAAACACAATGTACAATGTTTTTTCGAGGACTTTCTGACCCTTTCCTCAGCTGTGAGGGACCCATTGTGTTTTCACCACTGCTGGGTGACTAGGCATCATGAATGTATGATTAGGGCAATCAGAAACAATTGCCTAGTCTTTATGTTTACCTAACCACTGGTAATTCTCATTATCACATTGTAAAATCTTTATCCAGGAATAAAAAACGCTGCACCTCAGTCCATCTTCATTACAATACTTCTGGCCAAACAGTGGCCAATGGACATTGGCCACTTGTTTGTACTAGTCAATGGGAAGATACTGTGAGCCATGTATAGGCAAACAAGTCATCCTGAGTATTCCCTTGGGGCTTTTCTGCCCCTCTACCCAACCTGTACCTCCAGTCAAACACTACAACAGCTATGGTCCTAGCTCTCCCCACTGGTGTGAGTGACAGCTATTAGCATCACATTGTATTCAGGAGTGCAAGTCTCATTGATTGTCACTAATCTCTTTGATTGAATCAATGAAAAGTCAAATCTATTTTTATTCTTCTAACCGACCGATAAACTGTTAATTAGAGATGAACCGAACCAGAACCCGGTTCTGAAGCAGATTTCGTGGATCTGATGATCTCGAACTTTCCAGATTTTTTTGAACCGTGAACTATTTTTGGAAATCTTTGAAATTTCAAGAAATTTTGAATTTACACTTTGGAAATTTTTTAAATTTTCTAGAAATCTCGAAAAATGCTACACTAAATGCTAAAACAGAAAGCCAAAAGGTTTCTGGTACATTTTTTCCCAGATATTTTCCCAGGTCCCTGACCATTTCAGTAAGTTACCATTGCTATTTATACCTTCATTTTATGGCAGATTTTTCTGATTTTTTTTTTAACTCCCGTTGACTTCAATGGGTCTGCTTCAGATTTTCGAATTTTTCGGAATTTAAAAAAAATATGTGAATCGGCAAGCGGAACGGATTTCTTGAGTTGGCCATATTTAGTTTTAATTTCTTTACAAAGCTTAAGGACTGAAAGTGTGCCAGACCATGATGAAATTCTTTGTTTTCTTGTTCTTTGGCTTTGTGTGTAATATTATGCAGCACAAAACAAGTATAAATGTATGTGATGAAAATGTGTTTAACACTATGTCCAGCATTTAAAGGGCAAGTTTTGACCCACCCCAGCACAACCTGCCTTAAGCTGCAGCCCCCCCGACCTGAAAGATCACTAATTAGGTGACTTCCCTGCAGTATATACTATTCCTCATATTCTGTCAGGTCCTTCCTGTACCAGCTGTCCGTCACAGCTGACCTGCTCGACGCCGGCAGCCAATGATTGACAGCTGTTTCTCAGCTGCCCCAGTGAAAGGGAGCTGATACTAACGGACACGACATTTTGGTTGACTTCCTTTTTCAGACCCATAAATTGTGTCTGGTTAGGGTAAGGCCTACTGTTGATTTGCACTTCCATTTTCACTTTAATTAAGAGCAACATATGTATTCCTATGTAATCAGGCGTGCCCATTGATGCCGAAGCATTCCGAAAAAAATTTGACCAATCCAACAGCCAGTCAGTAGAAATTATTGTGCATTCTGGAAGAGAAGGACCGTTGTACCTGAAATGGCAAAAGGTTATGAAATCAATACATTTTCCAAAATGAATACAATATATAGAATACCTAGGTATTTGTATATTAATACATCATTTAAGATAATGATGCTTCACTGAATTTAATATCTTTGCATATTTCCTTAATGGAACGAAAGTTCCAACAAAATTTCAAACATTTCAACAAAAAATCCAGTAGAGACAGCCCCTTGGCCAATATTGTATCAGACACACATGGTGGCCTGTCAATTGATCCTGTCATTCGCTTAAAAAAAAAATTTTATCACCAAAAATGGCTGAAATCATTTAATTTTTTAAATACTTATCAACCCAGTGTTTCCCATAGAGCACAAGGCAGCCGCCATGTTTGCAGATGTAACGTTAACCAAGTGCTGTCTGCAAATATTTAAGAAACGTAACACACATACAGGAAAATGAGTCTGACTGCATTAACTTGATTGCACTATCAGAATAACAGTTTCTCCATTCAGTACAGTCTGTCTAGCCCTTCCCATCCCATCGTGCATTGACTGAACTTGCTATGTAAACGGAGAAGAGTCCTGTCTGGTCCATTTTTGTGTTTTGAGGCATTAGTCATTTCCTCAGTAGAGTTTATATGATCTGCTGTTTGGCAGAGTTTCTGGGGAGTCATTTAAGTGTAAAGTCCATCATCATTGGCCACGAGAAGACATAGTGGAAATTCTAAAACTGAGACTGTAGGTTTAGGCCAGTTTCAACCTGATAAGTTTAAAGGAACCTCATTTTGTGATGTTCTGTTTAAATCTATAAAAAATGTATTGCAAGCATTGCATATTGCATATATTTCCATTGCTAAGGAAAGGAGCTGTTGAGGGCCTGTTCCATTGTCAGCAAGTGTGTCTGGGTCAGTTGTGTGGCTGTCTGGTTAGTCTGGAGTAGAGAGTGGCTGAACTTCCTAAAGTTCCGGTTCGCTTCCAACTTTGAACTTCGTAAGAGAAAACTAACCAATTAAGTCAACGGGGGCAAAAATAAAATACATTACTTTAAAATAGTAATGGGTAACTTACTGAAATGGTCTGGCATCTGTGTCTGGGAACACGTACATTTCACGAAAACTTGTTTAACACAAGCTTTCCCCACTTCGTGGGCATTGTCGGGCTTCCGCATTGAGTTTTTGGTACTTTCAAGGTTCCGCCGACCGCTATATTCGAGGTTCTTGCCAAATTCTAGGGTTACCGAACACTACATTGAGAGTTCTCCCGAATTTAAGGTTACCGAACGCTACAATTCGAGGGTTACCACCATTCGAGGTATCCCGGATGCTACCTCAAAGGTTATGTCCCGAATTTGAGGGTTAGCAAATGCTACATTTGAGGGTTATCGATGTGTCGCCAACCTCTCATAAATTTAACCCTACCCCCTCCTCTCTTGGTATCGATTCCCAGTGCAATGAATTTTATTTCATATTCCCTACCACCAATATGTCGGGACTGGTAATTGTTGGGAGACGGGATCTATTGCTTAGGTTGCTCACTCCACATACTTTTTCATGGCCACCATAATGTATACACTGCAAATTTGGTGTCAACGTAAAACATACCCTTTAAGGTATCCCTTTAAGATATTTCTTTTTTAATACCAGGCTGTTGAAAAACTCTCCTTTTTTCTACAAACTGTTGTATACAACTTTTATATTTTCACTGCACACAGAAAAGTTCATTATGATTAGTCAGGGAATGCATCATTATGCTTAGAAAAAAATTGCTGAGTGTAAGGCCTTTAGTTGTGAGCATAAAATAGAAAGTCTATAAAGTGCATGTCCACCCTTAAAACAAATAAATGGTCAAGTGCCAGTTACTGCCCCCAACCCCAAATATATTTTGCACTTATTACATGCATTAGTAAAGATATTATTATCCTCATTCTGGCAGAGTAAGCTGGCTGCACCATCCACACAGCCAATCAAGCACGTGACACTTACATCACAGTCAATGATTGACTGCATGGTCACCTGCTGCCTCCTCTGCACATGCTCAAGCCTATAAAAAGCTCAAGGAGCAGAGGGAGGTGGCAGATAACCATTGCCAGAATGGAATAGAGCTTATCTTTAAGGACACTAATCCTTTATCCATTTCTATTATTCACGAGGTGATGAGAACACGTATTCCCCCCTCCCTGTGAAATAGTAAACGCTCGATGGACACTGGAAACTCGCAAGCCGCTCCTTTATATAGAAATGGATGGTGATATACTTTAAAAAATGAATTTATGGGTTTAGTGTCCTTTAAATATCTGACTAAAATGCATGTAATAAACTGGTAAAAATAGCAGTTGGGGTTGCAGGCAGATAACTGTGTAACTCACCATTTTTTTGTGTTTAAGGGTGGCACATGATTTTAAACATATAATACAAAAAAACAACCAAAAACATTGCACAATGAAATTGTTAAGGGTGTGTGTGGGGTCATCTGTAGCTAATGTACTAGGAGGCTTGTAAAACAATATTGATCTCAAGACTTGATTGACATGCGGGATCAGGCCGGTCCCAAACGTACTTCACTTCTATCAGATTTGTTGAATTATAGTCCCTACACCTGCTTGGGGTCTAAACATTTAGAAGCAGAGCAACGTCAAGCCTTAACCTCCTGAGAAATTTTCCATGAACCATGTGTTAGAGCGATCATGCATGCATAATAGAAACATGGGCAGGGAAATGGTGAAATTCCAGCAGACCTATGAGTTAACCATAAAACATATGAGGAGAGGAGAATAAAAAGTACGTGGAAATCCTCACAGGGTTATTCAATAAAGTTCTATTAAATGGTGCTAATTTTTGCCCCAACAATCAATGTTAGCTTTCAAATGTTAAATAAATCTGATTGGTTGGGGCAAAGTTAGCACCCTTTTAATGATAAGAACTTTTATGAATCTCCCTGTCAGTGTTTTAGGCAAAGTGGAATATGGACCAGATGAAAGTTTTTAAAAAAAAGTCTTTCAGGGGAAGAGGTGGGGTTGCTATTTGCTGGGAGATTGATTTTGACAAATTAACGCAACTGTCTTCTAATTCCTTAATAGAGCATGGTCAGCTTTAGATGGGCGTCTTGTTATCCATAGATCCTAAGGCTATTCTAGATTTAGATCTGGTCCTTGCACCCCAGGCAGGTAAGTAACTATGTCCATTTTCCTCCTTCCTGTACAATGAAGATTTCTGACCACAGGCAGAGTTTGTAAGGGAAAAGCAAAATATGTTAATCTTGTCCAATGAGCAGCCACATGGTTATGAACCACCTCAACCTACCAACCTACCTATCAATGACTCTTACCTAGCGTGAAAGGAATACACCAGACAGTTATGTGGGTGGAAAAACATTCGACATAATTTCACATAAACCAGTTGTTTTACCTGGGCCTGAGGCCAAACTTTTATACCAGGCATCCTTGCCATAGATCAAATCTTGGATGCCACCTCTGTGATACTGGATAAATAATCACCTATTAAACAGTTACCTGTGGAACTACAGTGTTCAATATGCAACAGTCCAGGTGTAACAGATCTACCTCCCCCGCATGCTCTATAGAGTCGCAACTTTGCTTCAAAAAACAATCTATCTTCTGTTCAGCACCTGTCCAAAAGCTTCTGTTGAGTGCAAATAAACCAAACTTAACCGAGATTCTACAGTAGGAAATGGATATTTCAACCAATCACGGTAGAAAACGAAACCCAAAAAACAACACTTTATTTCACTTTTTTATTTTCACTTTTCACCTTTTAAACATTAGAGATTGATTGGCAGAAGGAAGGAATGATGTGATCATGCTTCAGGCTATAGAAACTTTTCCAACATAGGGTGTAGAATAGGAGAAGGCTGCAAAGACTTGCACACACCAACTGGCACTGGCACCAACCAAAGAGGCTTAGCTTCTGTGTTATGGAGAGGTCAGTAGTACAACTGGGTTCGGTAAGAGGGGAGGAGACGGAGATGTGCAGCGGTCTGAAAGGCTTTCCTAAGGGCCAGGGCGTCTCTTCAGGAAGAATCCAGGGCTCTCAATGTGTAGGTAAGAACCAGTGGGACGTGGCAGAAATCACAGAAGGAGGAAATTGCGATGAATGATGAGAAGTTCAGGCACCCCATAGTCTCAACTATTTCCATAGTGAGATAGTAAAGCTACCATAATTTTATGTTTTACAGTTTAATTGAATGTAATGAGACTAGACATGCAGAGACATAATGTGGTGCACACCCAATGTGCAGGTCTTGAGCGGTGCTTCTTGTCTGACCAGTGCACCAATTATATGCAGCCCAAAGTAAAGATCTAGACTTAAGGAGCCACAGATGCTGTAATTTTCATATTCTCAGTGGCTAATCTCTAATAAGACATTACAACAGGGTTGTCCTTTTGATGTAAGACCTATACATTTACACAGAGTGCATTATTTGTCTTAGGAATTCCATCTTTTTCTACAAGAATGCCAAAAGCATTAAAGATAATCTCTGGCTTACCTTCCAGTCTCTCTGGCTCCATCCCCTATGTTGACAAGGGCTGTAACTATACGTGGCTCCGAACTTAAATGTTTGCCCCAGCACTCAGTGCTCTAACTATATGGCTCCAATACTCTCTACTCTCTGTATAACTTAATACTCCTCTCGCTGTATGGCCCTATTGCTCTCTGCTTTCTCTGTATTGCCCCAATACTCCCCCTCCCTCTGTATGGTTCTCAATCCACTCTCCCTTCTGTATTTCCCCAGTACAGTATTCATTGCTCTCTCTATATGGCCCTATTACTATTGCTCTACCTCTGTATACCCTAATTCCCTCAGCTCTCCCTGTATGGCTTCAAAACTCTCTCTCCCTCTCCCTATGGCCCCCAATACTCTCTTCCTCTCTTGCTTCAATACTCTCTCTTCTCCCTATATGGCCCTTATACTCTTTTTCTCGCTGTTTCCTCCCTTCCGAATACTCTCACCTCTCTGTATACTCATACTCTCTCCCTCCACTCTCCGTACCCCCCCATTACTGTACACTCTGCTCTTCTCGTATGGCTCCAATACTCTCTAAGAGGCATGAGGTATTGGGCATATTTGCTCCACCTGTTGATTGTAGTTTTTTTACCTTCACTTAATAAAGCAGTTTCCAAACTGTTTCAAACTGTACAGAAATTCATATTCCAATTCTAATACTTCTAATACTACTGCTGCTTCTACTGCACCAATTACTACTGCTGCTACTACAACTAATAACTGCTACTACTATTCCTACTGCTACTACTACTTTTGCTTTTTACTACTACTATTACTACTATGCTGATACTACTATATCGACTACTACTGCTTCTGCGACTACTACTACTGCTGCTGTACCACTATTATTACTACTGTTACTAATACTTCTACTACTGGCTGTTACTCTTTCTACTACGATGCTAATACTAATACTACATTACTACTACTACTGCTGCGGCTACTACACTACTTATACTACTGCTGCTACTACTATACTACTACCATTACTACTCCGCTTCTAACTACTACACTACGACTACAGTTCCAAACTGTTACACAACTAATTCAATTTCTAACCTTCTAATACTAACTGCTGCTTCACTGCTATGATTACTACTCTGCTGCTACTTACTACTAATACTGCTACTACTATTCCTAAGCTACTGCTACTACTACTTTTGCTTCTACTACACTACTACTACTGCTGCTGCTGCTACCACTAGTACTACTACTAATACTTCTACAACTGCTGCTACTTCTACTATTGCTGCTACTACTATTACTACTACAGCTCTACTTGTACCATTACTACTACTACTGACTCTTCTTCTAGTACTACTACTACTCTACTTCTGTTGCCACACTACTACTTCTTATACTACTGCTGCTACTACTATTACTACTACTACCATTACTACTACTACTACTACTACTACTACTACTACTATATCTGTTGTATTCAATTAGATCAACTGGACTTGAAATGTAGTTCTTGAATACAACAGATATACCATGACCTGGATGAATGAGAACCTTCACAAGCACTACTACTACTACTTCTACTACTGCTGCTGCTACTACTACTTCTACTACTGCTGTTACTTCTATTATTGCTACTACTAACATTACTACTACTACTGCTTCTATTACTACTAACTAATTCTGCTAATACTACTGCTGCTACTTCTACTGTTGTTATTACTGCTATTAAACTGCTGCTACTTCTACTATTGTATTATTGCTATTACTACTGGCTGCTACCATTAATATTTCTGCTAATACTAATATGAATAATAATATTAATAACTGTGTCTTTCCATCAGTAGTCACTGCTTCTTAGAAATATCGCATAACACCGGTAACAATGGAAAAACGATAATAACTTTGAATTCACAGTATTGCTTTACTGTAAGACATTTGCTAAAGAAAAGAGATTAAAGGGCAAGTTAAGTATGGCAAATTTTTTATTTTTTAATCCCTGATAAATAATAGATATCACCACCAATATATGTCCCTGGATATTTTTTGTCCAAGGGGCTCATTTTAACCGGACACCAGTTCTCTCATGGCCCTGTTCCCTGTATTTATAGCAACGCTGTATGTGCTGATTTGTTCCTACGTTTCTGGCTTGGAAAAGAAATATAAATAAATCTCTATTTTAAGAGTCTCAGCAACTCTGTCATTTCAATTATAACCACGACCCATAGACAAACAGAATCCAAATATCTTACTTTGGCCAATTTGTTTATCTGTGATATTTCTTTTACTGCAACCTCGATTTCTTAATGCAGGGACATTATATGGTGCCTTAAGCAAGTCTCCCAAGAATCATCCTGTATTTGGTTATGTCTGGTTGACTTTTTCCTCATTCGTCATTGTATTCACACTGAGATACAGAGCACTGTGTATTGGTATGAGTGATATCACCGCTGTGTACTTGTGATCTAAATACAAAGTGTCCAAAAAGGCTGAACTCAGCTAAGATGATTTACTGTATACAAACAGAATTACTACAGGGAACTAGAACAGTAAAGTATTGCCCTTTGGCTGATAACTAGTCGCGCCTACCATGAAGCAAACTTAAACATTTGCTCATGGTATGCTCCTGTGGTCCAGTTGAAAGCGCCATTATTTCAGGGTGGAAATGTGGCAGAGAACCACATCCACACTTGTATAGTGCAGTAATCCAGGAGTCCCAAGAGATCTTCCACGTGGATGCCACTGGGGCCCTGGTAAGTGACTGTAATTTCTGTTTTGGACAGGATTGTCCTAATGCAGGGATAAAATACTGAATCCTGCAGTCAGGGCTGAAATCCCATTCAACAGTGGGAACTGGCAGCCCGACCCTAAAAAGCCCACTCTCCGCGCCGTTACGCGCCCTAACCCTGCCCTTGGTTGCCACCATGCCCAATCTTGCCCACCTACTGTGACTCCCTATGACATCATCGCCCCGCATGGGGGCATCTTATTTGCACCAGTCTGTGTGGGATGGTGGGATTCTTTAAAGGTGCTCTCCACCCTCTCAGTGCCATAGTTGTTCCCCTATGCGTAGAAACCGCCCTGCCTCAATGTGTATATCAGGGATGTCAAACCTTTCCCATCATAGTAAGAAAACTGAGGCTGCTTGAGAGTTGTAGTTTGCAAACATTTGGAGTCCCGCCGGTGTGACATTCCTTGTGTATATAATAACTTGCATGCTATGCACTGTATTTTAAATCTACCATATTTTGTATTTTAATTTACCATATACCCATATATAGAGAAAAGTACAATACGGCCGATTGCACTCCACTCCAATGTTCAGCGACCAGGTGCTAACTCCAAGTAAGTAGATAAGAAAATTAAGAAATGTGGAGCACTCAGCTGGATTTTTCAAAAACAAACCTCAGTGGTATCCTGATGATGGTCCCAGGTGGACTGAAACGCGTTGATGTGAGATTACTCTAATAACTATCTGTTTTTTTTTGAAAATCCAGCTGAGTGCTCCACATTTCTTAATTTTCTTATATACCCTAATATATATATATATATATAATATATATATATCACAATGTCCATTAAATAGTAGTGCACAACCAATCTTTTTTAGTGAACAAACCAAAAGTGTTTTTCAACACATAATGTGTAACGTTTCAGTGTCACATGACACCTTCATCAGACATGATGCCTGATGAGTGTCATGTGACAACTAAACATTACACGTTATGTGTTGGATAAACCTTTTGGTTTGTTGACTAAAGACTGGTGTGCGCTACTATTTTATAGACATTGTGGATTCATGTCCCTGGATGTACCTTGCATTAGCACCCGCATCTATATCATCTGTTTACCGGTGGTGCGGGAGGCTCTCACTTTTTCTACACGTATATATATATATCCAGTATTGCTGTAATCATTAAATCCTTGGTAGACACAAATCTCCGCACCCCGAGGCACATTGTCTACACACCTTAAGAATAATAACAGACAAGTCTGCACTGAGAATTAGCTCCTGTAAGTCGTGTCGACATCCAGCGGAAGTTTTTTCTTACATATTTAACTGTTAATTGTCAGGAACTTCTAAGGATTTTCCTTCACAAAGTCAGGGGAAGACTCCCCCCCACCCCACCTAACCCAAACCTGTTGCTGTCTTAGCCGTCTTGGCACGCTTTGGAGTAAACCACAACAAGAAACCTTTTACAGTATGAAACGTCTAATTTATTTGAACAGTGCAAGCCGCGTTTCTAATCCTACGCGAGACAGTAACCGGCATGTTCAATTGCCATGACTGACAAGATTATTTGTGTCTACAAATCATGTCTTGGATGGAAAAGAAAGAATAGAATAGAAAGAGATTGTCATTTATAACACATGTAATCCTACGTTATCTTAATAACCCAAGATCCGTGCTGTCTCTGTTTTCCCCCCCGTTAAATTTCACCACAAGCGGGTGCTGTTTGGTGTACCTCCCGAACCGACGCCCGGCAAGAATCAACGACCTTGTGACTTAAACTCCCCTGGTTTTGCTTACAGAGATTTATATGGAATTCATCTGTCGCAATATGAATTGGTTCCTATAATCAGAAATGTTTCTCCATTGTACTCTCCACTCTTTATGGGATAGATTGCTAAACTTTGAAGTTTTTTGCAGTAATTTCTCAGTGGTATCAAGAGGCAATAATACTGCCCAAAATACTCCTTTCCTCGAATAGTACTAAGTCTCGCCCCTAGGTTTGCCCTAGATACTAAGGTTCAAAAGTTCCCCTTGTAGTGCTGGTCTGGTCCTGCTCTTCTCACAGTCCGAGACTGTAACTGGACTGGCCAATGGAAAAATATGTCTTCAAAGAACAAGTCCCAAAATGTGGAGGAGTAGGGATTTGGGCAAGCTTTGGGTGAGGACCATACCAATATCCAACACAGATGAGCACATGTAACTCAGTTTAGGAAATTTTGGGAGTACCACATGTGAAGATAGGAATTGGTGGGACTTTGTAATAACTTTGTGTGCTATTCCCGTGATTGACACCCAGAGTGAAACGCCTCCGACACCACCATATTTCTGAGGTGCAGTTGATGCACAAATCAAAACCAAATGCCCTATTATTATGGGAAATTATGATTCTGTATATTTTGTTTCTAATTCCTAGAATTTGTGAAAAGTTTCTGCAGTAATCTAAAGCTGTGGGATTTTCTTACTTAAAATGACCCGAACGTTAATTATACCATTAAAGTGTCATAGACAGATCAGTGTGGTTCTGGAATTCTTCCTCTAATCTACTAGGGTTATTTCTGTGCAGAGCAATAGAATTTAAATGTGGAATTCTGGACTAGTTATCACTATTTGATTGTTCAATCCAACCCAAAAGTTAATTAATAGTAACGTTGAGCAAGGAATCATTTTGTTACCTTGAAACATGACTGGAGTGATATGCTTTGGACATTATGCTTGTTATGTCATTTGCAACGTAAATGGCCTGGTGGTTTTTGAAACATCTCTGGAATGTCAGGTATGTCCAATAACCCTTAAATATATATGATAACATACCCCTTCTGTAAATATAGGTTATTATAAGCAGTAGTCATTCTGGGGGAAGTGCTGTCAGAGATAAGCACATTTTGTTACCCCCGTCAATGATGCGCGTCTCTTGTAGTTATAGGGGCCACCTTGAGGCAATTGCCTCAGTCAAGGTGTGACTTCTGACGCCTTATATTATTATATACATAATGGGTACTGTAATATCATTACTTGCATAATGCACCATTTCAATCATGTGACTGATTATACAATAGAATGTGATTATATAGCCAAGTCCGATCAATTGATCAAATTATCTGATTTTTGTAATTGATTTGCCCCTCGGTTTACAACCCTTTGTGCAGATAGTCCTTGAACATTAACCTAAATTGTAAATATAATCTGAGATATGGCAGACAGACTGGGAATAGATACTTCACTGCTATATAACCCCCAGGTACATTTTGTTTAGATGATTCTCCCACAAGATAAGGCCAGTAAACCATTTGAGGGGTGTAATAATGTACAGTAGCTCTCAGTTAAAAGTGCCATTCCTGCTTATGGTGGCTGGTTAATCTGATGTCTCCATATTAGCGATTGCCTTACTATGAGTAGCATTTCATTGTTTATTATTATTCAGGAGGAAGTTATAGGTGGTAGTCTAGATTAGAAACTTACCTCTGGCTTTCAGATAACAACCTGGACCGATCATTTTGCAATAAATATTCAATTATAAAATGAAAGGGGAATCTGCAGGAATGCTGGGAGTAAACTGCCAGTCTTTTAAAGGGGAACTAAAATGAATCCCCTTCCTTAGGGCTGGGTACACACAGGACTATTATTTGGCTCTACCAAAAGCGTTCGCTGTGATTGAGCGTTCGGCGGGACCAAATGACTGACGGGCGCGGCAATGTGGCCGTCAGTGTGGCACGACCGATTGTGCGTCCCATAGGGAACTGCACAATCAGCCATGGTTTACCAATGAACACGATCGACTGTTCGTACAGGCCGGCTGCCACACAATCAGATATTTTCTGTCCGACCGATCGATCCATGGCACTATCGGTTGTCGGCTGGAATATCTGCTGGTGTGTAAGCCAGCCTTCAAGCTGGTACAGTCCGTAATTTCAGTACTAACCCCTGCCCCCTCCTCCCCTGTCTTTTTTTCAGTTACAGCAAAACTGTACACAGCAGAGAGTTATGATAATGAGCACTTGATTGGCAGCGCGAAATGTACGATGTTTCAACTGGGCATCTAAAGAAATAGGGGACAGTAAAAACAAAAATGGTACAGTGATAGTTGGGATATTGTCCTTTAAATGTAATATCTAATACCATGTATGGCTAGACATATTATTTTACTATATTTTTCTTCCATCCTTCCCAGGTTCTCACTTACAGCCCCGGATTTTTATCTTTCTGCCTGTTTCTCTGACACAGTCCCGGCATAAACGAGCAGACTGGATACCAAATAAAACCAGCAGATAGCTCAGTCACATGAAGATAAACAAAAACAGCTCATTATAGCGCGTTTCACTCGTCAAGGCAACCCTGTGGTGCAGATTAAATTGTAGCATCCCATCCCTGTAGATCAACAATATATATACACAACACAGCAGCCTCAGCATCTTTTTATCACGATGGAGTTTTATTCAGCGCTTGCAGTTATTATACAGCCCTGGGGAAATGCATCTAAATCTAATGTAGATCTGAATTAACAGATTTTTTGCAATAGAAGAATGTGATTGATGGGTTTACAGAGTAGGTGAGGTGAGGGATGTGGACAGTCGAACATTCTGTAGAAATCAGCAGGAAACCTCTAACAGTATATAGATGACATATTCACGTACAGACGATGCGATGTTCTAGTTTAATGCAGGATATTTGTATTAGTAGCTATTACCCATAAACGAATAATGCAGTTTTTTTTCTGCTGGTGGGTTTGCGTATCATAGAGAAATTTCGACTGTGAGTCTAAAAATCTGTGTTGTAATTTACAGAAATCGGTTGTGACGCTGAAGCTTCGACGGTCAGCGGCAAATTGTATTGTTATTTTGACCAACGAAATTTTCGACATAACTTAGTTTTACCACAAAACCAGGTTTCGCAGTCGCTACAAAGCATTCCTAGAGAATCACTTTTATGTTCTAAACACCAAGGACATAAATATATCCAGGCTGCAAGAAATATTGTTACTTCTGTCAAATTACAAATTTAATAGCTAAACATATACTGGAGATTCAATAGCCGTCTCCCGTTACTTACCTTAGCCCGATCCCCCGCGATACAATAACTGACGTAAACGAGATTACATCAGTTATTGCATCGGGGATCGGGCTAAGGTAAGGAGTGGGACTTTAACGCTCCACAAGCCTAGCATTAATTTTCACGCTACAAGATCCGCAAAAACTAACACTACAGGTTTTTGGATCGTTAGCACAGCGCTATTTTCCAAAAACATCGGAAATGGCGCTGTGCTCGAAAATCCGTCCAAAACCCACTTAACCCAATTTTTTAGAGTTAACAACTGGTTTTTAGACGAAAGGGCCATATTGAATCTCCCCCATAGTCCCTGCCCTGAACCAGGTTAATAAATCACCACTGTATGTCCTGCTCTTATCAATTGCTTGGAACATCATCTGTGATACATTGTAAGCAGAGACAGACTAAACTTGAACCCGAGTTTGAATAACATAAGTCAGAATGACTTGTTCGAACTAATCCTGACCAGATTTCTTGACTTTCGAACTCTCCAGACTTTTGATAATTACCGAAGTTTGTCGTGCTGTTTTGAAATTATCAAATTTACAAGCCGTTTCGCTAACACCTTGAATTTATCGTTTGCTAACCCTCAAAAGTAAGTTCGTTTTCGCGAACCCTCGAAAATATCATTCGATTTCAGTAACCCTCGATTTATGGTTCTATTCTCGGTAACCGTAACCAATCAATTGGTCGTAACCCCTCGAAGATACCTTGCGCAAAACCCGACAATTGCCCCGCTCGTGTTTGAGAAGTGTTTTTAAACAAGTTTTGGTGACAGTGACATTTTCCCCAGAACCATTTCCCAGGTGCCACAGACATTTACAGTAAGTTACCATTGTTAGTTTAGCTGTAAATCATCCGGACTTTTCGAACTATCACTCCCCATTGACTTTAATGGGTCCGAATTCATGGGTCGAAATAGACCGAACTTATGAAGTTTGGCTTATCAAGTAGGAGGGATGATAGACCAACTGATATTGCATTAAATATCAATTCATTCTGCAGGTGTCCTCTGATTATGGTAGGCGGGCTGATACTGGCAGTATAGTGGATCTGGATGGATTGCCAGTAAATGGAACACACCAGACATGTGATTGACAAAGGTCAGAATTTGCAGTCCTTGGGCTGATTGACAGGATGTCGGCTTGGTGATCTTCCAGAAAATTAATACACCATAGTTTGCATAGCTAACGCAGCTGCAGAGTTTTGCAGTTTGCAGAAACCAAGACACGGAGCTGGTGTTGAAAGGAAAACAGACTTATTTAGCTTGTGATGAAGTAGAAAACTAAGTGACCCGGGTCACTGAGTCACCCGCGATCATAACCACGTTTGTTTACGGTTCATATCTTAAGGCAGAAACAAATAACACAGTAGGAACCACCTCAAGGGAAGGCATCTACTAAATGTTTCCAGAACCGCAAAGTTTGTGAGAGAGTTGCAAGAGTGGCAGGGGGCTTGACTAGTGGAGGGGCTGCAGGTGCTACAGGTTCTGCTACTGCTTCCCCTCCATAGGAGACTGGAGGAGGCATTCACTCACTGCGCCATCTTAGTGTGGTTGGCATACATTTCATTTAGATGGAATTTTGGTTACCTTGATTCCGTATATGAGCTATATCCTTATGTGGTCTGTGTATATGAGCTATATCTTCATTGTGTCTGGTATATTAGCTATATCTAGATCTATTGTGTCTGTTGTATATGAGCTATATCTTTATGTGTCTGTGTATATTAGCTATATCTTCATTGTGTCTGTTATATTAGCTATATCTTCATTGTGTCTGTGTATATGAGCTATATCTTTATTGTGTCTGTGTATATGAGCTTTATCCTCATGGGTCGTGTATATGAGCTATATCCTCATTGTGTCTGTGTATATTTAGTATATCTTCATTGTGTCTGTGTATTTAGCTATATCCTCATTGTGTCGTGTATATGAGCTATATCTTCATTGTGTCTGTGTATATGAGCTATATCCTCATTGTGTCTGTGTATATTACTATATCTTATCCATTGTGTCTGTGTATATGAGCTATATCCTCATTGGTGTCTGTGTTATGAGCTATATCCTCATTGTGTCTGTGTATATTAGGTATATCTTTCATTGTGTCCCTGTGATATTAGCTATATCCTCATTGTGTCGTTGTATATGAGCTATATCTTCATTGTGTCTGTGTATGAGCTATATCCTCATTGGTCTGCTGTATATTAGCTATATCCTCATTGTGTCTGTGTATATTAGCTATATCCTCATTGTGTCTGTGTTATTAGCTATATCCTCATTGTGTCTGTGTATCTATTAGTCCTCATTGTGGTCTGTGTATATTAGCTATTATCTTCATTGTGTCTGTGTATATTAGCTATATCCTCATTGTGTTGTGTTATATTAGTATACCTCATTGGTCCTGTGTATATGAGCTATATCCTCATTATGTCTGTGTATATTAGCTATATCATCATTGTGTCTGTGTATATGAGCTATATCATCATTGTGTCTGTGTATATGAGCTATATCCTCATTGTGTCTGTGTATATTAGCTATATCCTCATTGTGTCTGTGTATATGAGCTATATCCTCATTGTGTCTGTGTATATGAGCTAATTCCTCATTCTTTCTGTGTATATTGCTATATCTTCATTGTGTCTTGTATATGAGCTTATATCCTCATTGTGTCTGTGTAATTGAGCTATATCCTCATTCTTCTGTGTATATTAGGTATATCCTCAGTGTGTCTGGTATATGAGCTATATCCTCATTGTGTCTGTGTATATGAGCTATATCCTCATTGTGTCTGTGTATATTAGCTATATCCTCATTGTGTCTGTGTATATGAGCTATATCCTCATTGTGTCTGTGTATATGAGCTATATCTTCATTGTGTCTGTGTATATGAGCTTCTCCTCATTGTGTCGGTGTATATGGCTATATCCTCATTGTGTCTGTGTATATGAGCTATATCCATTGTGTCTGTGTATATTAGCTATATCCTCATTGGTGTCTGTGTATATGAGCTATATCCTCATTGTGTCTGTGTATATGAGCTATATCCCTCATTCTTTCTGTGTATATTAGCTATCTTTCATTGTGTCTGTGTTATGAGCTATATCCTCATTGTGTCGGTGTATATGAGCTATATCCTCATTCTTTCTTGTGTATTAGCTATATCTTCATTGTGTCTGTGTATATGAGCTATATCCTCATGTGTCTGTGTATATGAGCTATATCCTCATTCGTTCTGTGTATATAGCTATATCTTCATTGTGTCTGTGTATAGACTATACTTCATTGTGTCTGTGTATATGAGCTATATCCTCATTGTGTCTGTTACATGAGCTATAGCCTCATTGTGTCTGTGTATATGAGCTATATCCTCATTGTGTCTGTGTATAATTAGCTATATCCTCATTGTGTCTGTGTATAAGCTATATCCTCATTCTTTCTGTGTATATTGCTATATCTTCATTGTGTCTGTGTATATGAGCTATATCCTCTTGTGTCTGTGTATATGAGCTATATCCTCATTCTTTCTGTGTATATTAGGTATATCCTCAGTGTGTGTCTGTTGTATATGAGCTTATCCTCATTCTTTCTGTGTATATTAGGTATACCCTCAGTTGTCTGTGTATATGAGCATATCCTCTTCTTTCTTTCTGTGTATACTGGTATACCCTCAGTGTGTCTGTAATGCTTATCCCATTGTGTCTGTGTAATGAGTCTATATCTTCATTGTGTCTGTGTATTGACTATATCCTCATTGTGTCTGTGTATATGAGCTATATCCTCATTTTTTTCTGTGTATATTTGCTATATCTTCATTGTGTCTGTGTATATGAGCTATAGCTTCATTGTGTCTGGTATATGAGCTATATCTTCAGTGTGTCTGTGTATATGAGCTATCCTCATTGTGTCTGTGTATTATAGGTATACCTCATTGTTTCTGTGTATATTGCTATATCCCATTGTGTCTGTGATATTAGTATATCCTCAGTGTGTCTTTGTATGACTATATCCTCATTCTTTCTGTGTATATTAGCTATTCTCATTGTGTCTGTGTAATATGAGCTATATACCTTATTCTTTCTGTGTATATTAGCTAATCCTCATTGTGTCTGTGTATATGAGCTATATCCCCTCTTGTGTCTGGGGTATATAGATATATCCTCATTGTGTCGTGTATATGAGCTATATCCTCATTGTGTCTGTGTATATGAGCTATATCCTCATTGTGTCTGTGTATATTAGGTATATCCTCATTGTGTCTGTATATGAGCTATATCCTCATTGTGTTTTGTGTATATGATCTATATCCTCATGTGTCCTGTGTATATGAGCTATATCCTCATTGTGTCTGTGTATTGAGCTATATCCTCATTGTGTCTGTGTATAGGTCTAGATCCTCATTCTTTCTTTATATCTGTGTTATTTGTAGATCTTCATTTGTGTCTGTGTATATGAGCTATATCCTCATTGTGTCTGTGTATATGAGCTATATTCCTCATTGTGTCTGTGTATTGGCTATCCTCATTTGTTGTGTATATTAGGTATATCCTCATTGTGTCTGTGTATATGAGCTATATCCTCATGTGTTTGTGTATGATCTATGTCCTCATTGTTGTGATATGACTATATCCTCATTGTGTCTGTGTATATGAGCTATATCCTCATGGTGTCTGTGTATATGAGCTATATCCTCATTCTTTCTGTGTATATTAGCTATATCTTCATTGTTCTGTGTATATGAGCTATATCCTCATTGTTCTGTATATGAGCTATATCCTCATTGTGTCTGTGTATATGAGCTATATCCTCATTGTGTCTGTGTATATGAGCTATATCCTCATTGTGGTTGTGTATATGAGCTATATCCTCATCGTGTCTGTGTATATGACCTATATCCTCATTGTGTCTGTGTATATTATCAATCTCATTGTGTCTGTGTAATTATCTACAATCCTCATTGTGTCTGTGTATATGACCTATATCCTCATTGTGTCTTGTGTATATGAGCTATATCCTCATTGTGTCTGTGTATATTAGCTATATCCTCATTGTGTCTGTGTATATGAGCTATATCCTCATTGTGTCTGTGTATATTAGCTATATCCTCATTGTGTCTGTGTATATGAGCTATATCCTCATTGTCTGTGTATATGAAGCTATATCCTCATTGTGTCGGTGTATATGAGCTATATCCTCATTGTGTCTGGTATGATCATACCTCATTGTGTATGTGTATATTAGCTATTCCTTATTATGTCGTGTATACGAGCTATATCCTCATTGTGTTGTGTATATTAGCTATAACCTCATTATGTCTGTGTAATGAGCTATATCCTCATTGTGTCTGTGTATACGAGCTATATCCTCTTGGTGTCTGTGTATAGAGCCTATATCCTCATTGTGTCTGTGTATATGAGCTATACTCCTCATTGGTGTCTGTGTAATATGAGCTATAATCCTCACGTGTCGTGTCTGTGTATATGACTATATCCTCATTGTGTCTGTGTATATGAGCTATATCCTCATTGTGTATGTGTATATATTAGCTATATCCTCATTGTGTCTGTGTATATGAGCTATAGCCTCATTGGTGTCTGTGTATAGAGCTATATCCCTCATTGTTTCTGTGTATATGAGCTATATCCTCATTGTGTCTGTGTATATGAGCTATATCCTCTTGTGTATGTGTATATAGCTAATCCCATTGTCTGTGTATAGAGCTATATCCTCATTTGCTGTGTTATGAGCTATATCCTCATTAGGTCTGTGTATATTAGCTATATCCTCATTGTGTCTGTGTATATGAGCTATACTCTCATTGTGTCTGTGTATATGAGCTATATCCTCATGTGTCTGTGTATATGAGTCTATATCCTCAATTGTGTCTGTGTATATGAGCTATATCCTCATTGTGTTGTGTATATTAGCTATTCCTCATTGTGTTGTGTATATGAGCTATACTCATTAGTGTCTGTGTATATGAGCTATATCCTCATGTGTCTGTGTATATGAGCTAATTCCTCATTGTGTCTGTGTATATGAGCTATATCCTCATGTGTCTGTGTATATGACTATATCCTCATTGTGTCTGTGTATATGAGCATATCCTCATTGTGTATGTGTATATTAGCTTATATCCTCATTTGTCTGTGTGATATGAGCTATATCCTCATTGTGGTCTGTGTATATGATCTATACCTCATTGTGTCTGTGTATATGAGCATATCCTCATTGTGTCTGTGTATAGTAGCTATATCCTCATTGTGTGTATATGTGTGTATATTAGCTATATCCTCATTGTGTCTGTGTATCTGTCGTCCACCATGAGGAGTATAACACCAAAACAGCTCATGATTCAGCGCGTTCACTCGTCAGGCAAACTGTGGTGCAGATATTTTGTTTCTTGTAAGATTCCCATCGTAGATCAACATATATATAACAATCACAGCAGCCTCAGGCATCTTCTATCACGATGCGTTCTTGATTCAGCGCTTGCAGTTATTATACCGCCCTGGGGACCTGCCGCTCCCTTTCCTGTAGCGCTGCATAACAGATTTTCTGAACGAGGCGTCTTAAGGTGGGTGATGAGGGGGTTCAAGAGTAGGTGGGATGATTGGGACAGGTAGATCCTCGCAGCAACTCAGCAGGACAACCCAACACGATATATAGATGACATCATCTTTACGTACCGCCGATGCGCTGTTCTAGTTTACCAGCAGTCGCTCATTTGCTAGATTCTACGTCGCGCCCCGCCATGTCTACCACATACAACACGGAATAGTCACATGCTCCCCGACTGCTTGTGTGTTGTGCTGCGTTGCGCGCTTTGAGCGGCCAGCTTCTATTTTCGCAGTAGCCTGATCAATGGTTCGCACCCTTTGGAGTTAAGCTCTTTAACATAAATTCCCTGCTACCGTGCGCTAACCGATCTACAAGACCCACGGTCGGTAACGCTACGCCCGCCTGCGTCCCGGTCCGGCGGCCAGCCATGGTATTGTTCTTTTTGACACCCACGGAATCTTTCGATACATAAACTTCGATCCTTTACCACACAACCCAACAACAACACCAGGGTTTCAGACCCAACAGAAGAAGTACACCGCTATTCCCCTAGCAGATCTTCCACCCTCACCTTTTTATGTCTCCCCGAACACCTAAGGAGCCTACTACTATCTACCACAGGCTGCCAGAACTTTTGTTACTCTCTGTCACAAATTACAAACCAAAATCGGTAAATACCGCTAAAAGAGACATGCCGCAGATTCAATGGGCTCTCCCGTTATTACACCTTAGCCAGCACCAGCGATGACACTAAACTGCGTACAAACGAGATACATCCGCTTATTGCATCGGAGGGAGGCTCGGGCAAGCAGGAGTGGGACTTTAAACGCTCCACAAGCCGTAGCCTATCATTTTACGCTACAAGTAGCGACAAAATTAACCCTACCGGTTTTGGATCGTGCTAGTTCACAGCGCTATTTCCCCAACATCGGCAACTGGCGCTGTGCTCGGACCTCCTACAAAAAACCAACTACCCACATTTTTTTAGAGTTAACCTGGGTTTTCGCCGCCCAAGGGGCTATTGACTCCCTCCCCCATCGTCCCGCCCTGAGGACCAGGGTAATACTCCCCCCTGTTGTCCCTGCTCTTACTCAATTGCTTGGCAACATCTATCTGCTGACTCACACCACTTGGATCGCAGACGCCGCCTAGAACTGATTTCACCACCGCCACGGTTCTTGGCCCCCACAACTCCGCACCACATAAGATCCGACGCCCCCCTGGCGCCGTTACCGTTAGAACAAACATCCATCGATCCACAGATTTGTCTTGGCCTTTCGAAATTCACACGTCAAAAATATGAAAAAAGTGCGCTATAGCAACAGTGAGAAAAGCCGACGTAAACAAAAAAAGCCCAGAAATTCTTGTCGAGCTATTTCAGTTCTCGCATGCCCCCAGCTGTTGTGAGACAATCAAACCGTGGAGGGTTTGACCCAAAGCAAAAAGGTCCGTGGCACTCGCTAACCCTTGAACATGTATAGCTATTGCTACCTAAAAAGATCGTTCGTTTTCGCGCACCTGCCGCTATTCCTGCGCTTTCCGCACCTCGAATTTATGGTTCTATTCGGTAACCGTAACCATCAACTTGGTCGTAATCGAACAGATACCCTTGAGCAAACCCGACCCCCCCCAACAATTGCCTTGTTTTGAAGACGTGCTCATTCTCAAAACAAAGTTCTGTGACGTGACCGTTCCCAGCCCATTTCCATGTCGGACCCCCTGGGCACAAACACATTAATGTTAGTTACGAGAACGATGGGATTGAGTGGGAGAAGTGTAAATAGGGATTTCGAAATCATCCATGACTAATGGGGTGCTTATGGGTCGACCAAGACACGACATTTGAAGGCCGCTATATTGTCGTTCAGGACGGCTGAATAGACACAGTCTTGCATGAAAATCATTCATTCTGCGGTGTCCTCTGATATTGACAGCGCTGCTGATATGGAACAGAAGTGGGCACGGACCCCTGGCTGAGGTCAATGGCAATGACAAGGAATGTGAGTTGAAAAAGCCGAATTGACAGTCTCTGGGATCTGATGACGGAAGTAGCGCTTGGATCTCGAAAATACTTGTGCTAGTACGCGTGGAGTTGAGTTGGTAAGAGAACAGCGGGTTGTGTGCAATTAAAAAGATAATTGGTCGTATGCACAAACTTGAGTTCCTAGCTTTCCTAACTTTTAGAGTTATATACGGATGAACACCTACCCGTATCCGGTCATTCATCTATAATTTTTCATCAAGGAGTTCTATTTGTTGTACAGTCTTGTGATTTCTTGGTGAAGTTTGTTAGTCAGTGGTCTACCAGGTTTTTCTTGACTCAGCTACTATTTGATGTACTTCTTCGTACAACCTCCTACTACGCCGTTATTCTACCTCCTTCTTTAAATTGTTACCTTCTATATGCTCCTATTAGTTGCATCTTGGGTCACGTATATCCTTATTGTGTCTGGTTATATGTAGCTACTATATTCCTTGTGTCTGTGTATATTAGCTAAATATCTTCATTGTGTCTGGTGTGTATATGAGCTATATCTTTTGTGTCTGTGTCATATTAGTATATCTTCATGTGTCTGGTATATTAGATATCTCATTGGTTGTGTATATGAGCTATATCTTTATTGTGTCTGTGTATATGAGCTATTATCCTCATTGTGTCGTGTATATGAGCTATATCCTCATTGTGTCTGTGTATATTAGGATATATCTTCATTGTGTCTGTGTATAAGCTATATCCTCATGGTGTGCTGTGTATATGAGCTATATCTTCATTGTGTCTGGTGTATATGAGCTATATCCTCATTGTGTCTGTGTATATTAGATATACTCATTGTGTCTGTGTATATAGCTATATCCTCATTGGTCTGTGTAATGAGCTAATCCTCATTGTGTCTGTGTAGATTAGGTATATCTTCATGTGCGTATCTGCTCGTATATTAGCTATATCTCATTGTGTCTGTAATGCTATATCTTATTGTGGGTATATGAGCTCATATCTATTGTGTCTGTGTATATTACGCTCATCTATCTCATTGTGTCTGTGTATATTAGCTATATCCTCATTGTGTCGTGTGTATTAGCTATATCCTCATTGTGTCTGTGTGTATATAGCTATATCCTCATTGTGGTCTGTGGCATATATTAGCTATTATCTTCATTGTGTCTGTGTATATTAGCTATATCCTCATGTGTCTGTGTATATTAGGTATATCCTCATTGTCTGTGTATAGAGCTATATCCTCATTAGTCTGTGTATATAGTATATCATCATGTGTCTGTGTATATGAGGCTATATCATCATTGTGTCTGTGTAATGAGCTAGATCCTCATGTAGTCTGTGTATATTAGCTATATTCTCATTGTGTCTGTGTATATGAGCTATATCCTATTGTGTCTGTGTATATGAGCTATATCCTCATTCTTTCTGTGTATATTAGCTATATCTTCATTGTGTCTGTGTATATGAGCTATATCCTCATTGTGTCTGTGTATATGAGATCTATATCCTCATTCTTCTGTGTATATTAGGAATCCTCAGTGTGTCTGTGTATATGAGCTATATCCTCATTGTGTCTGTGTATATGAGCTATATCCTCCATTGTGTCTGTGTATATTAGCTATATCTCATTGTGTCTGTTGTATATGAGCTATATCCTCATTGTGTCTGTGTATAGAGCTATATCTTCATTGTGTCTGTGTATATGAGCTAATCCTCATTGTGTCTGTGTATATGAGCTATATCCTCATTGTGTCTGTGTATATGAGAGCTATATCCCATGTGTCTGTGTATATTAGCTATATCCTCATTGTGTTCTGTGTATATGAGCTATATCCTCATTGTGTCTGGTATATGAGCTATATCCTCATTCTTTCTTGATATTAGCTATCTTCATTGTGTCTGTGTATTATGAGCTATATCCTCCATTGTGTCTGTGTATATGAGCTATATCCTCATTCTTTCTGTGTGTATTAGCATATCTTCATTGTGTCTGTGTATATGAGCTAATCCTCATTGTGTCTGTGTATATGAGCTATATCCTCATTCTTTCTGTGTATATAGCATATCTTCATTTTGGTCTGTGTATAGAGCTATCTTCATTGTGTCTGTGTATATGAGCTATATCCTCATTGTGTGTGTACATGAGATATAGCCTCATTGTGTCTGTGTATATGAGCTATATCCTCATTGGGTCTGTGTGTATATTAGCTATATCCTCATGTTCTGTGTATAAGCTATATCCTATTTTTATGTGTTATATTAGCTATATCTTCATTGTGTCTGTGTATATGAGCTTATCCTCATTGTGTCTGTGGATATGAGCTATATCCTCATTCTTTCTGTGTATATTAGGTATATCCTCAGGTGTGTGTGTGTGTAATGAGCTATATCCTCATTCTTTCTGTGTATATTAGGTATACCCTCAGTGTGTCTGTGATTATGAGCTATATCCTCATTCTTTCTGTGTTATACTAGGTATTCCCTCAGTGTGTCTGTGTATATGAGCTATATCTCATTGTGTCTGTGTAAATGAGCTATATCTTCATTGTGTCGTTGTATATGAGCTATATCCTCATGTGTCGTGTAATGAGAATCCTCATTTTTCTGTGTAATTGCTATATCTTCCTATGTGTCTGTGTATATGAGCTATACTTCATTGTGTCTGTGTATATGAGCTATATTCATTGTGGTCTGTGTATATGAGCTAATCCTCATGTGTCTGTGTATTATTAGGTATATCCTCATTGTTTCTGTGTATATTGGCTATATCCTCATTGTGTCTGTGTATATTAGCTATATCCTCAGTGTGTTCTGTGTATATGAGCTATATCTCATTCTTTCTGTGGATATTAGCTATATCTTCATTGTGTCTGTGTATATGAGCTATATCCTTATCTTTCTGTGTATATGAGCATATCCTATTGTGTCTGTGTGTATAGAGCTATATCCTCATTTGTCTGTGTATATGAGCTATATCCTCATTGTGTCTGTGTATATGAGCTATATCATCATGTGTCTGTGTATATGAGCTAATCCTCATTGGTCTTGTATATAGGTATATCCTCATTGTGCGTGTATATGAGCTATATCCTCATTGTGTCTGTGTATATGAGCTATATCCTCATTGTTGTCTGGTATATGAGCTAATCCTCATTGTGTCTGTGTATATGAGCTATATCTCATTGTGTCTGTGTATATGAGCTATATCCTCCTTCTTTCTGTGTATAGAGCTATATATTCTGTGGTCTGGTATAGAGCTATATCCTCATGGTCTGTGTATATGAGCTATATCCTCATTGTGTGTCTGTGTATATGAGCTATATCCTCATTGTGTCGTGTATATTAGGTATATCCTCATTGTGTCGTGTATATGAGCTATATCATCCTGTGTTTGTGTATTGAGCTATCCTATTGTGTCTGTGTATATGAGCTATATCCTCATGTGTCTGTGTATATGAGCTATATCCTCATGTGTATGTGTATAGAGCTATATCTCATTTTTCTGTATATTAGCTATATTCATGTGTCTGTATATGAGCATATCCTCATTGGTCTGTGTATATGAGCTATATCCTCATTGTGTCTGTGTATATGAGCTATATCCTCATTGTGTCTGTGTATATGAGCTAATCCTCATTGTGGTTGTGTATAGAGCTATATCCTCATGTGTCTGGTGTATAGGCTATATCCTCATTGTGTCTGGGTATATGAGTATATCCTCATTGTGTCTGTGTATATTAGTATATCCTCATTGGTCTGTGTATATGACTATATCCTCATTGTGTCTGTGTATATGAGCTATAATCCTCATTGTGTCTGTGTATATTGATATATCTATTGTTGTATGTATTGGCTATATCCTCATTGTGTCTGTGTATGATTAGCTATATCTCAGTGTGTGTCTGTTGTGTATATGAGCTATATCCTCATTATGTCCTGTGTATATGAGCTATATCCTCATTGTGTCTGTGTATTGAGATATCCTCATTGTGTCTGGTATATGAGTAGATCCTCATTGGTGGTATATTAGCTATATCCTTATTATGTCTGTGGTATATGAGCTATATCCTCATTGTGTAGTGGATATTAGCTATATCCTCATTTGTCTGGTATATGAGCATATCCTCATGTGTCTGTGTATACGAGCCTATATCCTCATTGTGTCTGTGTATATGAGCTATACCTCATGTGTCTGTGTATATAGAGCTATATCTCATTGTGTCTGTGTATATGAGCTATATCCTCATCGTTGTCGGTGTATATGAGGATATATCCTCATTGTGTCTGTGTATATGAGCTATATCCTCATTGTGTATGTGTATATTAGCTATATCCTCATTATGTCTGTGTATATGAGCTATATCCTATTGGTGTCTGTGTGTATAGAGCTAATCCTCATTGTGTCTGTGTATATGAGTATATCCTCATGTGTCTGTGTATAGAGCTATATCCTCATTGTGTTGGTATTATAGAATATCCTCATTGTGTCTGTTATATGAGCTATATCCTCATTTGTCTGTGTATATGAGCTATCCTCATTAGTCTGTGTATATTAGCTATATCCTCATTTGTGTTGTGTATATGAGCTATATCATCTAGCTCATATACACAGACACAATGAGGATATAGCTCATATACACAGAAAGAATAAGGATATAGCTCATATACACAGACACAATGAAGATATAGCTAATATACACAGAAAGAATGAGGATATAGCTCATATACACAGACACACTGAGGATATACCTAATATACACAGACACAATGAGGATATAGCCAATATACACAGAAACAATGAGGATATACCTAATAATACACAGACACAATGAGGATATAGCTCATATACACAGACACAATGAAGATATAGCTCATATACACAGACACAATGAAGCTATAGCTCATATACACAGACACAATGAAGATATAGCAAATATACACAGAAAAAATGAGGATATAGCTCATATACACAGACACAATGAGGATATAGCTCATATACACAGACACAATGAAGATATAGCTCATTTACACAGACACAATGAGGATATAGCTCATATACACAGACACACTGAGGGTATACCTAGTATACACAGAAAGAATGAGGATATAGCTCATATACACAGACACACTGAGGGTATACCTAATATACACAGAAAGAATGAGGATATAGCTCATATACACAGACACACTGAGGATATACCTAATATACACAGAAAGAATGAGGATATAGCTCATATACACAGACACAATGAGGATATAGCTCATATACACAGACACAATGAAGATATAGCTAATATACACAGAAAGAATGAGGATATAGCTTATATACACAGACACAATGAGGATATAGCTAATATACACAGACACAATGAGGATATAGCTCATATACACAGACACAATGAGGCTATAGCTCATGTACACAGACACAATGAGGATATAGCTCATATACACAGACACAATGAAGATATAGCTCATATACACAGACACAATGAAGATATAGCTAATATACACAGAAAGAATGAGGATATAGCTCATATACACAGACACAATGAGGATATAGCTCATATACACAGACACAATGAAGATATAGCTAATATACACAGAAAGAATGAGGATATAGCTCATATACACAGACACAATGAGGATATAGCTCATATACACAGACACAATGAGGATATAGCTAATATACACAGACACATTCAGCTCCAGGGCTAATTCTTTAAGTATGTAGGTGAACTTTAGTAGGCTTCCACACTCCAGGTCTTTCCCAGAGGTGATAGTTCCAGGGTTTTGAAATGACACACACAGGAACTTGGCTGCAATCCAGTGTTGCCTCTTTGGGTTGAGTAACATAACACAGGCACTTGCATTTACCAGACGTGGTACCTGATTGATAATGATTAGAGATGTTCAAAACCAGCAAGTTTTGTTCTATATGGATTTTTGGAATTTTGAAAAAATGACCCATAAAAATCCAAAAGATCCTAGAATAACAACGGTAGTAAAAGCAGGTAACTTCCAGTAGATGGCTCAGGCACTGGGAAATGAATCAGGGGAAGAAACTGAAATTCCAGTACATGCCAGGTATTTTTCGAGTTTCCGGACAAACTTTCGAGGGCTACCTAAAGTAGCCTTGTATGTTCATAACCCAAGAAAGTACGATTGGAAACTCAAGATAGTTTGAGCAGGCGCAGTGGAGAGGGTAAAGTCACGCTTACCATATTGAATCGGTTAGCATAACAAACAGTAAAAAATCAAATGTTTCTTTAAAAATGTATAGCATCCCTAGGTATGTGTGATATGCATAATCATTTAAATATGGTAATTTTTTCATGGAATTTTCCCTTTAAGCTGTAAACTGCCGCTCTGCCTGGTATTAGACCAAACGATGATGGAACACTGAATCTATCTAGCTGAGTGTATGGTCGAATAACCTACGGTGATTTCTGTTTAATTGGCTTGAGGAGCCAAATTATGTTGTTTCTATTTCTTCTTTTTTTCGTTTTATTCTTCCGCTTTTTGGACTGTATCTCCACAGTTTTTGAGCTAGAGACAGAAATTCGGTTCAGACGTGCGGGACATATATGAGAAGTGTGCTATCTTCTAGCTTAGGAATCCACGAAAGCGTTACAGCATTATCGGCGAGTTTTGGGGAAATTTTTTCCCATAGACATAAATGGTAACAATACTCAAAGTGGATTTGTTTCACGGTATAAATACAAAAGTGAGAACCCCAAACCCCCACACAGACACAGGTACACCCACCTATGGCCTACCTTTACATTCCCATGGAAGCCATATTAAAGGGTAACTATAGTCAAAAAACTAATTTTGATCAACATCATAAAAGTTAGTTTTATGGTCATACATGCAAAAACACATACCCCCAACCTCACACAGGTACCGTACATACACCTACTGACCACCTTCCATTTCCATACTTAAAGGGTAAATAAAGTAAAAAATATTTTGATATATCTTCAATAAAGTTATTTTAGTTAGTTTTATGGTTGTAAAAACAAAAAAGCATACCTCAACCTCACATGGGTACACACACCTACTGACCTAACGCTTCCATTCTGTTGGCAGCCTTATTTAAGGTTAACTAAAGTCAAAATAAGCTCATTTTGATTTATCCTCAATAAAAGAATAAATAAAAAATGTAACACAAAAAAAGACAACCAGACCCAGGTACACATGTCTACTGACACCTACCCTTCCATTTAGGCAGCCATATTCAAGGGTAACTATAATCAAAAAAATTTATTTGACTAATTATCAACAAAGCTTGTTTTTTTAACCCCCCACCATCACAGGTACACACACCTATGATCTACTTATCCATTACTGGTGGCAGCCATACTTAAAGGGTAAACTAAATTCAAAAAACTAAATTTTGATCAATAATCAAAAAAGTTTTGTTTTTTTAACCCCCAATGTATACAGGTAAACACACCTATGACCTACACCTACATTACTGTTGCAGCCATACCTAAAGGGTAAACTAAAGAAAACTAATTTGACCAATTATCAAAAATTTTGTTTTTTAACTCCCAACCTCATCCAGGTACACACGCCTACTGACCTATCCTTCATTTCTGTGGCAGCCATATTTAAAGAGTAACTAAAGTCCAAAAAAAACTATTTTGACTAATCCCAACAAATTGTTTTTTAACCCCAACCTGACACAGGTACAACACACCTACTGATCTACTTATCCATTACGTGGCAGCCATACTTAAAGGGTAACTAAGGTCAAAAAAATTATTTTGACCAATCGTCAAAAAAGTTTGTTTTTAACTTCCAAACCTATCAGGTACAAATGCCTACTCAACTAACCATCCATTTTCAGGCAGCCATATATTAAAGGGTAAATATAGTCAAAAAAAATTTTGACTAATCATCAACACAGTTGTTTTTTTTAAAGGGCATGTCCCACCCCAAAATTATGATTCCCCCCACCACTGGCCCACTCTGTAGTAAATAAAAATCTAACCTCACATCCCAGCTCCAAATGGTTTTCCTGTAGTCCCCCCCCCCCCAAGTCCCAAAACTGCCCACCAGGAGGATAGCAGAGTCCTTAAGGATCTGCCTCCTGTCTCCCCTCCGGGAGAAGTTGGCATGCGCACTGCAGCCATTCTCCCCCTCCTCTCCCGTTTTGGACTCCCACCCCCTAGCTACAAATCCATGTATATAGTGTAGGGCTTAGTCCCCCAGGCCCAACCATATATTTTAATGTAAAAAACTTCCCCGATCTTTACTTACCTTCCCTCTTTCCTCCACCGTTCAAATCTACCGGCAGCCGAGTCCGTGATTGGCTGCCTCTCAGCAATCACAGACGTGGCTGACAGTCCCGTCCCTCTGCTTGCATTTTCGCACAAGCAGAGGGCCAGGAAGTGCGGTGGAGGAAAGAGGGAAGGTAAGTAATGTTTGGGGAAGTTACTTACATTAAAAATATAGCGGTTGGGGCGTGGGACAAGCCCTATACTATATAAAAAATTACAAAGAGGATGGACATACCCTTTAACCCCAACCCAACACAGGTACACATACCTACTGATCTACTTATCCATACTGTGGCAGCCATACTTAAATGGTAACCTAATTTGATCAATAATCAAAAAAGGTTAAGTAAGGGTAAGTAAAAAACAACAATGTCCTCATCATTGGCATAATAGAGTTTTAAAATCTTCAGCACAAAACACACATTCCCTTTCAAAATGCATCCTTTCAAGCCAAATTCAAAGTTTATATTTAAATTTCACTTTAGTATTTATTGTTTCTGTTTTTTCTTAGTAAATCGTATTTATTTCATTTTTTTATCCATATATTTCTCAAAAGTGAACAACCCAGAGCGCACTTCAGTCTTAACAACAACTGTGTTATTGAGAACATGTTACGTTTGGTGCCCAGTGATACCTTCCGCAGATGTTACATAGCAGAAGTAAGATATGTCCTAATTGGTGCAAATGACGTAGACAATGAGGTTGACATTCAGTGTTATATTAGATAATATTGGCATTGGTGTATTAGCATGGAAACATTTGTTTTAACTAGGCAGCATCTCAGATGGTAAAACTGGATACATTTAGGTAACTGGATATACAGGAGAGGAAACAGTAGCTAAGATATTGAGTCTCATGTGCACCAAACTGGAATGATTTAAATTATGTTTTGAGAAGGCTATATACCCAAATTCTTTAAGGAAAAAAAGATGTTACTGGATTTTTCAGTAAAATAAACGCTATAGAATTCTCATAATTCTTTAAATGTGTACTTTTTATGTGAAGAAAACTAAAACTAGCTTTTATACTTTCAAGCTTTGCAGACATTTAACTGGCGCCTGCAATGCACCGATGTGATGAGATCCATTTTGTCTTTTAGTTTTCTCATCTGATATTAGCAAATTAAAGGGACATTATACTGAAAAACTTACTTTGCCTCATCTTAATCTATAATTGATACATGTAAGTAGCACTTACTCTGATTTGCGTGTGTTGCTGCACTGCCTTCAATCCAGCACACATTTTGTTTAGGAGCAGTATTCCCCCCTCCCTCTTTTAATCACTCCCACTTCAGCCGACCTGACATTTTTACCACAAACCAACTGTCAAGCCTGCACACAGCAACAGCATTCCAACTGTTCAAAACTCTGTCACCATTCCAGCTACAGTAAAACTACTACAGAAGAATAGTTTTTGAGAGCAAGGATCTTGATTGACAGCTGAAATATAAGAAGTTTTGATTGCATATGTAAAGAAAAAGGGGCAGTCAACAAAAAAATGATACAGTGGTGGTTGGGAAGAATTATAGTTTTCAGTATGGTCAATTAAAATAACCCATTTTTCATTATAGATGCCCTTTAAATAACTGTCCTACAGTGCTGCTAATAAGCCCACGTAAAATGGAATTCTAGGCCCTCATTCTTTGCTGTCCGAATAACTAAAACACAATGACTTTTGTTTCTAATTTTTTTAACTTCTATAACATTATTGGCCCCTGTTTTAGAGCATATATCCTTGGTAATAGTAATCCATTTTACATAGGGGGCATGGTTAGGTTTTGTCTCTGTTGTGTTCCTGCTGCCATAAAAGAGACGTGTGCAGGCTCCTGTAAACTATAAACATTTTGGAGAGGAGGAGGCAGTATTCCTACCTTCCAGTGCTATTTCTTTACAGAGTGCCAGCAGAAATAGGATTGCTTTTGTAGACCCCCTTCGGCTTCAGCTCTATTACTTGCATTGATTGTGTTATAAAATAAAAAACATAGTTAAATTTACATTTGAAAAGTATCAATTACAGACCCTCCAGTTCATTCCTAAAGAAGAAAAAACAATATCTTATTTTAAATCTTCATAAATGCTAGATATACAGGTAGATCTGCTCAAACAGTAATAAAATAATAAAAGGATTCGCACTCTGAAATAGGCAAAGGTCAGTTATGCAAAATTTAGTGCCCTGATTATTTAGGACCCAATACACTTAATTCAAACTAACTTGCTTGGCTTTTATGAGGAAGTAAGTAGAAATTTAGACTCTGGATAGCAGTAGATGTAGTTTACTTGGATTTTGCAAAGACTTTTATAACAGTCCCCCATAGGAGACTAATGTAAAAGCTAAGGTCTGTTGGTCTGGGGAGTCACATTTGTACATGATAGAAAATTGGTTAATGAATAGCATGCAGAGAGTAGTTGTTAATGGGGCTTCATCATTATGAAAAGTGCTAAGTGGGGTGCACAGGGTTCTGTGTTGGGGCCGCTTCTATTTAATATATTTATTAATGATTTGGAAGTGGGTATTGTCAGCAAGGTTTCTGTTGTTGTGCTGACACAAAACTTTGTCGACCATTAAAAACTTTAAAGGATGTGCAACGTTGCAGGGGATCTAGATAAATGTCACATTGGGCTGCTAAGTGGCAGATGAGATTCAATGTTGAAAATGTAAGGTGATGCATTTTGGACTTAAAATCCTTGTGCTGCTTATACTATAAATGGCTCTGTGTTAAGTGAATCCTGTTGGAAAGGGATCTTGGAGTTTTGGTGGATAACGAACTCAAAGGAAGCAAGCAGTGCCAAGCGGCAACAGCTAGAGAGTGGCGACTACCGCCCCCCACCATCCCGCCACAAGCCCAAGATGCGCCCAAGATGCCTCCCGCGATCAGCCACTTTAAACAGCTGATCGCACATATGAATGAAACATACGCACAATCAGCTGTTTAAAAGACCGGACCCGAACTTTGGAACTGAACCGGGGTCCGGTTTTTTAAACAACTGATCGCACCTATGTTTCATTCATAGGCAGGATCAGCTGTTTAAAATGGCTGATCATGGGAGGCAACTTGGGGGGAGGAGGGATTCAGGGGCCCGGCCTCCATTCTCGTGGGGGGGGTCGGGCCCTGCAGGTAAGCCCCTGAGCTAGAGCAGCATGGTATTGTCTTGTATAAAGAGAGATATGGATTCAAGGGAGGAAAATGTTATTCTCCCTCTTTACAAAGATTGGAAGGCCTCATTTGGAATATGCAGTGCAATTTTGGAATCTGTGTACAAAAAGGACATCTTTGAAATGGAAAGTGTTCAGAGAAGGGCAACTAAATTAATAAGGGGATTGGGGGAGCTTGAATATGAAGAGAGACTGGATAAGTTACAACTATGGCGCTTGCGTGGGGATATGATTACTGTGTATAAATAATTAACGGACCACACAATAAACTATCTGGGGCATTGTTCACCAAAAGAGCATGTCAGAGAGACACGCAGACATCCCTTAAGACTTAAAGAAGGTTTAGGCTTCAGGTTCAGAAGGTTTTTTAATGTGAGAAACAGTTAAGCTATGGAACTGTCTTCCAGTGGACGTTTGTATGGCAGGTTCAATGGTAAGTTTACAAAAAAAGCTGGATGAGTTTCTGCAAACAAGGAATGTTGTAGGTACTGGTTGATACATAATAATGCACATTCCTAGGCCCCATACCATATCATATTATCTGCACACTGGCATACTTTATAAACAAAGGGTTTTAGTATACATTACTGTGATCACATGAATGAAAGCCTTCCAACACGTCAAGGTAACCCCAGTCTGGAAGGTAGTTTTGACCAGATCAGTAGCACTTTCCGCCTAAATGTAGTTGAAATTAGCCTAATTGGAGTGCTTCCACAATTCTTGTATTGTAGGTATTGATACATAAAGTAGAGTTGATCCAGGGAAATTTCCGATTGCCACTTGGAGTCAGGAAGGAATTTTTCCCCCTTCATAAATTGGTGGGTTTTTTGCTTCCTCTGGATCAACAATTAGGCAGGAAATGATGATATTGCTAGATGGGTTGGACTGGATGGATGATGTTTTATTCAACCTCAAATACTACTAATAACTATAATACTATATTAATTTTAAGAAATATATTATTTAATGTTTCTTTAGCTTTTCTCAGATTTATTTGTTGTGATTTCATAGTACATTGTACCACAGAGAAAGCCAATGTAAACATACAGTGATTATAGCATTGCCCATAGTGACAGTGTTTTTAAAGGGTAACTGTGGTCCAAACTGACTTAGGTAATTGAAAGGAATTGCTTTCCTGAGTATTTTGCAATTTACTTTCATTATTTATTTTTTTACATAGTTTTTACATTTTTATGTGTGATATGTAGAGACTCACCAGATCCCCTGCACTGTGTCTCCTCCTCCTCATGGGCCTCCATGGCCCCTCCCCTGTGCTGTTCTCCCCACCCCCTCCTCCGCTTCCATCCTTTGTCACTGTTATAATGCAATAACACTCCCCAGTCTCCTCTAGATCATTGGTTGCCCAGATGTCTGTTCCTGGACATAAATCAAAAAATAATAAAACAAGTTTAAGGAGCAACCAATTAAAAAGGCAAACCCACAGGTATTGCTATAACAAAATTTTATTGCATTTATTGTGCACACTTGAGAAAGGACCTAGTCTGTCCGAAACATGTCATGGTGTGCACAATAAATGCACGTTTGTTAGTAGCAATACCTGTGGGGTTGCCATTTTCATGGTTGCTCCTTATACTTGTTTATTATTCTTTGTCACTGTTACTCGATCTCTTCCTGGTTTCTTCTGCTTTCTCCTGCACTGAGTGTGTGCCAACCACAGATGAGAAGAAGTAACAGTATTGTGACTGCAGGTTCAGAAACTCCCACCCCCTAACTTTCTGATCAGTGATTTCTTCGCTCTTGGGCTGTGCAGCACGTAAAGATTTGATTGATGGCTCGTTTAAAGGTATTAATCTGGCCTCTCATTTAAATCAACTTGGAGACCACGGTTTCCTTTTAATGTCTGCTAATCAGCATATGTGAAAGTGGTGGGATTAAGCCCTAGCTTTCTGGACTGCAAAGGATATAAGCAAATGTTTCAAATGTTTTATGTGCTGTCACCTAGGCTAGGTGATTAGTATGATTTAGACACAGTCATCACTTCATCCAAATTCTCAGCCAATCAGCACATCGGAGTACAGTGGTTCCATCCCAAAATCTGCGTGTACCACCTTATTTAACCGACAAACTACCATATGGTTATAGAGATGGTGCCATGATCTACATCGTAACATGTTCTTAATGTTAAACGTACTTAATGACCACATGAACAAGGAGAGAATTCAAAGATAATATCATTCATTTTGCAAGGTATTCAAAGCCTGCACACAGACATAGAGGATATAGCTCATATACACAGACACAATGAGGATATAGCTCATATACACAGACACAATGAGGATATAGCTATATCAGACACCATGGGATATAGCTACTATACACAGACACAATGATGATATAGCTCATATTACACAGACACAATGAGGATATAGCTAATATACACAGCCTATGAGGATAGCTATATACACAGACATAATGAGGATATAGCTCAATACACAGACACAATGAGGATATAGCTAATATACACATACACAAATGAGGATATAGCTCAATACACAGAACAATGAGGATATAGCTCATATACACAGACACAATGAGGATATAGCTCAGTATACACAGACACAATGAGGATATAGCTCATATACACAGACTAATGAGGATATAGCTAATACAACATACACAATGAGGATATAGCTCATATACACAGACACAATGAGGATATAGCTCATATACACAGACACGATGAGGATATAGCTCATATACACAGACACAATGAGGATATAGCTCATATACACAGACACGATGAGGATATAGCTCATATACACAGACATAATGAGGATATAGCTCATATACACAGACACAATGAGGATATAGCTAATATACACATACACAATGAGGATAAGATCAATACACAGACACAATTAGGATATAGCCATATACACGACACATGAGGATATAGCTAATTACACAGACACAATGAGATATAGCTCATATACACAGACACAATGGGAATAGCTAATATACACAGAGATAATGAGGATATAGCTCATATACACAGACATAATGAGGATATAGCTCATATACACAGACACATGATAGCTAATAACAATACAACAATGAGGATAAGTTCATATACACAGACACAATGAGGATATAGCTCATATACACACAGACACAATGAGGATATAGCTCGTATACACAGACACAATGAGGAATAGCTCATATACACAGACATAATGAGGATATAGCTAATATACACAACACAATGAGGATATAGCTCATATACAGCAACAATGAGGATATAGTCCTATACACAGACACGATGAGGAATATAGCTCAATATACACAGACACAATGAGGAGTTAGCTCATATACACAGACACAATGAGGATAAGATCATATACACAGACACAATGAGGATATAGCTCGTATACACAGACACAATGAGGATATAGCTCATATACACAGACATAATGAGGATATAGCTAATATACACATACACAATGAGGATATAGCTCGTATACACAGACATAATAAGGATATAGCTAATATACACATACACAATGAGGATATAGCTCATATACACAGACACAATGAGGATATAGCTACATATACCACAGACACATGAGGATATAGCTATATTACACAGACAATGAGATATAGCTCATATACACAGACACAATGAGGATAAGCTCATATACACAGACAATGAGGATATAGCTCATATACACAGACAAAATGAGATATAGTAATATACACAGACACAATGAGGAATAGCTCATATACACAGACACAATGAGGATATAGGTCAATACACAGACACAATGAGGATGTGCTTATAACACAGAACACATGAGGATATAGCTCATATACACAGACACAATGAGGATATAGGTCATATACACAGACACGATGAGGATATAGCTCATATACACAACCACAATGAGGATATACTCATATACACAGACAAATGAGGATATAGCTCATATACACCGACACAATGAGGATATAGCTCATATACACAGACACAATGAGGATATAGCTCTATACACAGACACAATGAAGATATAGCTAATAACACAGAAAGAATGAGGATATAGACTCATATACACAGACACAATGAGGATATAGCTCATATACACAGACAATGAGGATATAGCTCATATACACAGACACAATGAGGATATAGCTCAATACACAAACACAATGAGATATAGCTCAATACACAGACACAATGAGGATATACCTAATATACACCACACCAATGAGGATATAGCTCATATACACAGACACAATGAGGATATAGCTCATATACACAGACACAATGAGGATATAGCTCATACACAGACACAATGAAGATATAGCTAATATACACAGAAAGAATGAGGATATGTCATATACACAGACACAATGAGATATAGCTCATATACACAGACACAATGAGGATATAGCTCATATACACAGACACAATGAGGATATAGCTCATATACACAAACACAATGAGGATATGCTCATATACACAGACACAATAGGATATAGTATATACAACAGACACAATGAGGATATAGCTCATATACACAGACACAATGAGGATTAGCTCATATACACAGACACAATGAGGATATAGCTCAATACACAGACACAATGAGGATATAGCTCAATACACAGACACAATGAGGATATAGCTCATATACACAGAAAGGATAAGGATATAGCTCATTACACAGACCACAATGAAGATATAGCTAATATACACAGAAAGAAGAGGATATAGCTCAATACACAGACACACTGAGGATATACTAATATCACAGACACAATGAGGATATAGCAATAACACAGAAACAATGAGGATATACCTAATAATACACAGAACAATGAGGATCTAGTCATATACACAGACACAATGAAGATATAGCTCATATACACAGACACAATGAAGCTATAGCTCATATACACAGACACAATGAAGATATAGCAATATACACAGAAAAATGAGGATATAGCTCATATACACAGACAAAATGAGGATATAGCCATACACAGACACAATGAAGATATAGCTCATTTACACAGACACAATGAGGATATAGCTCATATACACAGACACAATGAGGGTATACCTAGTATACACAGAAGAAAGAATGAGGATATAGCTCATATACACAGACCACTCGGGGATACCTAATATACACAGAAAGAATGAGGATATAGCTCAATACACAGAACACACTGAGGATATACCTAATATACACAGAAAGAATGAGGATATAGCTCATATACCACAGACACAATGAGGATATAGCTATATACACAGACACAATGAAGATATAGCTAATTAACACAGAAAGAATGAGGATATAGCTATATACACAGACACAATGAGGATATAGTAATATACACAGACACAATGAGGATATAGCTCTATACACAGACACAATGAGGCATAGCTCAGTACACGACAACAATGAGGATATAGCTCATATACACAGACACAATGGAAGATATAGCTCATATACACAGACACAATAAGAAGATATAGCTATATACACAGAACGAATGAGGATATAGCTCATATACACAGACACATGAGGATATAGCTCATATACACAGACACAATGAAGATAAGCTAATAACAAACAGAAAGAATGAGGATATAGCTCATATACACAGACACAATGAGGATATAGCTCATATACACAGACACAATGAAAGATAGCTAATATACACAGAAAGAATGAGGATATAGCTCATATACACAGACACAATGAGGATATAGCTCATATACACAGAACACAATGAGGATATAGCTAATATACACAGACACAATGGGATATAGCTCATATACACAGACACAATGAGGATATAGCTCATATACACAGACACAATGAGGAGTATAGCTCATATACACAGACACAATGAAGATATAGCTCATATACACAGACACAATGAGGATATAGCTCATATACAAGACACAATGAGGTATAGCTAATATACACAGACACAATGGGATATAGCTCATATACACAGACACAATGAGGATATAGCTCATATACACAGACACACTGAGATGAGGATATACCTAATATACACAGAAAGATGAGGATATAGCTCATATACACAGACACAATGAGGCTAAGCTCATATACACAGACACAATGAAGATATTGCTAATATACAACAGAAAGAATGAGGATATAGCTCATATACACAGACACAAGAGATATAGCTCATATACACAGACACAATGGAATTAGCTAATATACACAGACACAATGAGGATAAGCTCATATACACAGACACAATGAGATATAGCTCATATACACAGACACAATGATGATATAGCTATATACACAGACTAATGAGGATATAGCTCAATACACAGAACAATGAGGATATATATATACACAGACACAATGAGGATATAGCTAATATACACAGACACAATGAAGATATAGCTATATACACAGACACAATGAGGATAGTAGCATATACACAGACCACCATGAGGATATAGCTAATCATACACAGACACAATGAAGGATATAGCTAATATACACAGACACAATGAGATATAGACTAATACACAGACACAATGAGGATATAGCTCATATACACAGACACAATGAAGATATAGCTCATATACACGACACATGAGGATATAGCTAATTATACACAGGGAACACAATGCGATACCTAGATTATACACAGACACAATGAGGATATAGCTCATATACACAGACACAATGAGGATATAGCTCATATACACAGACACAATGAAGATATAGCTAACGACACCAGACAATGAGGATATAGCTCATATACACAGACACAATGAGATATAGCTCACTATACACAGACACAATGGATAGTAGCTCATATACACAGACACAATGAAGATATACTATATACACAGACACAATGAGATATAGCTCTATACAGAGAACAATTAGGACTAGCTCTATTAACACAGACACAATAAAAGATATAGCTCATATAACACAGGACACAATGAAAGATATAGCTAATATACACAGACACAATGAAGATATAGCTAATATACACAGACACAATAAAGATATAGCTCATATACACAGACACAATGAAGATATAGCTAATATACACAGACACAATGAAGATATAGCTCATATACACAGACACAATAAGGATATAGCTCATATACAGGAATCAAGGTAACCAAAATTCCATCTAAATGAAATGTATGCCACCCACACTAGACTGATGGCGCAGTGAGTGAATGCCTTCCTCCAGTCTCCTATGGAGGGGAAGCAGTAGCAGAACCTGTAGCACCTGCAGCCCCTCCACTATGCAAGACCCCCCTGCACTCTTGCAACTCTCTCACAAACTTTGCGGTTCTGGAAACATTTAGTAGATTGCCTTCCCTTGAGGTGGTTCCTACTGTGTTATTTTTTTCTGCCTTAAGATATGAACCGTAAACAACGTGGTTATGATCGCGGGTGACTCAGTGCCCGGGTCACTTAGTTTTCTACTTCATCACAAGCTAAATAAGTCTGTTTTCCTTTCAACACCAGCTCCGTGTCTTGGTTTTCCTGCAAACTGCAAACTCTGCAGCTGCGTTAGCTATGCAAACTATGGGTGTAATTTTTCTGGAAGATCACAAGCCTGACATTCCTGTCAATCAGCCCAAGGACTGCAAATTCTGTACCTTTGTCAATCACATGTCTGTGTGTGTCCATTTACCTGGCAATCCATCCAGTCCCACTTACTGTTCCAGATCACTCAATAATCAGAGGACACCTGCAGAATGAATGATATTTCAATGCAATAATCAGTGGTCTATTCATCCCTCCTACTTGATATAGCCAAACTTCATAAAGTTCGGTCTATTTTCGACCCATGAATTCGGACCCATTAAAGTCAATGGGGAGTGATAGTTCGAAAAGTCCGGATGATTTACAGCTAAACTAACAATGGTAACTTACTGTAAATGTCTGTGGCACCTGGGAAATGGTCTGGGGAACATGTCACTGTCACCAAAACTTGTTAAAACACTTCTCAAACACGAGCGGGCAATTGTCGGGTTTTGCGCAAGGTATCTTCGAGGGTTACGACCAATTTGATGGTTACGGTTACCGAGAATAGAACCATAAATTCGAGGGTTACTGAAATCGAATGATATTTTCGAGGGTTCGCGAAAACGAACTATACTTTTGAGGGTTAGCAAACGATACATTCAAGGGTTAGCGAACGGCTTGTAAATTTGATAATTCTCAAAACAGCGACGACAAACTTTCGGTAATTATCAAAAGTCTGGAGAGTTCGAAAGTCCAAGAAATCTGGGTCAGGATTAGTTCGAACAAGTCCATTCTGACTTATGTTCGATTCAAACTCGGGTTCAAGTTCTAGTCTGTCTCTGCTTACAATGTATCATCAGATGATGTTCCAAGCAATTGATTAAGAGCAGGGACATACAGTGGGGATTTATTAACCTGGTCTCAGGGCAGGGACTATGGGGGAGATTCAATATGGCCCTTTTTCGTCTAAAACCCAGGTTAACTCTAAAAAAATTTGGGTTAATGTGGGTTTTGGACGGATTTTCGAGCACAGCGCCATTTCCGAATGTTTTTGGAAATAGCGCTGTGCTAACGATCCAAAACCTGTAGTGTTAAGTTTTGCGCTACTTTGTAGCGTGAAAATTAATGCTACGGCTTGTGGAGCGTTAAAGTCCCACTCCTTACCTTAGCCCGATCCCCCGATGCAATAACTGATGTAATCTCGTTTACGTCAGTTATTGTATCGCGGGATCGGGCTAAGGTAAGTAACGGGAGACGCGCTATTGAATCTCCATGTATATGTTTAGCTATTTAAATTTTGTAATTTGACAGAAGTAACAAATTTCTTGCAGCCTGGATATATTTATGTCCTTGGTGTTAGAACATAAAAGTGATTATCTCTAGGAATGCTTTGTAGCGACTTGCGAAACCTGGTTTTGTGGTAAAACTAAGTTATGTCGAAAATTTCGTTGGTCAAAAATAACAATAACATTTTGCCGCTGACCTGTCGAAGCTTCAGCGTTCACAACCGATTTTCTGTAAATTACAACACAGATTTTTAGACTCACAGTCGAAATTTCTCTATGATACGCAAACCCACCAGCAGAAAAAAAACTGCATTATTCGTTTATGGGTAATAGCTACTAAATACAAATATCCTGCATTAAACTAGAACATCGCATCGTCTGTACGTGAATATGTCATCTATATACCTGTTAGAGGTTTCCTGCTGATTTCTACAGAATGTCTGACTGTCCACATCCCACCTACTCTGTAACCCCATCATCACATTCTCCTATTGCAAAAATCTGTTAATTCAGATCTACATTAGATTTAGCTGCATTTCCCCAGGGCTGTATAATAACTGCAAGCGCTGAATAAAACCTCATCGTGATAGAAAAGATGCCTGAGGCTGCTGTGATTGTTATATATATTGTTGATCTACAGGGATGGGATGCTACAATATAATCTGCACCACAGGTTGCCTTGACGAGTGAAACGCGCTATAATGAGCTGTTTTTGTTTAGTCTTCATGTGACTGAGCTATCTGCTGTTTTATTTGGTATCTCAGTCTGCTCGTTTATTGCCGGGACTTGTGTCAGAAACAGGCAGAAAGATAAAAATCCGGGCTTTAAGTGAGAACCTGGGAAGGATGGAAGAAAAAAAATATAGTAAAATAATATGTCTAGCCATACTGGTATTAGATATTACATTTAAAGGACAATATCCCAACTATCACTGTACCATTTTTTGTTTATCTGTCCCCTATTTCTTTAGATGCCCAGTCTGAAACATCGTACATTTCGGCTGCCAATCAAGTGCCTCATTATCATAAACTCCTCTGCTGTGTACAGTTTTGCTGTAACTGAAAAAAAGACAGGGGAGGGGGGCAGGGTTAGTACTGAAATTACGGACTGTACCCAGCTTAAGGCTGGCTACACACCAGCAGATATTTCCAGCCGACCAACCGATAGTGCCATGGATCGATCGGTCGGACAGAAATATCTGATTGTGTGGCAGCCGGCCTGTACGAACAGTCGATCGTGTTCATTGGTAAACCATGGCTGATTGTGCAGTTCCCTATGGGACCGCACAATCGGTCGTGCACACTGACGGCCACTATTGCCGCGCCCGTCAGTCATTTGTCCCGGCCGAACGCTCAATCACAGCGAACGCTTTTGGTAGAGCCAAATAATAGTCCTGTGTGTACCCAGCCTAAGGGAAGGGGATTCATTTTAGTTCCCCTTTAAAAGACTGGCAGTTTTACCTCCCAGCATTCCTGCAGCATTCCCCTTTCATTTTATAATTGAATATTGATTGCAAAATGATCGGTCCAGGTTGTTATCTGAAAGCCAGAGGTAAGTTTCCTAATCTAGACCTACCACCTATAACTCTCCTCCTGAATAATAATAAACAATGAAATGCTTACTCATAGTAAGGCAATCGCTATATGGAGACATCAGATTAACCAGCCACCATAAGCAGGAATGGCACTTTTTTAACTGAGAGCTACTGTACATTATACACCCCTCACATGGTTTACTTGGCCTTATCTTGTGTGGAGAATCATCTAAACAAAATGTACCTGGGGGTTATATAGCAGTGAAGTATCTATTTCCCAGTCTGTCTGCCATATCTCAGATTATATTTACAATTTAGGTTAATGCTTCTAAGGACTATCTGCACAAAGGGTTAAACCGAGGGGCAAATCAATTACAAAATCAATAATTTGATCAATTGAATCGTACTTGGCTATATAATCACATTCTATGGTATAATCAGTCACATGATTGAAATGCGTGCATTATGCAAGTAATGATATACAGTACCCATTATGTATATAATAATATAAGGCGTCAGAAGTCACCTTGACTGAGGCAATTGCCTCAGGTGGCCCCTATAGACTACAACGAGACGCGCATTATCATTGACGGGGCGTTAACAAATGTGCTTATCTCTGACAGCACTTCCCCCAGAAATGCTACTGCTTATAATAACCCTATATTTTACAGAAGGGGGTATGTTATTCATTATATATTTTAAGGGTTATTGGACATACCTCTGACATTCCAGAGATGTTTCAAAAACCACCAGGCCCATTTACTTTGCAAATGACATAACAAGCATAATGTCACAAAGCATTATCCATCCAGTCATGTTTCAAGGTAACAAAATGATTCCTTGCTCAACGTTACTATTAATTCAACTTTTGGGTTGGATTGAACATCAAATAGTGATAACTAGTCCAGAATTCCTACATTTAAATTCTATTGCTCTGCACAGAAATAACCCTAGTAAGATTAGAGGAAGAATTCCAGAACCACACTGATCTGTCTATGACACTTTAATGGTATAATTAACGTTCTGGGTCATTTTAAGTAAGAAAATCCAACAGCTTTAGATTCACTGCAGAAACTTTTCACAAATTCTAGGAATTAGAAACAAAATATACAGAATCATAATTTCCCATAATAATAGGGCATTTGGTTTTGATTTGTGCATTACCACTGCACCTCAGAAATATGGTGGTGTCGGAGGCGTTTCACTCTGGGTGTCAATCACCGGGAAATAGCACACAAAGTTATTACAAAGTCCCACAATTCCTATCTTCACATGTGGTACTCCCAAAATTTCCTAAACTGACGTATAACATGTGCTCATCTGTGTTGGATATTGGTATGGTCCTCACCCAAAGCTTTGCCCCAAATCCCTACCTCCTCCACATTTTGGGACTTGTTCTTTTGAAGACATATTTTTTCCCATTGGCCAGTCCAGTTACAGTCTCGGACTGTGAGAAGGAGCAGGACCAGACCAGCACTACAAGGGGAACTTTTGAACCTTAGTATCTAGGGCAAACCTAGGGGCGAGACTCTAGTACTATTCGAGGAAAGGAGTATTTTGGGCAGTATTATTGCCCTTTTGATACCCTGAGAAATTACTGCAAAAAACTTTCAAAGTTTAGCAATCCTATCCCATAAAGAGTGGAGAGTACAATGGAGAAACATTTCTGATTATAAGGAACCAATTCATATGCGACAGATGAATTCCATATAAATCTCTGTAAGCAATAACCAGGGGAGTTTAAGTCACAAGGTCGTCTGATCTCTTGCCTCGGGCATCGGTTCGGGAGGTACACCAAACAGCACCCGCTTGTGGTGAAATTTAACGGGGGGGAAAACAGAGGACAGCACGGATCTTTGGGTTATTAAGATAACGTAGGATTTTACATGTGTTATAAATGACAATCTCTTTCTATTCTATTCTTTCTTTTCCATCCAAGACATGATTTGTAGACACAAATAATCTTGTCAGTCATGGCAATTGAAACATGCCTGGTACTGTCTCGGTAGGATTAGAAACGCGGCTTGCACTGTTCAAATAAATTAGACGTTTCATACTGTAAAAAGGTTTCTTGTTGTGTTTACTCCAAAGCGTGCCAAGACGGCTACAGACAGCAACAGTTTGGGTTAGGTGGGGTGGGGGGGAGTCTTCCCCTGACTTTGTGAAGGAAATCCTTAGAAGTTCCTGACAATTAACAGTTAAATATGTAAAGAAACACTTCCGCTGGATGTCGACAAGACTTACAGGACGTAATTCTCAGTGCAGACTTGTCTGTTATTATTCTTAAGGTGTGTAGACAATGTGCCCTCGGGGTGCGGAGATTTGTGTCTACCAAGGATTTAATGATTACAGCAATACTGGATATATATATATACGTGTAGAAAAAGTGAGAGCCTCCCGCACCACCGTATAACAGATGATATATGCTGGGTGCTAATGCAAGGTCACATCCAGGGACATGAATCCACAATGTCTATAAAATAGTAGCGCACACCAGTCTTTTAGTCAACAAACCAAAAGTGTTTATTCAACACATAACGTGTAATGTTTAGTTGTCACATGACACCTTCATCAGGCATCATGTCTGATGAAGGTGTCATGTGACACTGAAACGTTACACATTATGTGTTGAATAAACACTTTTGGTTTGTCACTAAAAAGATTGGTGTGCACTACTATTTAATGGACATTGTGGATATATATATATTATATTATATATATAATGGGTATATAAGAAAATTAGAAATGTGGAGCACTCAGCTGGATTTTTCAAAAAAACAAACAGTAGTTTATTAGAGTAATCTCACATCAACGCGTTTCAGTCCACCTGGGACCATCATCAGGATACCTACTGATGTTTGTTTTTTTGAAAAATCCAGCTGAGTGCTCCACATTTCTTAATTTTCTTATCTACTTACCTTGGAGTTAGCACCCTGGTCGCTGAACATTGGAGTGGAGTGCAATCGGCCCTGATTGTACTTTCTCTCTATATATGGGTATATGGTAAATTTAAAATACAAAATATGGTAGATTTAAAATACAGTGCATAGCATGCAAGGTATTATATACACAAGGAATGTCACACCGGCGGGACTCCAAATGTTTGCAAACTACAACTCTCAAGCAGCCTCAGTTTTCTTACTATGATGGGAAAGGTTTGACATCCCTGATATACACATTGAGGCAGGGCGGTTTCTACGCATAGGGGAACAACTATGGCACTGAGAGGGTGGAGAGCACCTTTAAAGAATCCACCATCCCACACAGACTGGTGCAAATAAGATGCCCCCATGCGGGGCGATGATGTCATAGGGATGTCACAGTAGGTGGGGCGAAGATTGGGCATGGTGGCAACCAAGGGCAGGGTTAGGGGCGTAACGGCGCGGAGAGTGGGCTTTTTAGGGTCGGGCTGCCAGTTCCCACTGTTGAATGGGATTTCAGCCCTGACTGCAGGATTCAGTATTTTATCCCTGCATTAGGACAATCCTGTCCAAAACAGAAATTACAGTCACTTACCAGGGCCCCAGTGGCATCCACGTGGAAGATCTCTTGAGACTCCTGGATTACTGCACTTATACAAGTGTGCATGTGGTTCTCTGCCACATTTCCACCCTGAAATTAATGGCGCTTTTCAACTGGACCACAGGAGCATACCATGAGCAAATGTTTAAGTTTGCTTCATGGTAGGCGCGACTAGTTATCAGCCAAAGGGCAATACTTTACTGTTCTAGTTCCCTGTAGTAATTCTGTTTGTATACAGTTAACTCTTAGGTGAGTTCAGCCTTTTTTGCACTTTGTATTTTAATCACAAGTACACAGCGGGTGATATCACTCATACCAATACACAGTGCTCTGTACTCTCAGGTGTATACAATGAGCATGAGGAAAAAGTCAACCAGACATAACCAAATACAGGATGATTCTGGGAGACTTGCTTAAGGCACCATATAATGTCCCTGCATTAAGAAATCGAGGTTGCAGTAAAAGAAATATCACAGATAAACAAATTGGCCAAAGTAAGATATTTGGATTCTGTTTGTCTATGGGTCGTGGTTATAATTGAAATGACAGAGTTGCTGAGACTCTTAAAATAGAGATTTATTTATATTTCTTTTCCAAGCCAGAAACGTAGGAACAAATCAGCACATACAGCGTTGCTATAAATACAGGGAACAGGGCCATGAGAGAACTGGTGTCCGGTTAAAATGAGCCCCTTGGACAAAAAATATCCAGGGACATATATTGGTGGTGATATCTATTATTTATCAGGGATTAAAAAATAAAAAATTTGCCATACTTAACTTGCCCTTTAATCTCTTTTCTTTAGCAAATGTCTTACAGTAAAGCAATACTGTGAATTCAAAGTTATTATCGTTTTTCCATTGTTAACGGTGTTATGCGAAATATTTCTAAGAAGCAGTGACTACTGATGGAAAGACACAGTTATTAATATTATTATTCATATTAGTATTAGCAGAAATATTTGGTAGCAGCAGTAGTAATAGCAATATAACAATAGTAGAAGTAGCAGCAGTATTAATAGCAGTAATAACAACAGTAGAAGTAGCAGCAGTAGTATTAGCAGAATTAGTAGTAGTAGTAATAGAAGCAGAGTAGTAGTAGTAATGGTAGTAGTAGCAATAGAAGTAACAGCAGTAGTAGAAGTAGTAGTAGCAGCAGCAGTAGTAGAAGTAGTAGTAGTAGTGCTTGTGAAGGTTCTCATTCATCCAGGTCATGGTATATCTGTTGTATTCAAGAACTACATTTCAAGTCCAGTTGATCTAATTGAATACAACAGATATAGTCGTAGTAGTAGTAGTAGTAGTAGTAGTAATGGTAGTAGTAGTAATAGTAGTAGCAGCAGTAGTATAAGAAGTAGTAGTAGTGGCAACAGAAGTAGAAGTAGTAGTAGTACTAGAAGAAGCAGTAGTAGTAGTAATGGTAGTAGTAGCTGTAGTAGTAATAGTAGTAGCAGCAATAGTAGAAGTAGCAGCAGTTGTAGAAGTATTAGTAGTAGTAATAGTGGTAGCAGCAGCAGTAGTAGTAGTAGTAGTAGAAGCAAAAGTAGTAGTAGCAGTAGCATTAGGAATAGTAGTAGCAGTATTAGTAGTAGTAGCAGCAGTAGTAATCATAGCAGTAGAAGCAGCAGTAGTATTAGAAGTATTAGAATTGAATTTATGTACAGTTTGGAAACTGTAGTAGTAGTAGTAGTAGTAGAAGCAGTAGTAATGGTAGTAGTAATAGTAGTAGCAGCAGTAGTATAAGTAGTAGTAGCGGCAGCAGTAGTAGTAGTAATGGTAGTATTAGCCGTAGTAGAATTAGAAGTAACAGCAGTAGTAGAAGTATTAGTAACAGTAGTAATAATAGTGGTAGCAGCAGTAGTAGTAGTCGCAGAAGCAGTAGTAGTCGATATAGTAGTAGCAGCAGTAGTAATAGTAGTAGTAAAAGCAAAAGTAGTAGTAGCAGTAGGAATAGTAGTAGCAGTATTAGTTGTAGTAGCAGCAGTAGTAATGGTAGCAGTAGAAGCAGCAGTAGTATTAGAAGTATTAGAATTGGAATATAGAATTTCTGTACAGTTTGGAAACAGTTTGGAAACTGCTTTATTAAGTGAAGTTAAAAACTACAATCAACAGGGTGGAGCAAATATGCCCAATACATCATGCCTCTTAGAGAGTATTGGAGCCATACAGAGAGAGCAGAGTGTACAGTAATGGGGGGTACGGAGAGTGGAGAGAGTATTGATGCTATACAGAGAGGGTAGAGTATCGGGGAAACAGCGAGAAAAAGAGTATAAGGGCCATATAGGGAGAAGAGAGAGTATTGAAGCAAGAGAGAGAAGAGAGTATTGGGGCCATAGGGAGAGGAGAGAGAGAGTTTTGAAGCCATACAGGGAGAGCTGAGGGAATTAGGGTCATACAGAGGTAGAGCAATAGTAATAGGGCCATATAGAGAGAGCAATGAATACTGTACTGGGGAAATACAGAAGGGAGAGTGGATTGAGACCATACAGAGGGAGGGGGGAGTATTGGGGCAATACAGAGAAAGCAGAGAGCAATAGGGCCATACAGCGAGAGGAGTATTAATGTTATACAGAGAGTAGAGAGTATTGGAGCCATATAGTTAGAGCACTGAGTGCTGGGGGCAATACATTTAAGTTCCGGAGCCACGTATAGTTACAGCCTCTGTTCAACATAGGGAGATTGGAGCCAGAGAGACTGGAAGGTAGCCAGAGATTATCTTTAATGCTTTTGGGCAATTCCTTGTAGAAAAAGATGGGAATTCCTAAGACAAATAATGCACTCTGTGTAAATGTATAGGTCTTACATCAAAAAGGACAACCCTGTTGTAATGTCTTATTAGAGATTAGCACTGAGAATATAAATTACAGCATCTGTGGCTCCTTTAAGTCTAGATCTTTACTTTGGGCTGCTATATAATTGGTGCACTGGTCAGACAAGAAGCACCGCTCAAGACCTGCACATTGGGTGTGCACCACATTATGTCTCTGCTGTCAGTCTCATTACATTCAATTAAACTGTAAAACAATAAAATTATGGTAGCTTTCTATCTCACTATGGAAATAGTTGAGACTATGGAGGTGCCTGAACTTCTCATCATTCATCGCAATTTCCTCCTTTCTGTGATTTCTGCCACGTCCCACTGGTTCTTACCTACACATTTGAGAGCCCTGGATTCTTCCTGAAGACGCCCCTGCCCTTAGGAAAGCCTTTCAGACCGCTGCACATCTCCGTCTCCTCCCCTCTTACCGAACCAGTTGTACTACTTGACCTCTCCATAACACAGAGCTAAGCCTCTTTGGTTGGTGCCAGTTGTGTGTGTGCAAGTCTTTGCAGCCTTCTCCTATTCTACACCCTATGTTGGAAATGTTCTATAGCCTGAAGCACTGATCACATTCCATTCCTTCCTCTGCCAATCAATCTCTAATGTTTAAAAGGTGAAAAGTGAAAATAAAAAAAGTGAAATAAAGTTTTGTTTTTTGTGTTTCTGTTTCTACCGTGATCTGGTTGAAATATCCATTCCTACTGTAGAATCTCGGTTAAGTTTGGTTTATTTGCACTACAGAAGCTTTTTGGACCAGGTGCTGAACAGAAGATAGATTGTTTTTTGAAGGCAAAGTTTGCGACTCTATAGTAAGCATGCGGGGGAGGTAGATCTGTTCACCTGGACTGTTGCATATTGAACATCTGTAGGTTCCACAGGTAACTGTTAATAGGTGATTATTATCCAGTATCACAGAGGTTGGCATCCAAGATTTGATCTATGGCAAGGATGCCTGGTATAAAAGTTTGGCCTCAGGCCCAGGTAAACAACTGGTTTATGTGAAATTATGTCGAATGTTTCACCCACCATAACTGTCTGTGTATTCCTTTCACGCTAGAGTAAGAGTCATTGATAGGTAGGTTGGTAGGTTGAGGCTGGTTCATATACCACTGTGGTCTGCTCATTGGACAAGATATAACATATTTTGTCTTTTAGCCTTACAAACTCTGCCTGTGGTCAGAAATCTTCATTGTACAGGAAGGAGGAAAATGGACATTAGTTAATTACCTGCCTGGGGTGCAGAGACCAGATCTAAATCTAGAATAGCCTTAGGATCTATTGAGATAACAAGACGCCCATCTAAAGCTGACCATGCTCTATTAAGGAATTAGAAGACATTTGCGTTAATTTGTCAAATCAATCTCCCAGCAAATAGCAACCCCACCTCTTCCCCTGAAATACATTTTTTTTAAAAACTTTCATCTGGTCCATATCCACTTTGCCTAAAACACTGACAGGGAGATTCAATAAAAGTTCTTATCATTTAAAATGGTGCTAACTTTGCCCCAACCAATCAGATATTATTTAACATTTGAAAGCTAACATCTGATTGGTTGGGGCAAAAATTAGCACCATTTTAAATAGAACTTTTATTGAATAACCCTGTGAGGATTTCCACGTACTTTCTTATTCCTCTCTCCTCATATGGTTTTATGGTTAACTCATAGTTCTGCTGGAATTTCACCTTTCCCTGCCCATGTTTCTATTTATTTGCATGCATGATCGCTCTAACACATGGTTTCATGGAAAATTTCTCAGGAGGTTAAGGCTTGACGTTGCTCTGCTTCTAAATGTTTAGACCCCAAGCAGGTGTAGGGACTATAAATTCACAAATCTGATAGAAGGTGAAGTACGTTTGGGCCGGCCCTGATCCCTGCATGTCCAATCAAGTCTTGAGATCAATATTTGTTTACAAGCCTCCTAGTACTATTAGCTACAGATGACCCCACACACCCTTAACAATTTCATTGTGCAATGTTTTTTGAGTTGTTTTTTTTTAATTATATGTTAAAATCATGTCCACCCTTAAAACAAAAAAATGGTGAGTTACCAGTTATCTGCCTGCAACCCCAACTGCTATTTTTACCAGTTTATTACATGCATTTTTAGTCAGATATTTAAAGGAACACTAAACCCACTAAATTCATTTTTTAAAGTATATACCATCCATTTCTATTATAAAGGAGCGGCTTGCGAGTTCCAGTGTCCATCGAGCGTACTATTATTCACAGGGAGGTGGGAATACGTGTTCTCATCACCCTGTGAATAATAGAAATGGATAAATGGATTTAGTGTTCCTTTAAATGATAAGCTCTATTCCATTCTGGCAATGGTATCTGCCACCTCCCTCTGCTCCTTGAGCTTTTTATAGGCTTGAGCATGTGCAGAGGAGGCAGCAGGTGACACTGCAGTCAATCATTGACTGTGATGTAAGTTGTCACGTGCTTGATTGGCTGTGTGGATGGTGCAGCCAGCTTACTCTGCCAGAATGAGGATAATAATTATCTTACTAATGCATGTAATAAAGTGCAAAATATATCATTTGGGGTTGGGGGCCAGTAACTGGCACTTGACCATTTATTTGTTTTAAGGGTGGACATGCCCTTTATGATACTTTCTATTTTATGCTCACAACTAAAGGCCCTTACACTCAGCAATTTTTTTCTCAAGCATAATGATGCATTCCCTTGCTAATCATAATGAACTTTTCTGTGTGCAGTGAAAATATAAAAGATTTTGTATACAACAGTTTGTAGAAAAAAGGAGAGTTTTTCAACAGCCTGGTATTAAAAAAGAATATATCTTAAAGGGATACCTTAAAGGGATGTTTTACGTTTGACACCAAATTTGCAGTGTATACATTATGGTGGCCATGTAAAAGTATGTGGGTGAAGCAACCTAAGCAATAGATCCCGCATCTCCCAACAATTACCAGTCCCCAGACATATTGGTGTAGTGAATATGAAATAAAATTCATTGCACTGGAATCGATACCCAAGAGAGGAGGGGGTAGGGTTAACATTTTATGAGAGGTTGGCGAACATCGATAACCCTCAAATGTAGCATTTGCTAACCCTCAAATTCGGCCATAACCTTTGAATGTAGCATCCGGATACCCTCGAATTGGTGGTAACCCTCGAATGTAGCGTTCGGTAACCTTTAAATTCGGTGAGAACTCTCAAATGTAGTGTTCGGTAACCCTAGAATTTGGCAAGAACCCTCGAATATAGCGGTCGGCGAGAACCCTTGAAAGTACCAAAAACTCAATGCGGAAGCCCGACAATTGCCCGATCGTGGGGAAAGCTTGTGTTTAAACAAGTTTTCGTGAAATGTACGTGTTCCCCAGACACAGATGCCAGAGCCATTTTCAGTAAGTTACCATTACTATTTTAAAGTAATGTATTTTATTTTTGCCCCCGTTGACATTAATTGGTTAGTTTTCTCTTACTGAAGTTCTAAAGTTTGGAAGCGAACCGAACTTTAGGAAGTTCAGCCATCTCTACTCCAGTACTAACCAGACATGCCCACAACATGCCCAGACACACTGCTGAACAATGGAACAGGCCCTTCAACAGGCTCCTTTCCTTTATGCAATGGAAATATATGCAATATGCAATGCTTGCAATACATTTTCTTATAGATTTAAACAGAACATTCACAAAATGAGGTTCCTTTTAACTTTTATCAGGTTGAAACTGGCCTAAAACCTACAGTCTCAGTTTAGAATTTCCACTAATGTCTTCTCATGGCCAAATGATGATGGACTTACACTTAAATGATCTCCCAGAAACATCTGCCAACAGCAGATCAATACTAAACTCTACCTGAGTGAAATGACTAATGCCTCAAACACAATAAATGGACCAGACAGGACTCTTCTCCGTTTACATAGCAAGTTCAGTCAATGCACGGTATGGGATGGGAAGGCTCTAGACAGACTGTACTGAAATGGAGAACAATGTTATTCTTGATAGTGCAATCAAGTTAATGCAGTCAGACTCATTTTCCTGTATGTGTGTTACGTTTCTTAAATATTTGCAGACAGCACTTTGGTTAACGTTACATCTGCAAACATGGCGGTGCCTTGTGCTCTATGGGAAACACTGGGTTGATAAGTATTTTAAAAAATTAAATGATTTCAGCCATTTTTGGTGAATACATTTTTTTTTTAAGAATGACAGGATCAATTGACAGGCCACCATGTGTTCTATACAATATTGGCCACTAGGGGCTGTCTCTACTGGATTTTTGTTGAAATGTTGAAATTTTGTTGGAACTTTTGTTCCATTAATGAATATGCAAAGTATATTAAATTCAGTGGAAGCAATCATTATTCTTTAAATGATGTATTTATATTACACATACCTAGGTATTCTATATATTGTATTCATTTTTGGAAAATGTATTGATTTCATACCTTTTGCCATTTCAGGTTCTACAACGGTCCTTCTTCTTCCCAGAATGCACAATAATTTCTACTGACTGGCTGTTGGATTGGTCAAACTTTTTTCGGAATGCTTCGAGCATCAATGGGCACCGTGATTACATAGGAATACATATGTTGCTATTAAATTAAAGGTGAAAATGGAAGTGAAAATCATAACAGTAGGCCCTTACCCTAACAGACACAATTATGGGTCCTGCAAACAGGAAGTCAACCAAAATGTCTGTCCGTTAGTATCAGCTCCCTTTCACTGGGGCAGCTTGAGAAACAGCTGTCAATCATTGGCTGCGGCGTCAGCCTGTGACTGACAGCTGGTACATGGAAGGACCTGACAGAATATGAGGAATAGTATACTGCAGGGAAGTCACCTAATATAGTGATCTTTCAGGTCGGGGGGGCTGCAGCTTAAGGCAGGTTGTGCTGGGGTGGGTCAAACTTGCCCTTTAAATGCTGGACATAGTGATTAACACATTTTCATCACATACATTTATACTTGTTTTGTGCTGCATAATATTACACACAAAGCCAAAGAACAAGAAAACAAAGAATTTTTCATCATGTCTGGCCACCTTTCAGTCCTTAAGCTTTGTAAAATGAATTAAAACTAAATATGGCCAAACTCACTGAAATCCGTTCCGCTTGCAGATTCACATATTTTTTTTAAAATTCCGAAAAATTCGAAAATCTGCAAGCAGACCCATTGAAGTCAACGGGAGTTAAAAAAAAATCAGAAAAATCTGCCTAAAATGAAGGTATAAATAGCAATGGTAACTTACTGTAAATGGCTCAGGGACCTGGGAAATTATCTGGGAAAAAATGTACCAGAAACCTTATGTGCTTTCTGTTTTAGCATTTAGTGTAGCATTTTTCGAGATTTCTAGAAATTTTAAAAATTTCCAATTTTGTAAATTCAAAATTTCTTGAAATTTTCAAAGATTTCCAAAAATAGTTCCAAGGTTCAAAAAAATCTGGAAAGTTCGAGATCTATCAGATCCACGAAATCTGCTTCAGAACCGGGTTCTGGTTCCGGTTCATCTCTAATTAACAGTTTATCGGTTAGAAGAATAAAAATAGATTTGACTTTTCATTGATTCAATCAAAGAGATTATAACAATCAATGATGACTTGCACTCTGAATACAATGTGATGCTAATAGCTGTCACTCACACCAGTGGGGAGTAGGACCATAGCTGTGTAGTGTTTGACTGGAGCGTACAGGTTGGGTAGAGGGGCAGAAAAGCCCCAAGGGAATAACTCAGGATGACTTGTTTGCCTTACATGGCTCACAGTATCTTCCCATTGACTAGTACAAACAAGTGGCCAATGTCCCATTGGCCACTTGTTTGGCCAGAAAGTAATTGTAATGAAGATGGACTGAGGTGCAGACGTTTTTATTCCTGGATAAAGATTTTACAATGTGATAATGAGAAGTACCAGTGGTCAGGTAAACATAAAGACTAGGAAATTGTTCTGATTGCCCTAATCATATCATTCATGATGCACTAGTCACCCAGCAGTGGTGAAACACAATGAGGTCCCTCACAGCTGAGGAAAGGGTCAGAAAGTTCCTCGAAACACATTGTCACATTGTGTTTGTGGTTTTCACAAAAAACTATTGAATAAAATGCTGGAGCCTGTAACCTCTTATTTTGAAGTGAGTAGAACACACAAAGGGTTTGTACCTCACACTATTCTGTCAAGACGCCATATTGTAATGTGTACATGGACTAACTTTATAATGTATACTGATACACCATTAGCTCTACTGGTCTCTATCTCCAGAAACGAGACTAAGTTCTAATCTGCCCCTGTCCACTGCCATTTTAACTCAACACACAGCATACCCTCCAACATTCCATTTAAGGAAACATCATAGTGCAGAGCCCAAGATGGCGGGCCAGGAAGTTGTCAGAACATTGCAGAAAAGCAGGGAGGTACGTCTACCAATATATGGCCTGCGTTACTTATCAGTGTCCCTATTTAAAGGCGGTTGTTAAAGGGTAAGGAACAGTAGCTCCTATGACCTCTACAATTATAGAAGATGTTGATACCTTTTTGAAAATGTAGACATAGCATAGTTTTCCTTGAACTGATACAGACTGATTTTAAAATAATCCGGTTTGCCGTTTGAAAACCAATTTTGAAATCTGTCAACAATTATTTTTTCGCTCATTATAAGTTCGCCATGTCCACCACTGGGTGAGAATCCACATGACATTGATGTTCTGCTGCAATGATTGAGGATACTAATTGTCTAGCGAGCTCGCAACAAACGAGTCTGTGGGTGGTCTTGTGCTAAGTCCGGTTCCCTTGTTAGTAAAAAGGAATCCTAAGGTGTAAAGTAGACATTAGTGTAAATGGGGGGGAGGGGGGATCGGAAAGTCATGAGGTTGACAATAGACTCAGTTAACACACCAATCATTACGTTTGCTGAGTACGATTCAGTCTATTTGTTATTTGGAATGTGTTAATTACGCTCGCTAATTACATGCAAAATACTCATTATCACCTTGAGGCTCGTAGTACAGGGCCATTCGCATTTAATGACAAATTAATGACTGGGTCTCCCATCGTATATTTTCTAGGTTGTTTTTCTTTTTGCATCTGAGGGACGAATATGTCTGTGTAACGGTTGCGTTCTCTGTTATGTCAGTTTAACTCCAATTAGTTTATTTGACTTTTCACGGCTCCAAAACTATTCATTTCCATTTGTAAATTCAGATCTAATTGCTTATTTCTAAAAACCAATAAATAATAGACGTGCAGGCACCCACGAGGCACCCCTGGAAATAGAAGTGCGTGTGTCAGACGTTCTCACACATTTGAGGGGGGTGGCAATGGAAAATAACGTTCCCTATCTGAAAATAAAACTGGCCCAAATTTTTTCATCGAGATTGTAGCCCTACCGAACACTGAGCAATCACAGTGATTTACTGCCATGTCTTATTGTTCAAACCAAGGGGCATATTTATAAAGGAGTCGGTATGGCAAATTAAAGAAACAGCACCTTTAATGGCTGCTATTTTTGTTATCAAACAATTACTATTGTGGTTGCGCAATAATGTTCACGATTGTACATTTGTGATGTCATCATAATTGTATAATCGCCTTTGCGGTACTATAGTAATGCATGGTATTGTATCACCGCATGGTTGTAAATGTGATAGGTTTTTAAAACCGCGGACAGGGGCGCATTTACACCTCAGGTAGGCGCAAAAAGCCTGGCACCCTTAGCCCCACCTCTAAGCACAGACCACACTCACAAAAACCTATAGACTATATAGGTATTGGAGGGGTGTGGGGAGATTAAAAAGCCGCCCCTCCACCCAATCCGCACCTGACCATGGGTTGTTGATATTCCCCCAAATATGCAACCACATGCATGCGTGCATGGGGGGCCCATCCGAATGTTTACTGGCTTGTCCTGCAGTTGCAGTGGATGGTAGTTCCAGCACTGGTGATGGGGCACACTCAACATCAATGTGCCTTGACAGAACCAGGGAGTGCCTCAAAAATTTGATTGTGAATATATTTTTACCAGACAAAATTATTCTCACAAAAATAATATCCATCCATGCGATACGGATCACATGATGCTCATTTTGTGTAAAGTGGGACCTAGCCCGTAGGCACGTGCCCAGTTCAGCTTCCTGGGCTACCGGCCATTTTACTGTGGAAGTGCTGCAGTGATGCCCCTTCCCCATAGAGAAGCACCATGGGAAAGGACCCCTGAGGAACCCCACTCAGGGAGAATATACAAACTAAACACTATCAAATTAAAGGGGAACTAATTACTTTTAAAATAATAATAGAAATGATTTGTTTGCTAATTCCTATTTCGATTGAATCTATAGGTGATCCATCTAATATCCCTCCAGAGCACGGCAGTATTTAAATACAAATATTTTTCATGACTAAAAACAGAGCGGAATGTTTGTTTCCAACGTACAGTAACTTATTTGGAAATGTCCTTGTCAGGCAGCTAAAGCACCTAAAGCAAGAAGCCAACAATTACATTGGGTGAAGAAAGACGGAAACTGACTGAACCCAAATGGGAATGTTCTACTGGGATTTTTATATCACACTTTATGGCATCAATAATCAACAGCAGTAATGTGCACACACCGGATAGTGTTACCAGTAACATGGGTTTTACATCTCATCTAGGTCTAGGCCAAGAAGTGAACCAGATCAGCTTTGTACATGGCAAGTGGGATCTTCATATAAAATCTCGATTCTCGAAAGAGAGTAGAGATGTCCGAACTTCACAAAATCTGGTCCGCTCGAGGATGTGCGAATTTTCTAGAAAATTCGAAAATTCGAAAATCCACAAGCGGACCCATTAAAATGAAAAAAATCCTCGAAAATACGAGAAATCCTCGTAATTTCGAAAATTTCCGAAAATACGTATTTTCACACATTTTCGAAAATACAAGAAATCCTCTGAATTTCGAATTTTTTTCGAAAAAAATACGAGAAATCCGCGGTTCAGAAGTTCGGAAGACGGAAAATCCGGAAAAATCCGCCGTTCGCAAACGTGATAAATCCGCGGCGGATCTGGGTTTGGATCCGCGAACCGGCGATCCCTAAAAGAGAGAAGTAAATGGAATTTTCATTTCACCAGCAAATCCAATGTGGGGCAATTAACCTGGAACTCTGATTGGCTCAGCAACTGGACAGAGTATATTTGAGTTTGTACCAGCTTCCTAGGATGCCAGGACCAGGGGATACAAGGAGGGATCACCCCCAGTCCTGTCCGGATTACTGGGGCCACACAGCTGGAGAAATTGGAACATTTGGTTTGGAAGGAAATTCCATGCAGTGATAAACTGCCAAAAACTTTTCTTTATTTCAGTGCTTTCAAGCTTGATAAAGGATCCATGTAAGATCTGGCATAGAAAACCAAAGCAGTAGTTTACTACCACATGGTATTCCATGGACAAACATTTGTAAATTAACGAACATTTGCCGTAAATGTACAATCGCGGCCAGACGTACAGCAACGAAAACCCACGTTATTGCGATTTTTTTAAATATGACCCTAAGAAACTCACCACAGTGTACCGACACCTTCCATGGACCCACTGTCAGACTAGATTTTTCACCACCTCAGACAAGAACACGGTTTATCGCTATTTTATAACGATGGAAAAAAGGTAGCAATTGGTGAAATGCCGATAAGAGATGGTAATAACTTTTTGCCATCGATTATCACGCTTTATAAATTGCGTTAAGTAAAAATTTGCCAAAAATGCTGGCTATACCAAAAACAAAAACAAACCTTTATGCCCCTAAGGCAGCAGTCTAGTCTAGCTTGTTGGGTTGCTCTGTAATATTTTCATCTTTAACCTTTAGTTTTTCCTTATATAGACATTATAGTTTTCCAACCATCATTTTATATTCTTACCAGCTATTATGTGCAGATTTTCTGTTGTTGTTTTCCAGGTTATTTTGTTTTCTTGTCCACTGTATGAACTGTCTATGTCATTCCACACTGTGTATGCATTCCACCTAGTGATGGTCACAGAGCATAGTCTTTATTCTTTTTAGAATTACAGTCATGGAAGGGAATCAGTGTGTGTCCACTATCCACCTTGCAGGCATCGTATATAGTACACCTGCCTGTGCCAGTATTAAAGTGTGATCTCCCAGTGTGGGGGACGGTTTATATTGTCTTACCCTATGTGCATTGCACATTGCTTGAGGCAACACAGAAAACAGAGACTGTAGAAAATGAATGTAAGTTGCAAGAAAAGTATTCAACATAAGCTAAAGAATGTGTCAGCATAGAACGGAATTTTTAAAAATGTTTGGAATTATGCTCTAGTTTTAGCTTTCAAACATATATAATTTCTGTGACAATGCTGTAATCCATTCTGTGTACAAATAACCATTTTGTGTACAATGTTCTTTTCTGTATACAATAAACTATTTTGTGTACAATAATCAATTTTGTCTACAATAAATCATTCTGTATAATAATTTGTGTACAATAAACCATCATGTGTATAATAAACCATTATGTGTACGTTATTTAATTCAATATAAAATAAACCATTCTGTGTAAAATGTGCCATTATTTGTTCTATGTACCATTTTGCATACTATGTTTCATTCTGTGTGCAATAAGCTATTTGGTGTAGAATAAACCATTTTGTGCATAATGTTCCATTCCATGTACCATATACCATTGTGTGTGTAATGTTCCATTCTGTGTACAATACACAATTTTGTGTACAATGTTCCATTCTGTTTACACTTTCTGTGTACAATATCATTCTGTGTGCAATAAAACATTCAGTTTATAAAGTTCCATTTTGTGTACCATATACCATTCCGTGCACAATGTTCCATTTTCTATTTTGCGTACAATAAAACATTCTGTGTAAAATGTTACAATGGTTGTACCACGTAGAATATTGGGTACTATGTTCCTTTCTGTGTACAATATACGGTAACCCTTTCTGTGTATAATGTTCAATATGCCATACTGCGTTCAATGTTACATTCCATGCACCATATACCATTTTGTACAATGTTCCATTATGTGTGCAATAAAACATTCTATCTGTAGTGATCCGGTCTGTGTACGATATTTATACCATTATATATGAATGTTCCCTTCTCTGTAAAGTATTCTATTTTGTGTACAAGAAAACATTCTATGTAATAAAAACTATTCTGTATACAATGTTCTATTCTGTGTATAATAAACAATTCTGTGTACAATGTTCTTTTCTGTATGCAATGTTCTATTCTGTGTATAATAAACAATTATGTGTACAAAACACAATTGTATGTACAGTGTTCCATCCTGTGTACGTTTCATTTTGTGAGTGATGTTCCATTCTGTGTACAATAAACCATTCTGTGTATAATATTAATTTTAGTGAATAATATATACCATTCTGTGTATAATATTAATTTTAGTGAATAATATATACCATTCTGTGTATTCTGAAAAGGTGGAAGAGCCTTTGATTACAGCCTTTTTTTACGGGGGAAATCCTGATAGGGGTTGTTCTGTGGCAATATGCCCTGGGGTATTTACTATCTTAGTTAAACAAAGTACATTCTGCAGTAAAACCCGTACATGTTGTAACAAGATGTACTGTAATATAAATCTGCACTTACAGTCAACCAATGCACTTTGGTAAAGATGAGGATTAGAGCTCCATTAAACTGTATACACCGGGGTTACCAGGTACTATTGTGTTTCCTAAACCTCTGAAAAGATTTTGTTTCCCTCTTTATCTACAGGTACCAGGGCTGCATTGTCTCTACTACTAATCCAAGACAAACAGGAAGACAAAGATCAGCCAGATGAAACTGAAATCTCTCTTGGCACTGACTTGTATAGAAAAAGCAAAGCTGAGTTTAAATACCCAACGTATTAATCAATACGAATAGCCTGGTATTAATTAGGGATTTGGGCTGTTGTAATCTTCTAAACTTTATCAAGTCAAATAGCCGGAGACGGACGATAGTCTCACTCAGATAAGGACAAAGTGGACTGTGAACGAGCACTCGGCAATAGTGACCACACCCGACATTTCGTGCAACTGATCGTATGGTCCCATAGGGAACCGCATGATCAGCCGGGATTTACCGACATTGGCCGTAGCTGCGGAAGAAAGCAGCACAGATTTTTTGGCCCAGCCGAACTATACACGGATATAACGGCTGATTGGGCCGATAAATCTGCCCGTCTGTACCCTGCCTTAAACCAAACAGGTAACAGAGTAAAGATGGACATACATTAGTCGATGGACCTCCCAACATTCCAGAGACAATTCAAAAATCCACTGGGCCAATAATTTTTTATTTTTGTAGCTCGTGTAATCTACCCATACATAAGCAGATGTTTCTTCAATCAGAATGACGATTGACCGCAACTATCGGAAGTCCATTTGGAAGAACTGGTCAAAGTTTCCCACCTTGTGCCATTGATCTTGCAGATTTCCATTTGATATTTGCATGAGATGGGGACATGGGGGAACTTTTTGTCCTGACCAAGCGTTCACTACTAGCAAGTGCTCGACCGGGAGAAATGTCTGTTGATCACGGGCCGGCAATAGTTGTCACAGCCAACAGTCCCGAGCTCGGTCGCAGCCAGCCACCCCACAACATGCGATATTTCCAGCCAACTGACCGCTACAACATTACTATCAGTCAGTTGGCCGAAAATATCTTGTGGTGTGTACCCAGCCTTAATGCTGGTACACCCCAGCAACTTTTTCTCCTGACTGTCGGTCATGGCAGTAGTGGCTGCGGCTGACAGTTAACCACGACCAACCGTGCGGTCCATAGAGGACCTCACCATGTCCGATGGTCCTTTAGTCTGTTTTGGACAAATGGTCTGTCAGACACAGCTGAAAATACATGTGATTAATTCGGCCCGATCAACCGATAAACTGAACTATTGGTCAATTGGACCGGAATATTGCATGGTGTGTAATAGACTGTTTGTGAACTTTAATTGTGTCTCATTAATTCTCACAATGCAATTGTGACCAGTTCAATAAATAGAGTCTCTAGGACATATGAGAATTAGAAGGAACTGTTGCTATTGTCATAGTCCAGCGAGATTTAGGGCTAGGCCCCACCAACGCGTTTTTGATTGCAATTGCGCATGCAATTTTAAATAACATGGAAATGGAGTCATTAATGGTGTTTCCATGTTAACACTATAGAGGCAAACAAATGAAAAATAACAATAAATGAAAATACAGTTTATCGGCCAATGTGTGATAATAGAAAGGCAACTAAAAAAGTACAACGTGTACATGGAATTTAAATTCATTAGGTTACTTGAGGGGAAAAAAAACAATATGTAATTTAAGAGGAGTTTAGTCTCCCAGATGCTATAGGACGTGGCAACGTTTCAACAGGATATTCAAAATGGTCTACAGGGAAAAAAGGAATGGAGAACAATGGACTGAAACACATAATAGATGGGTTCATATTGAATAAATACAGGGCAATGAAAATTAATTCACTGACTGGTTAAACACAGGAAAGTCGTTGTAAGCACATATAAAGGAAATTATGTGCCAAGACTTGCTGTAGCTTCTAAAATGGGATGCCATGCTCTGTGGCTCCTCCTCCAAAAAATGTCACTGACACTTCCCATTCTGATACAAGCAAGTATATGTTACTGAAAAGGAGGGAAGATACAAAAAGCTGTCAGTAACTGCATGTGTACAATGTTCCTTTATGTTAAGTTGTGTTACATTATGTAGGCCCAGGTACAGTAAATAATAATTCTGTAAATGTTACACACAATGTGTACTAAAAAGCACTGTCATCTAATTCCAATTAAAGAAGAAGCAAATGCTAATTATAACATCTAGAATTAATATCATCAACCCTCTAAAATGCTAGGATTAAAGGAGTTCCCCACCCTTATACATACAGTATATGTTATAGTCCGGAAACTGCAGAACTGATCAATTGCTTCTATGTTATTATTAACCAAAGATTTATATTGAAATCAACAGAATCTTTTCACTACAGAAAGTCTTGCGATTTCACTTCTCCTCTCCCTATAGCACAAGGAGATACAATATAGCTCCCCTCTCTCTTCCTGGGTCAATCACAATGAGCATGTCTGAACTCATGGAGCTAAGGAAAGAGGCAGTAACTGCAGGGATTCCTTTACTGAAATATTCTAGTCAAGTGTGTATCTTTGGCCAACTTGAATTACAGGGCAGGTTCCCTATCAATTAGACGCTGACAGAAAACATGCCCCTACCTGAATTTTCCTTAAAGCTTCTGCCCAGTGATCTACAACCAGGGCTCCTCCAACCTGTCTGCAAAAGGGTTCAAGTTGCACTGTGCAACATTTTGGAATGGAATTGCAGCTTCTGATTACATTACAGTTGTTGGGAGATAACAGGCAGTTTAGGAGAGTATTGTTTATTCCTTTGCATTGCTATGTACAATAAACATGTATACCTAATAATCTTCTTGTGCTGTGTGTCTGCTTTCTTATTGGTAATGTCTGGGGCTCCCATAATTAGATACAGAACGGTATCTCCCTTTATCAGTCTCTAAATCTTTGCCCTCGGGCTCCTAACCTTTGTGCTCTCCAGCCTCTCGTGTCTAAATGTCTCCAGGCAATTACAACCTCTGTGCCCTGTTCACTTTGTACACAGTGGTTAGGAATGTACATTATTTAGTAGCCAGTCCAAGACAAGGCCCCATTCCACATAACACTCAGAATTCTAGATTAACAACACAAATTCATAATATGATATTACTAAGGAGAATGTCGAGAGCATCAGTGCTCTAGTAGTCTGTAGACCCTCTAGGGTTTGGGGAGGTACAGGAGATATTTTATTTATTTGGAGGGGTAGACTGGTACGATACACATGTTGTTAATAATGCCCATGCTGTAAATAATTCAGCATTCAAACAAAATGCAATTTACAACAAATCGTTATTTTTTCCAGAGTCAATACTTCCAGGAATAATATGGGCCTATTATAAGTAATAAAAATGATTCTTCATAAAGATGACATCCTCCTCTTAATATATACACGGGGTTTAGAAATGAGCTCTCAAGAGTCTAATGGTCTGGGCCAATAATCAGCCAACAGTTAGCCATGTTTCCCCTGTCGTTACAATAAACATTGATTTTAGACTTGATATTTGTCTTTTGGGGTGCTTGGTGGTTTAGTATAGTATAGTATAATATAGTATAGTATAGTACAGTACAGTATAGTATTGTATAGTACAGTACAGTACAGTACAGTATAGTATAGTATAGTATAGTATAATATAGTATAGTATAGTACAGTATAGTACAGTATAGTACAGTATAGTATAGATGGTATGTACAGTACAGTACAGTTAGTATATGTATAGTATAGTACAGTATAGTATAATATAGTATAGTATAGTACAGTATAGTACAGTATAGTACAGTACAGTATAGTATAGTATTGTATAGTACAGTACAGTACAGTATAGTATAGTATAGTATAGTACAGTATAGTATAATATAGTATAGTATAGTACAGTATAGTACAGTATAGTACAGTACAGTATAGTATTGTATAGTACAGTACAATACAGTATAGTATAGTATAGTATAGTATATTATAGTACAGTATAGTATAATATAGTATAGTATAGTACAGTACAGTATAGTACAGTTCAGTACAGTACAGTATAGTATAGTATAGTATAGTATAGTATAGTACAGTATAGTATAATATAGTATAGTATAGTATAGTACAGTATAGTATAATATAGTATAGTATAGTATAGTATAATATAGTATAGTATAGTATAGTACAGTACAGTATAGTATAGTACAGTATAGTATAGTATAGTATAGTATAGTATAGTACAGTATAGTACAGTTCAGTACAGTACAGTATAGTACAGTATAGCATAGTATAGTACAGTATAATATAGTATAGTATAGTACAGTACAGTATAGTATTGTATAGTACAGTACAGTACAGTATAATATAGTATAGTATAGTACAGTATAGTACAGTATAGTACAGTACAGTATAGTATTGTATAGTACAGTACAGTACAGTATAGTATAGTATAGTATAGTATAGTACAGTATAGTATAATATAGTATAGTATAGTACAGTACAGTATAGTATAGTACAGTACAGTACAGTATAGTATAGTATAGTATAGTATAGTACAGTATAGTATAATATAGTTAGATTAGTTTAGTCTTATGACGTACAGTATAGTATAGTATAGTATAGTATAGTATTTGAGGTTAAATAAAGCGATATGCCCATTTAGTCAATCTATTCAGCAATACCCCTGCTGCCTAACAGTTGATCCAGAAGGCAAAAAAAAATCCAGTATGAAGGGGGAAAAAATCAACCTGCCACCACCACGTCCAGTGGAAGACAGTTCCATAGTTTTACCATTCTTACAGTGAAAAAACTTTTCTGAACTTAAAAACTAAACATAATTTCATCCAGTCTTATAGGGTCACTCACTCAAACAACAAATTGTAGCTGAAACTGCAATTTGAGAGAAGTTAAATGATGGTACTCACATATTTAATCTGTGCTTGCTTTGTTATTAAATTATTACTGTTTAGTGAGTGCTCCTAATTATCCCCACCCTCCCTTACTCACTGCCTCCTTGTAGTGTCTGCGACACTTATAAGCTCTGCACAGCCTCACCATGGACACTGCTCTGCTTACACATCTCCCCCTCCCCCTCCCCCTGCCTTCTTTTCTCTGCTGATTCTCTTAATTGTTGCAGAAAGTGTGCTGGCAGGCAGCTAAAGATCCTAGTAAGAGGTCATTAATGTGTCACATATTTCAATTTCTGCTCCTGGAGTGACAGGTCTTTCCCTGTAAATGCTGTGATTAAAATGATGATTTCTCAGGATCTACAGCCCAGATTTAAAAGTTTTAAAGCAGTGGGATCTTGCTGTACTTAAAGGTATAACTTTTGAAAATTCGATTTTTTAGAGTATAGATACCCTTTAAAGGACATATCCACCCTTATCCACCCTCATTGGCTTTGATGTCTGTTGTTACAGCCTTGATTGACAGCATGGAGGGAGGAGTCAGATTACTCTGCCAGAATGGGGGAAAAAGTATCCATAAATATTGGGTAATGCAGGTAATAAAGGTTAAAATATATCAAATGGGTTTGGGGGCAGGAAACTGACAGTTGACACATTTTTTGTTTTCAGGGTGGAATTGGTCTTTGAGTTATATCCATATGTCCTCTGGCATGTTCTATTGGTGAACAATGCCCCAGTAATCATATCCCCATGCAAGCGCCTTTTCTCTAGTGTGCATAATTGTAACCTATCCACTTTGTCTTTATATTCATGCTCCCCACTATTAATTTAGTTGTACTCCTCTGAACCCTTTCCAAGATGTCCTTTTTGTAAACATGATTCCAAAACTGCCCCGCATATTCCAAATGAGACCTTACCAATGCTTTGTAAAGAGGAAGAATAACATTTTCCTCCCTTGAATCCATACCTCTCTTTATACAAGACAATATCTTGAGGTTCTGGCTGTTGCCACCTGGCACTGCTTTCTACCTTTAAGTTTGTTCTTCACCAAAACTCCAAGATCCTTTTCCAACATTGATTCACTTAACACAGAGCCATTTACAGGTGCCTGTTATTTTCTCTAGCAAAAAACCATAACTGACAATTCTGAATAATTGTGTCACGGTAGGATAAGTGAAGGATTCTTATAACAGTAGTGGCAGTGAGAACAGGTCTTGGGTATTCAACCTGGTCTGGGTTTCAGTATCAGCAGCAAAATACAAATATGTAAAGGGCCTAAGGAGGGCAGTGTTGGAATATATAGCAAATTCTTAAAGGGACTCTAAACAGATTTTATGTACTCTGTTAAGTACATAAAATCTGTTTCTTTTATTCACAGGGAGGTGAGAACATTTATTCCCACCTCCCTGTGAATAATTGAACGCCTGGGAAACACTGACGAACTTACCTTACCAGCACTTATTATCAGCTTTCAGGAACGTTGTCCCAACCGAGTGCCTATCTTCTGCACACGTGCGCTAGTACAAAAGATAGGCGCATGATCAGGCAGTGCGGCTGATAAAGCAGCCGAGAGTGGAGCGGCTGTAAGGTAAGTTCGGCAGTGTCCCCCGGGCTTTATATGATTCACAGGGAGGTGGGAATAAGCATTCTAATTCTCCCTGTAAATAATAGAAACGAACTTTAAGGAACTCATAATTACTAGTTTAATTTAATTGAATTTTTATCTCTCTATATAATGGCTTGCGATTATCCCCGTTTGTATACTTACCCAAGTACCCAAGTGGTGCTTTATAAATAAAATACCAGTTTAGTGTCCCTTTAAGTACTTCATCAGATCTAGAATTGTGCAAAAGACACCTTGGATCATCTGCCTTATACATCAGAAAGTTTGATATTTTATGTAATACACGGATTGGGAGATAATGTCATCCAGCTCTCTTGGCAATATCTGTCTCTATGACTTCCAGCCTCATTAGAGGCGGACATGACATAATTTCCCTAGCCTAATTGGCAAATTTAGAACAGTATTACCAAAGGAAAAATATTTTGGGGATAAGATAATCTATCTAATAATAGGTAATCTATCACCATTAGGATTACTGGTTTAAAGGACATGTCCACCCCCCAAACTAAAAATTCAGTTTAACCTAATTACCCCCCAAAACCTAGACCTCGCTAGAAAAATCTCCCTGAGGCTCCCACAGCTGGGTACACACGAAGGGACTCTATGGGGCATATTTATAAAGCTTCGTTAAGTTTTCGCGGCTGTTTTCCCTGACATTTCCGCATAAATCGTGTTTAACACGATTTATTAATGTCCGGAAACGGCCGTGAAAAGTTAACGAGGCGTTAACTCTTCACGTCGATACTTACCTGTTACCGCCGCTTCTATTTATAAAGCGGCAGTAACTGTTTCGCACTGCTAATATCGGCTGTTTTGAAGGTGGTGAAAGCAGCCGATACTAGCCTCCTGCGGCGGGGATGGGCAGGCAACCTGTGGCGGGTGCGACGCCCACCCTGTCCTCACGGTGACGCCCACCCTGCCCCGCGGTGACCACCCGCTTCCCAGCGGTAATAAAGTTTTTTTATACATATGCCCCTATGTCCCGATCGAGCATTCCCTACTGGCGAGCGCTCGTCCGGGACAAATGGCTTTTGGTTGCAGCTCTCAATAGTTCTCTATGGCGGTGCGCTCTTGCCATAGGAATGTGCCACCATAGGAATGTGCCTAGAGTTATATTGAGTGGATAAATTTTCAGAGTATTTTCAACCTGCCTCATGAGCATCTATTTTTTGTATTTTAGCTTTTTTTATATCATTTATTTTTTATATTGGCACGGTCTGTAGTGGTGTTGGGGGGGGGGGGGTTTAACACTTTTGGCAATGTCTTGGCTTCCCTGGAAAGTGATCTGCTATTCCCATTTATTGCTGCAATATAAAGTGAACACAACTGTAAAACTGCAATTGCAGAATTGCAGATTTTCTATAAATAAAAATTCTTCATTCCCAGCCACCAGCTTTGCTACCATAATAGATTCATTCATTGCACATGCACGGATATCGGAAGGCCGAAGGTTATTTTGTGGCATTTCTAACATGCAGGGAAATGGATCACCCTGAATCAATAAAGACAGACTGGGTTCAGAGGAGGCGAAACGCACTGTATGCGGATCCCTTTTGACAACATAATCCTGGTGTTTAAGGACAGTCTCGTATTGTATCCTGGACTGTTATGGTTATGGCTTATCGCTCTGTAAATTTTACACATTTGACGAAAAGCGTGCAATTTAGATGTAATCTAATGTCATAAAATAGGGATACAGCTGTAGATAAGGATTAGTTGCCCTTTTTTCCAAGCATCACACTGCTGTCCCTAAATGATCTGTGTTTCTAACTTGTATAATAAAATGTTACTAAAACTAAAGGGAAATATTTTAGTGGCTATAATTGGTCTGATGTGGCACAGTTCCTTGGAGTTCCTAGGACCATTGCAAACGGTACAAATCTAGCGGTGCCTACCAGGGTAAACACGTAAACATACCATAAAGGGAAGAGGGCACAAAATGTGTCCTCTCACAGAAAAAGACCCTTTAAAAAAGGCACTAAAGCATTGAGGTCCAAAAATATGCAAACCTGTTTATTGACATCCAAATAGATAAATTACACATTAACCCCTACCACCCCTATCCATACATATGAAATGTTAGGACAACAATAAAACCACCCTCATGACTCATAAATACTGTATACTAAAACAATACAATACTTAGAAACATATCGGCACTGGGCGTCCCCAAATGCCTATACCATTGTCCAGCATCAGTCCGATGTACCGATCCACATGAATATATCCAACTCTTCCTGCATATAACTTGAACTTATCACAACCAGGCGGGAAACATTATTGCTACATTCAATCGGGACTTACGTGAGAAGCCAGGACCCGTGAACCGGGACGGACCACACTCTTCACCCGATGGTAAGTACTTGGAAGCACGATCTTAGTAGTAGAATTAAGCTGGGTACACACGATGAGATATTTCGGTCCGATCGACCGATAGTTCAGTGTATCGGTCGATCGGACCGAAATTATCGCATCCGAAAGTGCCCATGTCCGATCGACCGTTCGTCCGAATCGGACGAAAGGACGATCGGACAGGGTGGAAAACCTCATCCGATCGTGCGGTCCTCTATGGACCGCACGATCGGTCGCGGTGACTATCGGACGCGGCTGCTTTTGCCGCGACCGACAGTCCTTCCTCCTGGCCGACCGTTCGAAAGTATCGAACGGTCGGTCAGGAGGAAAAATCGATAGGTGTGTACCCAGCTTTACAAGTCCATCTGCAGCCCGTTCTGGATTCCTCTGTCTAACATCTTTCACTGGCTCGTACACCGGATGCCTGATAGTCTCCCCACATACATGCAACCTACGCACGTTTCTTCAGAGTCTCCAGTGCCGATATGTTTCTATGTATTGTATTGTTTTAGAATAGAGTGTATTTGCACTGAACTTCCCCTTTAAGAAGAGAATGAATTGTAATATTTTATTTGCTACATATTTATCTATGTGGATTGAGCAATGAATATATTTGTGCATTGTGGCACTTAACTTTCCTGGATGGAAATGGTTAAACTAGGGAGTGAGTTTAGATTCCTCCCACTGTTGTTATATAGCTGCTGCTTCACTTGTTGATTGTTATCCCTGAGGAAGGGTCAATACGTCCCTCGAAACATTGGATTGCTTTGTGTATGAATAAACTATAGGGGTTCTCCCCCTTTCATCACCTGTTCACCCAAGTAGGTTCCCCGAGTAGGGTTCTGGTCTTCTGAATAGTGTTCTGGTTTCCCGAGTAGGGTTCTGGTCTTCTGAGTAGTGTTCTGGTTTCCCGAGTAGGGTTCTGGTTCCCCGAGTAGCGTTCTGGTTCCCCGAGTAGGGTTCTGGTTCCCTGAGTAGCATTCTGGTTCCCCAAGTAGCGTTCTGGTTACTCTCTTTGTTGTGCAGTGTGCACCAAGCTGGTCATGCAGCCCATTAACTACAAAGAACGTACAATCAACCATGAATAGCCAACATGTTCAATCATTCTATACAGATGAAAGTGAGAAAGGATTGGTTGTCACAGGCTGGCACAGGCAATAATGACCTGATCAGTCAAGGCAAAAATCTCGTCAACAACAACAGTCTGTGTCAACAACATACAAAAATTCACATTATTAATTAATGTTCTATCCATCGAAATTCTGAAAATCCTGAAATGTTTTGATAATCTCCAGTCACTGCTGTATTTGTATTTGAATAAAACCTCATCAGTTTCCTCCAAGAGTATCTATCATATATAATGATTAGTAGAGATGGGACCCAGACCCAACACTGAACCCATCAGTTCCGAAATCTGAATGTTCCGGCCGAAACCAGGTGGATCGTTCGGATTTCAGGACTTTCTGGACTTTGGAGTGCATTTTCGATGATTATCAAACGTTCAAGACTATTTTCAATACGCTTTGAAAATAGCCTTGAACGTTCGATAATTATTGAAAATGCGTTACGAAGTCACGAAAGTACGTTACGTTTTGGGATCTTTAGGATTTTTCAGAGATCTGTAAATTCGAAAACGGAACAAAACTTACCAGTTTCGGCCATGTCAAATTATTAGGTGTTGATCACAGAACATTTTATGGAAAAAAAACCACTTTTGTGCCAAAAATATATTTGGGAACTAAAAATATTTTTGTTTCCAAAGTGTTTTTTTGTTTACAAAATGATCTGGGAATAAACAGCACCCCATAGATATTAGGGTTATTTACATATTGTAAAGCAAAAGATGCACATTTTCGTATCAAGTATACATACTATATTTATACTATATTTATATATACTATATTTATTATAATATATATATATAATATATATATATATATAAACAAAAGGGCAAGCGGAGCACTCCTGGGTCTAGAAACCAATTTATTGATAACCTCAAAGTAGGCAGATGACCTACGCGTTTCAGCCCCTAGTAGTAGGGCCGTCCTCAGGGTGAGGACGGCCCTACTACTAGGGACTGAAATGCTAGGTCATCTGCCTACTTTTGAGTTATCAGTAAATTGGTTTCTAGACCCAGGAGTGCTCCGCTTGCCCTTTTGTTTATATGAACCTTTACACGGCAGCACCCGGGCAGCTGTATACAGGACGGAGTGCGGACGGGCACATTATTACTTTTATATATATATATATATATATTATATATATATATATATATACATTTAACGTACACAATCTATAGATACACACATGCTATCACATTTTGCAATATTTATAAACATGTATGTGAGTGTGGACAGTTCTATATTTAAGGCATGTACAAGAAGGGTAATGATCAGATATGCGTTTTGCAGGAGAAAGCTGTGTACAAACTTATCCTTAGGCTCCCCCAGCCCCCCACAGTGTCTGACACTCTCCCAGGGCCACAAGCAGATCAATTTTTTTATGAGTAATTCTGACTGATGCCATCGATTGATTCAGCCCCGTTGGCGCGTTGAGCTCCTGAAAACTTAATCCGCGTTGGGGGAGCCTGGAGGACAGATTTGGAAAAGACTTCTTTATTTTCTACAGCAACACAGGATTCTGACTTGCTAAATGAGGTTCGATATTGGTGTTGCTAAATAATAATAATTCTGCTGCCAAGAGGAAGAATAGAAAATTCTATTTTCACTGTTAATTAGAACATCTTTTCTGCTGTGAATAATAATACAGCCCCCAAGTTAATTACAATTGGTCCCTTGTGACACATTGACCCAGCTATAACATTTAATGAATGGATGGACGGTTTAACGGTGCTGGATTTGGTTTAGAGGGTCACAGTCTGTTAATCTAGTCACACATGGGTTAGTATAGGATGATCTGCCTATGATCATGGTTATCCTTACCCATTAAAACCGATTCTTTCATGCATGCACAAATGCAACATCGGTTAGTCCTGTATTCTTGCACATTGCCTGGTCAGTAATTAAGAGATTTACCTCACACTGATAATCATACAAGTTATTTAGAACTGACCACCTAGAAAAGTGTTTGGACATAAAATGTTAGGGCTGAAAGCAGAGGAGGCCATTGAATACTGATACCATGTTTTAGTGCTTAAATCTGGGTACACACTATTATTAAAAATGGACAAATCCATTGGATCCTACAGAATGGCCCCCTTATCTGTATAGTAAGTAGTGTAGAAACGTTCACCGTCGGCATTGGGAATGGTTGTTGACATCCGAAAATTTTCCTTGCCCACAGTCAGTCCCGTGTAGTAAAGTACAGGGTGTCAGCCAAAGGGAATGCGGCGGTCCCGAAATGTTTTCCATATACTTGACATAGGGAGACTGCTCGTTTGAAAAACGACAGACAGAATTTTAAAGATTCTGTCTGTCATCTTTTAAAGATTGTGACAGCGTGTACCCAGTTTAAGCCAGTAGCCTAATTATTGCATACAATGTTTGTCTGTTCCCAATTAAAAGGGAAGTAAAATCTGTATGCAGAGTGCTCTGTAGAAACACAATAGTAGGTTAAATCCACACCTAAAATGAAAAACTGGTGACTTATCAGTTATCTGACCACAATCCCAAATGCTTGTTTTAACATTTTACTACATTTGTAACCAGATATTTAATAAATACGTTTTTTCCATTCTGGCAAAGGTTTCTACCTCCTTTCTATGCTCAATGAGCTTTTTAAAAGCTTGAACATGTGCAGTGGAGGCAGCAGGTTGTGATGGTTGGTTGTGATGTCAGCAGTCACAGATTTGATTGACTGCATTGAGGAAGGAGCCATCTTACTCTGCCTTAATGAGGCCAATAATTAAACGTAAACATATGCAGGCTCAATTACCCAGATCCGCTGGGCAGTATATATGGAGTTAAAGTCGCACTAACCCTGTTCACTACTGGCTAGCGCAACTTTAAATCCATATTAGTGTCGGATGTGTGGATTACACAAAAATCTCCCGCGCATCCGACGCTCACAATTCAATATTGCGTTTGTGTTAGTTTTAGCTCTGGATTTTAACGCCAGCAAATAGCTTGCATTAAAATCCCGCAGTGGGCTTAACAGGATTTACCCAGATTCACAAACGCAATATTGAATAGCGAATGGAGCATTTCCCCAGAGGCTGATGGTTAATAATAATCTAATAATGCTCTGAATATATAGGTTGGAGTTGGGGGAAGGTAACCAACACGGGACCAATTTTTTGTTTTAAGGGTGGACATGCCCATTAAATTCATTGCAACATGGTCTATTGAGTATATTACAAAGCCAATACAACAGCACCCTCCAGTCCCTGACCACAGTCAGTCATTAGGAGTCCAGCTGGCCCCTGCACTTATTCAACACGCTATTTACACACCTCACCATGAGTGACCTCTATAGGGGTTAAACCTTAAACCATACACCTCCCAATCAAAACTTTATCTGGACTTTATCAGGACTTTGATCAAATTCCACCCCTCTGCACCATCTATCGTGGGCAGGTATATGTGCCCCAGATAATGCAACTAAGGATGGTTTGTGGAAGAATTTAATGATCAGTCTTGTCCCCATCTGTTCCATAGACTTCCCAATATCTCTTGGCAGTCTTATCAAATAGACGACCATTCACGGGTCAATATTTTTATCGATGATTGATTTTGATGGATTTTGTGTTGTAATGCCAGAAGATTTTCCTATACATTTTTTGGAAGAAGGTTTAATTATTTGATTGGTTGGGAAAAGCTTTTATCATCTGTTTTAAAAAGACTTTGCTGTGTTTAAAGTTCAATCAGAAAGATAGAATCTGCCCAGAACGTGTCCAATCATTATCCAATAGAAAGATGTCTGACCCTTCATCCAGACTCAGAGACATAACAGCTAACCTTCCATCCTCCCTGTCCTTTATGGCTCCTAGCACTTTCCTTTGGACATTTTTGTGTGTGTGTTTTTGAATTATTTAACATTTGGATCTGTAGCTCTCTGGTCTGGAATTATAATTGGTTTCTGGGTGCCAGGGTCAGGGAAATAGACAGCAAAGGACCCAAATAGCAAAATAATTAGTCAAAATATCAGCAACACAAAAAATAAAGTTTTGAAATTAATTTGTTTCCTGGCCTTTAGGCTGACACACAACTGTAAATATCAACTATAAAGTTAATTCCTTAAAAAAATTATAATTATTAGGCCAACTTCCCCTTTAATTAACATCACCCAATGTGCAATATAAAAATCTATACTTACCCTCCCACCCCTAAAAATCCAAAACCACAATAGTAACTTAGCTGCCCAATGTTCCAGAAAGAAGATACTCAGTACAGAGTTCCCCTCAATCTTCTTCCAAAGGTTGCTGCCTCCTTTTAAAGCTATGCAAGATCACAGTGGAGGCAGGTCGGTCAGCCACAGTCAGTCCTTGGTCATGGCTGAGCCAGAAGAAGATGGTAAACATGAACTATATATCTTGTTTATTCTGGGGAGTGGTCATGCCCTTTAAAAGGGAAACTATACCATTCCCATCCACCCTCCCTCCACCTATAGTACCCAAGCTGGTCTATGGATCCCCATTGAATACTATTGTGGTAGCTTACTACCGTTTGGTATTCTGCAGCCGAACATTCCTCAATTAACCAGCTTTTGCCGTAAAATGTACTACCGTGGCCATACATTTACGGCCGCTGTCGTTCATTAGTGATAACGTGTGGTATCTCTAACTTGTGGCATCTCACATTTATGAATATGGCCTATTGTTCCTATCCCCTGGCTTTGCTCTATTTTACCCAAACCAAAAAGACCAGATTGCAGTGCCACCCTCTACTGGGATTTGGTCCCTCTTCTTCCACCTAGCTAACAAGTTATTGAAGATTCCAGAACTTGTAAAGGTTTTCAAACGCAATGACAATAAAATGATAGATTTTCCATAGTATGGGACTGATCCTTCCCTACCATAGACTTGCAGATTGTTCCGCAAAATCCCTGTCATACTGTATCTTCTGCTTAAATTCGGATCTTACATTTGTTTCTCCTTTAAATCGTAATAGAACAAATATACGTTATGCGTCTCCTGGTGACAGATTTTTGCCATCCTGCCGCACAGCCCTTTAAGTTATGTAGAAATAATAAACATTTTGATTTACTGAATCTACAGATAATGTTGGCAATACATCATTTTCCATTTCTATGATGAATCCAATGTGCGATAACACAAAAAATGAAACATAAAACACTGAATATAATGGGAGTTTAAAATAAAGACAAAGACACTAATGCATTATCCAAAGGTCGTGACAGAGAACTATTGTCATAGGGAACCACTAGCACATTCTCCAGATATCCAACGCTAATACGGGTTTTCTTTAGGAAGGTAAATGGCTTCCCTTCCGCTGTGATTAAAGCTTTCTCATAGACTCAGAAGGCAGGCAATTTCCAGACCAGCTTTCATAGAAGTAAATTCTACCTTTTATCTTATAATGGCATGCCTTCTTCCTTTTATCTTCTCAATGCTAATTACTAATAGAGATTCATTTGTTTAGCATTACCTAATGCACTTACATTGATATCTATTGTAGCTGTCCATACAATATTATGTAGCAATAGCCGGCAGGGTAATGTTAATAAACACACTGGGTAGTAATACTGAATTTTAGAAAGGATCAGATCAGTACTTACAATATTAAAGAGCGTTTCAAGCTTACCATTGTGTTTTAGATCTATTAGAGCTAATCTACAGATGTTTTAACTGACCGGTCTGTTCATTTAATGGCATAGTAATTGGAATTATAGCAGCTGCAGTTATAAGGCAGACTAATCAGAAAGTCATGTTGCCCAGTTTATAAAAGGATCAAAATAAAATGATTTGATGTGTAAGCTCTTCGGGGCAGGGATCTCATTCCTAATGTGTATATTTTTATGGAAAAGTATCCGTCATTTATACATATGTATTCTAAGCTAGGTATGAAACTTTATTTAATTTGTAATTATCTGTATAAATGTATACTCTGTCTTACAGAGCTGCGTACGGCGCTTAATAAATAAAATTATACTATATACAATAAATAGGGGTAACTGGATTTTTTAGTTAGATTTGTTAGATCGGACATGTCATGGACAACCCTATGGTGTTCAATGGACCATAAATTCACACTGGATGAAGTCCAAGAGTCTACAGATCAGTATATTGCTCTAAATGTCATCGGGAATATCAAGCCTTAGGCTGTGTTCACACATTTGTACAAATCGGGCAAATTATGTTCCAGATATCGGACTGCGTAATTGATCATGCAAATTTGCAGACAATCAGTTTTAAACAGTGATCTGTCTGTTAAGTTAAAGATTTGGCCCATATGTATGCAGTTTTAGGCCTGGTAAACACGGGGTTGGTTAAAATTGTGATCTCACATGTCTGTAAACTTTGGTGATTTTTCAATAATCTGCAGGACCCCTCGTACCAAAATATCTGCGGTACAATGTTTTTTCATACAGTTTTTTTTATCAGTAGTGTGTTGGTCTGAAAGGTCAAAAATGACCTGTATGTAAATGACCTTGGGCTGTGTACACACATGGGCGATATCAGCCAAAAATGAATTAACGGATTGGACATAGCAGAAATGTTTACCTGAATGTGTGATTTTAAATGAACCACCAAACAGACTATAGTTATGTAGACACGGTGAGATCCTTTGTCCTGGCAGACAGTTCGGCACATTGACAGGTCAATCAGGATGAAGGACTGTCAGTTGCGGCCAATGTAGCCACAGTCAGCAAATGGTCAGCCCAAGTCATCAAATATCTCGGCCTGACCTACCGAAACGCTGAAATGGCGGTTCAGCTGCATTATTGGATGGTGTGTACCCGGCTTAAAGGTCTTGGAATCTGCTGGTGTGTACACATCCATAGTTGGCTGTGAGTCCAAGCCCTTAAACAGAGCTGTAGAACACAAGTAAAGTCATTGTGCTATTGTAAATTTCTGTTACCTTAAATGATTAACCTGTGTGTTTCTGCTATCTTATCTGTACCTGCACATAAAGTTGCTTTACAGGTTTACCACCTGGGAAGTTAAGACGTTACCTGCTTCTAAATAAACTAATCAGTAGGACCAACTGCTTGAGTAATGAAAACTTTGGATAGTGAAAAGCTTCTGTGTTCTGCCTTTATCCTACAGATAAAACAGTATTTATCTCCTGAACATAGGTGGAAAAGCTTAGCAAAGACCAGGTATAAAGTTGGGTACACAATACCAATGTCTGTAAAGGATTGTACACATGCACGATGTGTATCCCGAGCACTGACCCCCACCAACAGCTACACGCGGCGAAGAATTGTCCGTGTGTACGAGTTTGGTCAGGGGTCATTCATCCATCCGCTGGGTGGATTAACGAACAACCTAGCATTGCAACCAAAAAAAACTAAAACCAGCACTGCAACAACAAAAACTAAATCCAGCACTGCAACAAAAAAAACTAAATCCAGCACTGCAACAAAAAAAACTATAACTAGCACTGCAACCAAAAAAAACTAAAACCAGCACTGGAACCAAAAAAAACCTAAAACTAGCACTGCAACCAAAAAAAATTAAACTAGCTCTGCAACCAAAAAAAATTAAACTAGCTCTGCAACCAAAAAAAACTAAAACTAGCACTGCAACCAAAAAAAAAACTAAAACTAGCACTGCAACCAAAAAAAACCTAAAACTAGCACTTTTGTTTTGCACCAAAAAAAACTAAAAACTAGCACTGCAACCAAAAAAAACCTAAAACTAGCACTGCAACCAAAAAAAACCTAAAACTAGCACTGCAACCAAAAAAAACCTAAAACTAGCACTGCAACCAAAAAAAACCTAAAACTAGCACTGCAACCAAAAAAAACCTAAAACTAGCACTGCAACCAAAAAAACTTAAGCTAGCACTGCAACCAAAAAAAACTAAAACCAGCACTGCAAAAAAAAAAAAACAAAAGCTAGCACTGCAACCAAAAAAAACTAAATCTAGCACTGCAACCAAAAAAAACTAAAACCAGCACTGCAACAAAAAAAAACTAAAACCAGCACTGCAACCAAAAAAACACTAAAACCATCACTGCCCTAAAAAATACACAAAAAAAGCACTGTAACCAAAAAAAACTAAAACCAGCACTGCAACCAAAAAGCACTAAAACCAACACTACAATGAACTAGAATGGTCACCAATTAACCAGTATTACTAGTCATATACTAGTCAACCTGCCAGTGTTGGTCACACAATAAATGGTCCAGGCTGGGTAACATTGCAGGAAAGTTGACAGGTACGTTGATAATACGGCTGATATCGAACATTAACCAAATATCAGCACAGTGAATAGTCAGTTTATCAAACCATCTAATAATTAGAGATGTGTTTTCTATCCAACCATGTTTAGTAAATTACGTTTTTAGATTTTGTTGAGTGAAAACAATCATTATTATTTAAATTGCTTATCTATATTACACATACTTAGGTATTCTGCAAATTGTCTTCATTTTAAAAAAAACTGTTTATTTCATTCTATTTGCTATGTGTTACTGTATTGAGTATTGAGCCAGTATTGAGCTGACATTTCAGGTTCTGCAATGGTCCTTCTTCCCAGGATGCCCCACTTCCTTGGAATGGTCCTAACGGTAATTTCTACTGATTGGCTGCTGGGTCGGTCAATCATGCTCAGATCTCTACTGAGGAATGGTTGGGCAGATTATGGTCATTGAAATTGGAAAATACTCTCTTTTTTAAAATAAATAAATTGGTCATGCAGTAAATCTGATCCAACCTTGTGATTGACTGAAATATTAATGATCATTCCTCAGACTTCTCCCACTCAATTATACTTGGTTTATAAATGTATTGACAATTAATTATTAAACTACACACCAGCCAATATTTTTTTAGATTCACTGCACTTTCGATCAGTCGGCTGAAAATATCAGCTGGTGTTTGGCGGCCAGCAGCAACCGACATCGATCGTTCGTTTGTCCGGATCTCACAAACAAACAATTGGATGTGTCGGAAAATTCCGATTGATCGTGCGGTTCCCTATGGGGCCACACAATCAATCTTTCACAAATTTGGCCGCGGCCGAATTTGCCGCGACCGTCGGACATTTGCCCAGCCGAGTGCTCGCTTGTAGCAGGCGCTCGGTCAGGACAAATAGTCCGGCCATGTGTACCCAGCCTTACAGAACAGTAGCTGAACAATCTACAATTCTCAGAATTTCAACTGTGATTTTCTGATAGGATTGTTTTCAGGCAGTGGCATAACTAGGAATCACTGGCCCCCCAGCAAAACTATAATAGCGGAGGCTAGGGGAGGCTGGAAGGAGGCTATATCTGTCATAGGAAAATAAGATGATGGGCCCCCCTGGCTCCCGGACCCATTTTCAAATTTATAATTAAAGCAATTAACCCCATGGTAAAATCAACCTAATTAAAGGATTTTGCTTCCCCTTTATTATCGCAGTCAACCAAATACATTTTATTCCCCTAAAATATTAGCAATTCTTATAGTTTGGCTATAAATCTGTTAGATTTTAAAATTCACAGAGCTGTGTGCATGTCAAATTGCTTATTCAATAGTGTGAGCCTTGGCCCTACCTTAGGGTATTCAGCCATTGATTACTTTTCACAATGGGAATCGTTGGTACTTGGGAGAAATTAACATTAGCACAGATAAAGTCTTGGAAACAAACAAGCATTAAGCGTACAGCAGCCCTTCCATCCTGTTAAAGACGTAAAAGTTTGCAGAGCAGATGAATTTAATTATCAAGGTGTTGACTGTATTAATGGAATGGCCAATACATTAAAGGGCACTACATTTCAGGAAAGCTCATTTCAGCACTCAAACAAAATCTCTTTAACAAATAGATCAGGATTATACCTTTTAAGATAAAATAGCGCACTTAAACGGGTCTGCTTCCTATATATCAGCTACTGACAGTTCTTAATGGCATACTATACGAAAGAAAAAATTAAAGGGTCTCTCCACTGTAAAAAAAAAAAAAAGAAAATTGCTGTTTACTTTTATTGAAGAGCGGGAGGTAAGACACAGCTCTTTTACCTCCCGTTCTTCAATGAAACTGAGGGCTAGGCCACACTAGCAAGTTTTTCGCACATTTGCGCACGCTAACATATAAATCACGGGAATGTGAAGATTCCTGCAATTTCCTATGCACATGCAATTGCATGTCCGTTTGCGTTTTGCATTCAAGCATTTTTTTCACGCAATCGCGTGTTTTCTCTTTGTATGCACAAACACAAAACAACGCGCAAGAACGCACAAAAATGCATGTGCAGGGGTACCCTTTAAATCAATTATTTTCTAAACATTAAAAAGGTATAATCTGATTGGCTCCTACAAATTAACAGCAAGGGCACATTTTGCACCTCTTATGAAATAAGCATGTACGTGTTTAACTCGGGTAAACTGAAAGGCATTGATCAGAGAAGTAGAAAAATCATTCAGAACCTACAGAGATGACAATAAATGTCATAAGCTAAAAATAAGAACTGCCCTGAATATATATTACTGCTGCAATGTGTCTGAAACAATTTGTGGTTTAGGTTTCTAAGTAGCAGATGCAATGTGGTATAAATAAACACAAGATTACTGTCTGGTCACTGTTTGCAGTTCTATTCAGTGAATTTTTGATTGAGGACAGTCCTAGTGTGGTCAGTGTAATGTTGGCCGGATATTATTTAGATGTAAACGCTATTTTGATCGATATAGTACGATGCATATTTCTGTCAATTATCCCATTCGTGTAATGTTTTTTACCACTGATGTTGCACTAGATCTTCGTGAAACGTATCTAACAATACTAAGGTCCCTATTTATAAAGTCAAGGTTTGCTAAGTTGCGATACTGCGCCTTTAACAATCAGCAATTTTATGACCAAAATGCAATTCTAATTGGTATGGTAAAATTATGATCACAATTGTACATTTGCAATTGAATGATCGCCTGTACAATACCATTGGGGTAGTTTATTACCGCATGGTATTGTACGGCCAAGCGGTCGTAAATGGGAACTTTTTTACGATTGAAATTACATTCTAAGATCACATGGACAGTTCTATACATATTTCAGAAGGATTCAATATTCAAATCTATTTGATCATCAAATTGACTGCAATGTCAAGCAAATATATGGCCAGTAGGCATGCAAAGCTATGAATTGTTGAATAGAACAGAATAGATATTCTGTAGGAAAATCTACCTTTCTGGCTGGGTCCACCTGGGCGAGCTACAGAGACCGGCTTCCATCAGGACGAGAACGCGAATACGTAGGAGGAGACGGAAAAAAAACAAACGCAGGTCTGGGAAGCCAAAGATCGAAAAGCTTTTAGAGACGGAAGGTTCAGGCAATGTCATCAATCTTTCTAGTCAAGTACTGTCTGTGTCTGAAAGAAGTCTTTAAAGTAAAGGTTTGAATTATATACCAGATGCTAAATGTAACCAATTTGAAACTTTAATAGACATCAACCGATATATAAGACGATTAGTACTCACTAGACAATTTGCAATGACCACTCGGTACCGGTACAAACTGATGCTTCTATTCCCATCGAGAAAACACAACAGCAGCCTCTGGGTTGTAATAAATATGACACAAACTGGTTGTTTAAGGATATTAAGCTATGTGTGCAACTAAATGAATTGAGTCAGGCTTCTAAAATGTATAATGATAATAATATTGTGCATACTAACCTACAGGATTTACCCTATACAGAGTAAAGGAACTAATGTGGACGTATTTCATAAAAAGTTGACCAAGGAGGTGGAGAGGATTACACACCAAGAAGGTAAAATGGGTAACCAAAGGAATGTTTGTAACAATAATAACTATGTACATTCTAATTTAACTGGGTTGGAACAGATATCTCTACAATATACTGTGTATAAAAAAATCCTGATTTGGTGGTGAGATCGGCGGACAAGGGGGGGGGTGTGGTGGTTTGGATAAAACCGCATATAAATCAGAAGCCCTTGGACAGCTTAATGATGAGAATACCTATGTATGCTTGCCGGGTGATCCCAATTATAAATACAAAGAATTCCTTTTTCGTTTAAGTAGCTATGGGCACGCTGTTGAAGTTTTGAACGAAAAATGGATATACAAACATTAAGAACTGTGGTACCAGAACTCCCATTTTTTACTGGTTACCGAAAGTTCATAAATCTATTGAAAATGTACAAGGAAGACCTATAGTATCTGGTGTGTGGTCTGTCAATGAGAGGTTAGCCCAGTATGTGGACAAATTACTTATCCCTATGGTTATGGAACTTCCGAGTTATGTTCGGGATTCCACAGACATAATTAATAAGATCACATGGATCAATTGGAAACCCAACTATCTTTGGGTTACTCTTGGTGTGACTGCCTTATACTCATCGATTGAACACGAGAGAGGGTTAAGTGCAATTGATTATTGGCTGAACAAGAGTCTGTTATATGGCCGAGATCAGAAGGAGTTCGTTTGGCAATCTCTAGAATATCTCCTGCACTCAAATTTCTTCATGTTCGATAATAAATATTACCTAAAGAAGAGGGGGGCTGCAATGGGGGCGAAATTTGCCCCATCATATGCCAACCTCTTCATAAGCATGGGGGAACAATTGTTTATCTATGGTGATTGCAATCCTTTCCACTCCAATATTGTCGCGTACTTTCGTTACATCGACGATTTGATACTGATCTGGGAAGGTGAGAGCTCCCAGATTGACCTATTCGGCAAATATTGTAACAGAAGTAATTGGGGCATTTCTTTTACTTCCCACATGTATTAACAGTCCATAGAGTATCTTGATGTTTTATTTGTCTCAAATGGAGACAAAATCCAATCTAATTTATACAGTAAGGCTATAACACGGAATTCCTTATTGCACGCGCGTTCTAATCACCCTAGAACGGTGGTACAAGGGATACCGTATGGGCAATTTATCCACCTTAGAAGCATTTGCTCATCCTGGGAATCCTTTCAGTTTCAAGCTATGGCTCTGTGGGGCCGATTTATCAAGAGGGGTTACAAGAGCTCTAATATTAAAAAAGCTTATGATAGAGCTGTTCTAAGCGATAGGAGAGAGTTACTAATACCTAAGAAAAATAAGAAACAGAACTCCCCTCAAAATATCGCATATGGTGGTAACTCCCCCTCGTCCCCCTCACTGGTTCTGACATAAATTAAGGATGCATATAAGGTCTGCAAGGCAGTGAGGAATTTGTGGCAAATTTTGCTTCATGATCCCATTTTAGGACAAGTTTTACCCAAACTTGGTTAGATTACCCTGGTAGTTATAAGTGTGGACAGGGTAGATGTAGGATGTGCCCCTTAATGTTGAGTTCAAAAAATTTCAAGAGCTCATACCCCTAACAGGAATTTAAAATGAAGTTCCATTTAAATTGCAAAACTTCTTAAATTGTGTACCTAGTGACATGCGAATGCCAGCTACAGTACGTTGGTAAGACCATTAGGCAAGCCTCTGAACGGTTTGCCGAACATTTGAGTGCCACCACCAGAGGGGATTTAAATTCAGCGGTTGCCAAACATTTAATAGAGGCTCACGAAGGACGTAAATGTGTAAAATTTCAAGTTATTGACAGAGTTGTTAATGAAGCACACAATGGAGATAGGCATAAATTGTTACTGAAATGGGAAGCTTTTTGGATAAATCATTTGGTAACTATAGCCCCCCCATGGACTTAACAGAGAATGGAAGGTCTCCTGTTTTTGGATCTCTAATTCTTTAGTGCATTGGGAGACGTGGGCCCATTATACAGTATATTTCATTGTTTACAGGTAGCAAACTTTAGAGTTTACAAGTTTTAATAGTGGCATAGTTTTAAGCCTTTGTATCTACACTGTGCTACAGTCTAACTGCTACCGTGTGTGTTGTTACATACTTAGCTGGTTGTTTCATACTTACCTTTTTGCTCTCTGTTTATATCCAGATTCTGGGAGACTGTTCACAGTATTTCGCTGCATACTGATATGAAGTTTAGTGCTTACATCGTTCTGTTCACACGTTGGCCTTATGCTCATGATAGCTTAAACAAGTCGGCTTATCCTGAACTATTATAATATATATTTTATATTTTATATGTTCTGATGTTTTTAGTGTTTGCACCTTTGCATTTTGTACACTGGATGGTGTGATGATGATTATTTGTTAATTTTTATTTATTTATTTTTGCATTTTCTGCTTACCCGAACATCTGTACCGGTTTTGGTTTTCTCCCTCTCCCCTTTTCTAGGTGTCTTTACCTTTTGCCTTACGCCCGCCTCCTGTTTTAGTTTACTGCGGGTGTATTTAAGGGAGTGTGGAGGAAGAAACTCTGACGTCACGAAACAAGTAAGGTGGTGCCTCGCTCGTACCACGCTCCTCTCCTCTTTGTGTGTACATGTATCCAGCGGTACAACGCCGTGAGTGCTTTTTACTTTGTATGTGAATAAAGTCTAAGTTTTAGCTAAGTACGTTGTAGCTCACTAATCTTTTTGGACTTGGGCGAGTGGGTCACTCGCATTGAACTAATATTAAGTAGTTACCTCCTAAGTTAACAGAAAGGAGGGCTTGGCATAGCTGGGCATGTTGGTAATAGCTGGCAGTGCACTATAGTCCGGGCTCGTACTGCTATTATAAATTATCTCTGTGTCTGACCTTCTCGAATGTACAATTTGGAAACTGTTTCAGGACAATGTGAAACTATTGAGCAATACAGTGTTCTTTCAAAATAATCTCACCATAAAAATATCTTGACATCCAGAGACAATCGTGATCGAAACAACTCAGCACCAGCAAAGTATTATGAGCATGTTAAAGTGGAGGGGAAAAAATACTGACATGAAGGTAGAGACTGGGGATATCGTAATTTATAATTCATATATTATATATCAGTCAATGAGATATTCTCATTGGAATTAAATTCCCTTTCTGTCACATAAGAGCTGCCTAAAGCTGGGTATACACAGTCCCATACACAGATTAATCTGTCTGTCCTCTGTCTACACACAATCACAAGCGTTTTCCCTATATTAAAGGGCATGTCCACCTGTTATAAAAACTTTTGGTATGTTGTAGGGTTAGTTCTCCAGCCACAACCGCAATAATCTTATATCCAGAAAGTCCCCCGATAATTACTTACCTTACCTTTATCCTTCGCCACACAATCCCGGCCCTCTGCTTGCATAGAACTGCAGGCAGAGGGCTGGACCGGCAGCTGCGTCTGTAATTGGCTGAGAGGCAGCCAATCATGGACACTGCTGCCGGCCACGAGGGGAGTTTCTGGATATAAGATTATAGCGGTTGGGGCTGAGGGAACTAGCCCTACAACATACTAACAGGGTTTTATGGTAGGGGGAGGGAGACCAAATCGGGAGGGAGAGGGAGGGGGCGAGGGCTGCAGTGCGCATGCCAAACATCTCCCGGAGGGGAGACAGGTGGCAGAGTCCTATATGGACTCTGCTATCCTCCTGGTGGACAGTTTTTCAGACTTTGGGGGGGGGAATCCAGGAGAACCATTTGGAGCTGGGATGTAAGGTAAGGATTATATTACACTACACAGTGGGGCCAGTAGTGGGGGGGATTATAGTTTTGGGGGTGGACATGCCCTTTAAGTATAGGGAGTTTGTTCATGATTGCCACACACCTATCAATTGTTTGTGACTCCCTATATTACATTACAGGAGGCTGACCATGATAGATGGAAATTATCCGGGTGTAAAAAACGTTTCCGATGCAAACGCTGACCGTACTTCGGACTCGGAAAAGGTTGTTTCGTATGTACACACAGTACCGAAAAAGGACTGATCCCATTGGTACAGATTGATTTGCAGAATTGGCTTGTTGTGGTAATGACAGGTTCATAGCTTTAAAAGTGGCCTAGATAAGTTTCTAAAACTAAATAATATTGAGAATTACTGGTATTAATACATATACTGTAGTTCTGGTTGGTACGGGGATACTATATAATATTTAGAATTACTGGCATTAATACATATACTGTAGTTCTGGTTGGTACGGGGATACTATATAATATTGACAATTACTGGTATAAATACGTATACTGTAGTTCTGGTTGGTTTAGGGATACTATATAATATTGACAATTACTGGTATTAATACATATACTGTAGTTCTGGTTGGTACAGGGATACTATACAATATTGAGAATTACTGGTATTGATTTGCAGAATTGGCTTGTTGTGGTAATGACAGGTTCATAGCTTTAAAAGTGGCCTAGATAAGTTTCTAAAACTAAATAATATTGAGAATTACTGGTATTAATACATATACAGTAGTTCTGGTTGGTACGGGATACTATATAGTATTGAGAATTACTGGTATTATTACATATACTGTAGTTCTAGTTGGTACGGGGATACTATATAATATTGAGAATTACTGGTATTAATACATATACTGTAGTTCTGGTTGGTACAGGGATACTATATAATATTGAGAATTACTGGTATTAATACATATACTGTAGCTCTGGTTGGTACGAGGATACTATATAATATTGACAATTACTGGTATAAATACGTATACTGTAGTTCTGTTTGGTAAAGTGATACTATACAATATTGAGAATTAGTGGAATTAATACATATACTGTAGTTCTGGTTGGTACAGGGAATAATACATATATTGTAGTTCTGGTTGGTACGGGGATACTATATAATATTGAGAATTACTGGTATTAATACATATACTGTAGTTCTGGTTCGTACGGGGATACTATATAATATTGAGAATTACTGGTTTTAATACATATACTGTAGTTCTGGTTGGTACAGGGAAACTATACAATATTGAGAATTACTGGTATTAATACATATACTGTAGTTCTGGTTGATACGGGATACTATATATTATTGAGAATTACTGGTATTAATACATACTGTATACTGTAGTTTTGGTTGGTACAGGGATACTATATAATATTGACAATTACTGATATTATTACATATACTGTAGTTCTGGTTGGTACGGGATACTATATAATATTGAGAATTACTGGTATTAATACATATACTGTAGTTCTGGTTGGTACAGGAATTCTATATAATATTGAGAAATACTGGTATTAATACATATACTTTAGTTTTGGTTGGTACGAGAATAATATATAATATTGAGAATTACTGGTATTAATACATATACTGTAGTTCTGGTTGGTACGGGGATACTATATAATATTGAGAATTACTGGTATTAATACATATACTGTAGTTCTGGTTGGTACGGGTTACTATATAATATTGAGAATTACTGGATTAAGACATAACCTGTAGTTTGGTTGGTACGGGATCATATTATATTGATAATTACTGTTATTAATACATATACTGTAGTTCTGGTTGGTACAGGGATACTATATAATATTGAGAATTACTGGTATTAATACATATTCTGTAGTTCTGGTTGGTACACGGATACTATATAATATTGAGAATTACTGGTATTAATACTTAAACTGTAGTTCTGGTTGGTACAGGAATTCTATATAATATTGAGAATTACTGGTATTAATACATATACTGTAGCTGTAGTTTTGGTTGGTACACAGATACTATATAATATTGAGAATTACTGGTATTAATAAATATACTGTAGTTCTGGTTGGTACGGGACACTATATAATATTGAGAATTACTGGTATTAATACATACTGTATACTGTAGTTTTGGTTGGTATGGGGATACTATATAATATTCAGAATTACTGGTATTAATACATATACTGTAGTTCTGGTTGGTATGGGATACTATATAATATTGATAATTACTGTTATTAATACATATACTGTAGTTCTGGTTGGTACAGGGATACTATATAATATTGAGAATTACTGGTATTAATACGTATACTGTAGTTCTGGTAGATCCAGGGATACTTTTCCGATTGCCATTTGGAGTCAGAAAGGAATTGTTTCCCCTTTTAACCTGTTTTTTTTTTTGCCTTCCCTTGGATCAACTGTTAGGGTTAAAAAGGAAGGGGAAAAGGTTGGACTTGATGGACACGTGTCTTTATTCAACCTCAATGTTACTATCTACTTTGCCTGCAAACATCAGATACACTGAAGAAGAAACTCTATACAGTCTAATCCTTTATTTAGTTAAAGGATCATGTCACATCTAACATCTAGGTTTGGAAAAAATCTCCTACATGTTTACACCAATTAATTTTCCCCTACATACAACATCCCTTTAATGTCCCTTTAACATACAATGCATAGAAGAGGAATGCCTTTTAAGAGAATTTTTTTCGTTGACAACTGGTTGGTGATGCTCATCTTAAACCTACAATGCAATGGAAGAGGAAAGCAATATAACAGAAATGTGAACAGCAATAAAATACCAACAAATGTGTCATATGCCAGCAATAGGCTCCCCTACAAAAATGTTCCAATGTTAGTATGTAAGGGCTAGGTCACACTAGCGCAATTTATCATAACAATCACACTTGCGATCCGTTATCGTATGAGAATGGCAGCACATGCATGTCAATGAGGATGGCCACATTACATGCTCTGCACTGCGATGCGTTTTTTGAGCGCATGTGTACACCGTTTTTTTTTGAGTATTGCGTGCACCCCGATTACGCACTATCGCACGGATTGCAGCTCAAACAGACAGTAACACATGCTGAACATGCACTGATGCACGCTTTTTACACGGTTGGCGTCAGGGCCGCCTCTCTAATGAGGCAAGGGGAGCGGCACCCTGTAGGGAGGAAGCAGAATTCTGGCCTCATGTGCCTAAGGCCCAGATGCCAGTGTGGCCCATAAATGCCATTTGTAAAAAAAAACACGCATTTTCGGGAGGCACTGTCACTTTAAATAGCAGGGGAAGCCATGACTTTCATTGCACAACAGAATGCAGGTACGACTCCTCCCTCCCCCTCCCTTCTGACTGGCAACTGTCAATGAATCAATGTTGGGCATCATTTACCATTCACTGTGGGCATCAGTTACCAGTCACTGTGGGCACCATTTACCAGTTAAAACCCCTCCAACTTCTGGACAAGCCACACCCCACTTCCAGACAAAGCATCACCCACTTACAATTATAAAACCACACCCCTTCTGGGGGGGCGAGGGAGAGGCAGCTTTTGGGATTTTTTTTTCAGGTGCCAAAAAGTCTAGAGATGGCCCTGGTTGGCGTCTGGCATAGTGTGGCCTCAGCCTAAAGATAAAAAAAATGCTCAGTGCACAAGTTTCTTGTAAAAAGTGACAGGGGCGTAACTGAAAGGGCCCGGGCTCCCCAGCGAGTTTGGTTGCCAGGCCCCTGACTCCCTCCTCCGCAGACTTCCAAGATCCCTGCAGTATCAAACCTCTTTTAAGAGCTGATCGCGGGTATGAAGAAAACATGTTTTCTTTATATGCGTGACCAGCTCTTAAAAAAGGCTCAATACTGCAGGGATTTGGGCTTGTGGTGGGCCCTACTACCGTCCGGGCCCCAACCGCTGTAGTTACGCCACTGAAAAGTGACCATCCGTTTGAGACAGACGCGATCATATATTCTGTGTATGAACAGCTAATACTTTCCTTTGAATAAAACTATCAGGAACATTTAAAAGGATCCATCATCAGGGCCGAACATTTTTCTAAAAGTGCCTGTTTAACAAAAGGGTAAAAAGAAAGAGCACATTCCACAAAAACACGCCTTTACCTTTAAAAAAAGCTTCCTTTCATCTGCACGCTATTTAAAGGGACATTTTTAGTAATTAGCCCATGCTGAAAAAGGTCTAAAGGTACAAATTATTGTTTTCTTTTAAAAAAAATTCAAACTGCTTCATATTATAAAAGCAATTTTTTTTTCACAAATAAATCTTAGATGTTTATTGTAATTAAATAAATCCTTTAGATAAATAGCTTGACATATAAGATCCAGACAAATTTAAACGAGCTGGCAATTAGACTTTGGCTGTACAGTGTATGGCCATAAAGCTCTAATACAAAGGCCCCATTCTTCTGTAAGGAACGGGTTAAAGGAACATGTGGAGGAAAAAAAATGTCAGATCTGGTCGCTAGTTCTTAGGTTTCCATATGTTTGTAATGGGTTGAAATGCGATGAACTGGTCACATCGCTTCACATAACACAAATAGACCGGGCCAAATGGTGAACCTCAAGAGAAATGAAAGTCCACCGAGGAATCATTTGATACCCAGTCCAGCTTGGCTACATTTGGAACTCGCTTTTAAACCGCTCCATTTCGTTCTAATAATTTTTAATGCTTTATTTTTCTTTTCCCCCTGACATACATGTTGACGTCTGTGGGGCACAAAGCGGTATGTGTGTGTGTTATTGAAAGGTCTTTTGCAATCGATTAAGTTGTCTTCATTTTTTAAATGATGCAGCTGCTCAAACACAAGCAGAGAGTGCACAAAGTGATGTTAGGTGAGCTTCTGTCGTCACTCATGCATCGCTCCCCCCCCCCCTACTCAAAGGAAACTGAAGAATAGGAGGAGGCCAATGAAAGAAAAGATTCAGAAAGACTGACATATACGTCTCTCTCTGTGTATCCTTTCTTCCAGACATGCTTGAAAAACAGGGCAAATTAGGGAATGCATCACTGGGAACCAGAGAGGGGAAAAAAATATTATCAGCAAACATGAAAAGTTCTACATAACTGAAATAAATTGGACTATATATTTCTATATCCAAAATTTATATTATTGTAATTTATATTCTGATGCATCATTTTAACAGCAAAGTTAACAAGTGACCTTCCAGTTGTTTCTGAAGTTTAACCAATCAGGTTACAGAGTTTATTCAACAAACTGAATCACTGTGATGGATTGGTTGGCTTGGAACTGGTACAAGGCATTCTGTATGTTTGCTAATAAACAGCCTCATTTTATAAATGTCATTTATATTGGTAGTTGCATTTATTTCAATGTTTATTTGTTTATTTAGAACTTAATCCTTGGATCCTTTTTCCAAATCTACAAGCACTTGGAACCTCTATTCAATATCACACTTGTGGCTCTAAGTCAAGCCCTCCAGATATTTTAAAAAATAAATCCCAGCATTCCCTGGCTGCAAATAGGGAATTCTGGGGATTGTAGTTTTTAAACATCTATTCCTTCCTTAAAACGACACTAACCTATTGGTTACACATATTGCCCAAAACATATTTAGAGGCGTTTTTAAAGCCCACAGGTTGGATATCCCTCCTTTTTACAAATATATTTTTAAAACAGTAAAAAAGAAGAATATTGTCTGGCAGATCTACTTATATGTAGGAGCATAGGGAAAATACTGTATAGGTGCTGTGCTCACGTAACTGATAATGTGTTATAGAAGCTATAATTGTAACGGCTGGATATTTTCCTTTCAAAACAGATCTTCTGGAATGAATAGAGTTAAAGAAATTCATTAACAGGCCCTTTTTTTCTAGACAGGTAGCTACATAATGGGCCGTATCCAGTTACTTGATGCAACAACTCTCCACAAACGGGGGGAAATATCACAATAACATTTCTCTGTGAATGAATTCCAAAAGAAGTCTCCGTCCATTCACCGCATTACAATGTGCAACATAGGAAAGTCATTCAACGTGACTCTCAGCCATATTCCGTGCCAACATTCTTCTTTCCCGTCAATGCAGTTTCACTCCAATACAAAGAGAGATGTTAATTGGACAAGGTCTGTACAGGAAACGACTTTAGTCTGGAAGATTTCCTATTGTTTTAATAATCATACTCTGCTCTGGTAACACGATTAGTAACTTTAGGACATTTGATCTACGGGCCTCCATCTGTTGAAATGGACAGTTTAACCGTAGCTAGTTTAGCCATATTACTGAGCCAGGATTGGGACTGGCTGTCATTGCTTTGCTTTGTTGAGGGCAATTGTTCTCTCTAGTTTAATTGCCTTGGGAAAGTGTTCTTTAAGGCCTCAACCGATGAAGGGAGGGGGGTGCCTATTCCCTCCAGTTTCAGCTGTTCTCTTGTATTCCTGTATCAGAGCAGGTCAGAAAGGACTTGCTGTGTATAGGAACAGACAGAAATGTGTGACCCCATGCCTGGAAATACAATAGGAGGTACAGCATAGCTCATAGAATGTGTGGTGCTAATGGAAGGTTCCTGGTGCAAAGTCAAAGAGTGAAGAGTGCGAGGTGACGGACTGAAAAAAAGAGATATAGGATAGGCAGATGGAGGTAATTAAAAGGGAAATGTTTCAGAAACGACATTCTGCTATAGTTTGACTTTGCTCATTCAAACTCAAACAGCCCTGTCTACCGGTAGAGTAGACCGTAAGCCTTTTCTAGGCTCTTGATAGTTAAATAGAGGGTAATTGTGCCCATACATTAGTCAACTTACCTACTGACATTTTAACTCTGTTCTGACAACTGTCTAGAAGGATCGTTTTGTAATCAACATTATGGGGTGGATGTAGTAATTAAAGTTTCTTACCTGACAGAGGTCACGTGATGCTTTAATCTCCTTCACAACTTTTTTTTTTTTACTACATTTGCCCCGTACGCCACCGTAGTAATGGCATTAATATCAAATGTGCTAATCTTAACTAAGCCTTAACTAAGGCTATGCTGCTCCTATGTCCAAAAGTTTTTGGAAATTGCACCGCCAACACGAAATTACTGCAAACCCCACGCTAACCCGATATCACATCAGGTAGCATGGGTTTTGCTCTGATTTCAGCCTAAAATGATCAACATTGCATCAGCCTGTATTTCCTTAATGATAAAAGTGTGGGAACATTAGCAGGTTCAACACGATGATCAATTTGAGCTGCAAATAAATGTAATGTTAAGCCAGTGTATGGCCTGGATAATTCTTCACTCGAACCATATAGTGTTTCCTAGTCAGAATACTAGAGTTTTCCCCAAGGATCTTAAGATCTTGGTCAGTCTCTTTCTACCTGCAGCTCAACAGATGTTGAATTACAAACCAACTTGAAATTCTGCTTGGGATTTTGAGGGCCTCAGGTTGGTCTTCGCTACATTGGATTCTGATTGGATTTCTGTAAAGCATTTTGAATCCCTCAGTCCTCCTGCCATTCAAATTCCTTGATGAAGCAGCATCCTCGGGGCAGTCAGTGTTTAACCAGGGCTTACTTATTTAGAATATCCAAACACATTGTGAGGGACTAGAACCACTTTAGTGTATGTACTCTAGGCAGAATAACTGGATGGCAATACTCAATGTAATGAACCACTTCATTGCATTCAGTAAAGTCAACCCAAGTATTATCTCATAAAGTCCAAGAATCTATATAGAGTCATCAGCTGACTCAGAACAAGATGGCTCCCCACTGCCACAGTCAAACAACTACCATCATGCAAGTTGACTAATTGAGGACAGTTTGTCTGCTCACTCCCACCCTGTCTCGTGTGTGTGGCCAATGTTACTTAATGACATGTTTTTATTTTATGACAACCACCTCCCATTAGTGACCTTGTGAACAAAAGTCCTCAGTACTTTTCATTCGTTTTTTTTTTTTATCTTGGTAAATCTTTTAAATGCTTTCAGCCTCCCAAATTAGAGAAGTTTTTTTTTCCTCCCGTTTAGACAATTGTTAACGGACCTGCTTTTTGCACAATTCTGTTCAAGCTTTGGATAAGGGAGGATTTGGCTGACTTAGTAATTAGCTACACAAAATGGCATTGTGTGTCTGTTGTCTAGAGTGAATAGCAATGCAGTGACTGGGGGAAAATTACTCTCCTAATGACTTAAGCACCTTTGTTTGCAGTCAATTAAGTAACTGCGGGATTTACATCCGAGATTGTTTGTCGTTGCATTTCTAGAATGTTTGACATGGGTATGAACCAGTTACTGTACGATTTGTCTGTAGGTTACTAATACAATGATTCACTTGCATTTCAGCCTTGCTATTAAATACATTGCTAGCGGTGGCTGTTGCGAAAGTGTCTTTGGCCCATTCTTATGTTTTGACTCACTGGGGGACCCATTCTTTTAATTGTTTCGGACAATTTGAACAGATGTAAATCAGTGAGGCTGTGCAGTATTCACAGGGTAACCAAGACCTTAAGGATGAACCGATCTGACCTTACCAGGCTTGGGTTTATGGCAGAAGAATTGTCTCCCATTGAGCAACCTGTGGTTAGCAAAAACCTTTATTTTCAGGGTCTAGGAGCAGCTTGGTTATTGAGTTTTAATTGTGGGGTTTTAGAGAGAGAGGGGGGGGGGAGAGCAATTACACACATTCAGAATTAGGCAGAACCAGATGGGCAACTTTCTTTTTAGCATTTAGTCGTTTCTAATGGAACTTGTGTTCAGCCAGGTTAGTGAATGTCACCAGAGAAAAACACAAGCCTTAGTATTTCCCTAGTGATTCCTGATCTCCACTGCGAGAGGTCCAATGGCACGTTTGTGGCTCGGGGTGTGTTCCAATCACCCCCTGCATGACATCATGACCATATAAAGCAATATCCAGCACAAAGTAACAGTAAAAAATCTGATGCAATTGTAGCAGCTTTTAGAATGACTTTTCCACCTGCACACTGTAGGGTAAAGTGTCATTGTTTGTAAGATCTAATAAAAATGAATAGGACTCTACTCAAATAGTTATTATGCTCTGCAGCGTAATATCTGCAATCTCCAATTCCTACTCTGCAAACTGTGCTTTATTAAACAAGGAGACACTGAACAAGCAAACATTAAGAATTAGGAGAAAACATGAATCCCAGCAGTAGATGTACAGCATAAAGCACATAGATAATCAATCATTTAATTAGGAACGTATAATAAGTGCAAAAAACGTTAAACAGGCTCATTTACCCAGAGTGCTATTGCTCTGGGTAAATGCTGGTTTTGCGATTTAATATCGCGATTGCGGATGAGGGTAAATCCCGGTAAGGGATTTACCCACTGCGGGATTTTATTGACAGCTATCAGCTGGCATTTATATCCAGCTCTAAAACTAGCGCAAATGCGATATTAAATAGCGTGCATCGGATGTGCGGGGGATTTTTATGTAACCCACGCATCAGAAGTTTAAAATCACGCTAACGGGTAGTGAACTGGAGTTAAAGTCGCGCTAAACCGGTTCGCTACCCGTTAGTGCGACTTTAACTCCATATTTGCTCAAAGAGTCTAGGTAAATCGGCCCCAAACTGTTTAAGGGAGAGTTCGCGATCAGTGCCATATCGCAATGCAGGAACAGTCTCTCTGCTTTCGTGGTTGGTACCAGACCTTTAATTTGGCTGTACGGACCTCATTGATAGGCACCATGCAATTTTTCAGCCCGGTCAGCCGATAGATAAGTGTATCAGTCGATTGCCCTGGAAAAATTGCATGGATTTGCGGCAGCCTTGGACCAACTGTTTGTTTGTCCAACGACGCCAGACGTTGGAAACTTTTGCTGGACTTTTGCCTCGACCGGCGGTCCTTGGTCCTGGCTGAATGCAAGAAGATCACTAGTTGTTTTACATTTCCTCAATTATAGTTTTATTGTGTAAGGAACTTGACAGACTTATGAGATAATAAGGAAGAGACACAAATCACAGGATTATTATTCTCTAGTTGTTTGTATAATAGCCCTTGGTTAAAGGACCAATATTTCAGAATTTCATTTGATTAGGGCGAAACATTGTCAGTACTTTTTCAGGGGCACCTGTCTGTCATTTGATGACAGTCGGTAAATTTCAGGTGATCGTGTGGTAAATTTTGCTGCACCAATCAATAGCGCTGACCGGTCGGCTGGCCCGAAATATCTGCCAGTGTGTTCCTAGCCTTAAGCTTTTTACACAGCGATTTTGGCACCAACCCACAACCCCCGATCTTGACCCCCGACTGAACACATACACACGTGTGATTAACGGCCAAAACGGATATTTGTCACGGGTGTGCTTCGTGGTTGTGGGTCGGTGGCAAAATCGTACATTTGTGTGAGCCTTTAGAGCTGGTACATAACATCACATAACCTTGGTAAGAGAGGTTCCACCTCCCCTGCTTGACCGGTGACCAAGGGGTGTAGATACAGATTCTTTCAAAAAGCTATTACATTTGACCTGAAAGGCTTAGAGGATAATGAAACATTCCCTTATCTTGCACTAGGTTGCTACATTTTGCCTTTCCTTAACCTTTAAGCTACTAAAGCTTCCAGTCACAATGTTGTTGGTAGATCAGTGATTGATTACCCTGCTAGGCAAAGGTTAGGTAAATCCAGGCTTTGCCCCGAAATTACAGTCATTTGAAAATCAATTGGTTAATTGATATTATTTTATATGGATATTATTGTAATATTTTCTGGCCGAAGGGGCATCATTTTTGCAAGGTTTTGCAGGGTAGGTCTATTGGCCTCTGTCGATTACCATACAGGCATCTCTGCAAATGATCCTGATGAAGGATTTTCTAGTATATTTATGAATAATAAACAACCGCAACACAACATAGCGAATGGACAGATGTTAATGTTTCTCCATTGGGCATGTTACTCAAAAATTAAACAATGTCATATTGAACTTTTCTTTTGGCTCGAAGGGAAAACAAAATAGGGGGTAGTCTGCTTTTCCTTACATTTTCATGAGCCCCAATATAAACTTTAGTAATTAAACTTTTCACCTTTTCAAGTAGCTGACTGTGTATTTCTGCATGGTGGGTGGTTCGCTCTGTAGACATGTTGACTTGGAACAATATACAAAGAATAAACCCTGGAAGAAAAAAAAAATCTCCTGCTCATGTAACGTGTGTATCTCCGGTGCCATTCACACGGATCCTGGAGATTTGCATTTATTTGATTTGGTAAATGAGAAGGAAAAAAAAAAAAAGGCCGGTAGCGCAATTAGCTGAAGACAGTGAAATGCACCGTCAGGAAAAAAATAAATAAGAGATGAGAAAAGTTAATTTCCATAATTATTGATTTTTTCTAATGCGAATGGAATTCCTTCAATGCGAAATGAGAAAATTAACCTTTTGTAAAGGAGTCGCTCGTCGTAATAAAGATTTGCCGGCTCTGGATAATTTTCACAAAAATATTCCGCATGAAACAGCCTTACGAGAGGGATGTTGTTTTAAAGATAAAACGCGGTATTTTCACTTTATTAAAATGGCTGAAAATGAAAGAAATCAATCTACTGCGCAATATCGATATGCTAAATATTATGTATGCAAAAGGGCAGATAATACAAATGGGGCTTATGTAATAAGAGGTTCAAAAGTATTCTCGTGTTATTATTAAGCATTCAAATGCATAGCTTATTTTTTGTGGCAAGGAGACTATATCCACTACACACTCGGCCTTGTCCTTGGTGCCCCCAGACCACCTACCGCGGAACCAAACGACATTGATTTGGAACACTGGAAACGGCCCTCAAAACAAGGTTGTTGTGTAGTGATGAGTTGGAGCATGCACTGAGCTAGATAACATCTGATTGGTTATTGCAGATCTATCCCACAAGAAAACTTGTGCACATTTTATTACATATGCCTTATAATATAGTTCAGCTTCCCTGAAGACTATGACTAGATTAGATGCTGTAAAACAGGGGTGCCCAACCTGGCTCAATCTGGGGGTTACAACCACTTCCTTGGACCCACCTCCAACCCAACCCATAAAGATTTATCCCACATCGAGGGTTTTCAGAAATTCCCAGTGCCCGATTTCGTCCCTGCAGTCAGGACTATTCCATCCTCCATCCTGACAACCATGCCTATAAATGTTTGACCAGATCAGTAGCACTTACGCAAAATGTAGTTGTAAATTAGCCTAATTGGAGTGTTTCCACAATCCTTGTATTGTAACCATGCCCATAACCCAACCCACACAGGTCTTCCCTCAGGTCTGTTCCTTGGACCTACAAGGACCAATGTTATCAACTGGTGTTGCAGATTAATTGAGAAGACATCTGAAGCCACTGAGAACTTTGGGAAAGATGGGAAATAACTATCCCACACCAGCAGTATTAGATAACATTTACCAGTTCTAAATACAATGTGGTTTGAGGGGGCGATAAACTAACTTTAGAATAATTTAGATTGGGGGTAAACTTACCCTTTAAGGCTAGGTACACACCAAACAATATTTTCGCCCGACCTACCGATCGTACTGTGTATCGATTGGTCAGGTGGAAATATCACATGGTGTGGGTGAGGAGGCCATGACCGGATCGGACAAATGGCGATCAAAACTGTTGGTAAATCACCCTATGGGACCGCACGATCGTTCACATGAAATGTCGGCCTTGGCCACTATTGTTATGACCGACAGTTATTTGTCGAGTGCTCGCTAGTAGCAAACGATTAATTTAAAGAGCATGTCCACCACTTTTTCGAATTTTTTTTGTAGTGTAGGGCTCCCTCCCCCAGCCTCAACCGTTATATTTATATTTAAAGTTATATTTGCAGAAACTCCCCCGATCTATACTTACTTTGCCTCTCTCCTCCGACGTTCTGTCCCGGCCCTCTGCTTGCATGAAATTGCAAGCGGGGGGCTGGACTGGCAGCCGCGTCCATGATTGGCTGAGAGGCAGCCAATCATGGACGCGGCTTTTGACTATCCAGAACGTCGGAGGATAGAGGTAAAGTAGAGTTCATGGGAGTTTCTGCAAATATAACTATAGGGGTTGGGGGTGGGAGCCCTACACTACAGAAAAGGGGTTTTGGGCTGGGGGGGGAGAGAGAAACGGGTGGGAGGGAGAGGGAGGAGGGCTGCAGTGCACATGACATTTTTCTACCGGAGGGGATACAAGAGGCAGAGTCCTATATGGACTCTGCCAGGCTCCTGGTGGCCAATTTTTATAAACTACACAGTGGGGCCAGTAGTGGGGGAAATTATAGTTTTGGGGGTGGACATGCCCTTTATGTCCCCTCGTGTGTCCCACCTTAAGAATATTTGTATAATTTGTATACATGTAGAAACTTTAGGGAATTTTGTTTCTCTTTCATGTTATTTTTATCCCCGTTCTGTGGTTTTCTCCCCTTTCCAATCGTATTTCTTTCCTTATTTTTTAAACCCAATAAAAATACAGACAAGGAATGAAATAATGTGATAATGTTATATCCCAAATACAAACAGACCAGTACAAAGTGAATGTTGTTCTCCCTGCAGACAATGAATGACATAAACTATTTATGTCTCAGATTCTGCCAGAGGGTCCCAACCACCTCTGACCTCGTCGGTAATAACTGCAGCATCTGTTTTATAAAACGGAAATAATATTTTCTTTATTACTTTGTTTGGACTTTTGCATTTTAATTCAATAGACCATTTTAATTAGAATTATTATATATGAAGGATCTAGACATCTGCTAAATGGTAATTTTTTATTATCAGGTATTAAATAAAAGTACTCAGGGTGAGGACTTATTGGCTGGGTGCACGGTCGATACTTTGGGCTGTGTTGAAATGTCATTGGTCACAGTGAGAATAGTCACTGGGGCTGATCATGTGGTTCATAGAAGGCCACTCAATAGGCCAAAATTTACCGATCCGATATGATTATTTAAGATACCAAACAATAATTCAGTCGGGTCCAAATCCCGGACCATCCATACCTAGCTTTAAAAACTAGGTTGTTCATTTACCCAGAGCCGCTATCGCTCTAAGTAAATGCTCCTTTCACTATTCAATATCGCTATTCGTTTGCGAATCTTACCGGGATTTACCCACTGCGGGATTATAACGCCAGCTATTTACTGTTATTTACGATAAAATCCAGCGCTAAAATGCGATATTGAACCTCGAGCGTCAGATGTGTGGGTGATTTTTGCATAATCCACTCTTCCGACACTAATATGGATATACAGTCACGCTAACTGGTAGCGACTTTAATTAGATATATTTGCCCAACGTGTCTGGGTAAATGAGCCTGTCGGTTGTTACTGTAAAACGCCTTCCCGTAACCTTTGGAATTACGATTGTCGACATGCTTAGTCACACACCCTGGATTGGTCAATACGCAGAGTGCGTATACCGATTGGCCAAGCCCCAGAGTTCTATGGTAAGCCCAAGGGTGGGGGACCTTTAAGAAGATGTAATACCCTCTGCCCTCCTCTTTTTTCCAGGTTCTGGCGACACAGTATTTACATTAGCAACTGCATTAAGGACAACGGAAGGTAACGTTACAATTTTAAAGGCACAAAAACAAACGCCATAGATTTACCGCGCCTGTACCATTATTACAGAACAAGAAATATAGAGATAACTCAATATTATATTGGGAAGCACGAGATTAACTCCATTAGCCCATTACATCACATTTCCCTGCTAGTAACCCTGGTTACTTTTATGGGGATGGGGGTGTGGGAAAGAGTATTATTGTCTTTTAATACAATTCCTTGGATTGAATCAGGTTAATATATCTAGAAGGAAAGAAAAATGTATTTGTGAACCATTAATTATATCAGTGATAACAGAATTAAAGGGGAACTAAAGTTAGAAATATAATACACCTTCATGATTTGTTATCACTGCTAACAGGTAGGTTGCTATTAGAGAAGTTCGAAACTGTTGAGTTATATTCCGTTTTCGAATTTTCGAAATTTAAAATTTAGAAATTTGAAAATTAGAAAAACGAACCCATAGAAGTCTATGAGAGAAAAAATTCTAAAGTTTCTGTCCATTTTGAGGGACAAATAGTAATAGTAGGTTACTGTAAATGACACAGAGACCTGGGGAATGGTCTGGGGAACCCGTAAATAGAACCAAAACTTATTTTAAAACTATCCTCACGATCGGACTGTTTTCCAGCTTCCGCGTTCTTTTTTCAAGAGTTACCGAAATCTATCATTACTTTCGAGGGTCACCGATATTACAAATTTCGAGTTTTACCGAAATCTATCATTACTTTCGAGTTTTACCGAAATCTATCATTACTTTCGAGTTTTATCGAAATCTATCATTACTTTCGAGTTTTACCGAAATCTATCATTACTTTCGAGTTTTACCAAAATATATCATTACTTTCGAGGGTTACCGAAATCTATCATTACTTTCGAGGGTTACCGAAATCTATCATTACTTTAAAGTTTTACCGAAATCTATCATTACTTTTGAGTTTTACCGAAATCTATCATTACTTTTGAGTTTTACCGAAATCTATCATTACTTTCGAGTTTTACCGAAATCTATCATTACTTTCGAGTTTTACCGAAATCTATCATTAGTTTCGAGTTTTACCAAAATCGATCATTACTTTCGAGGGTTACTGAAATCTATCATTACTTTCGAGTTTTACCGAAATCTATCATTACTTTAAAGTTTTACCGAAATCTATCATTACTTTTGAGTTTTACCGAAATCTATCATTACTTTCGAGTTTTACCGAAATCTATCATTACTTTCGAGTTTTACCGAAATCTATCATTACTTTCGAGTTTTACCGAAATCTATCATTACTTTCGAGTTTTACCAAAATCTATCATTACTTTCGAGTTTTACCAAAATCGATCATTACTTTCGAGGGTTACTGAAATCTATCATTACTTTCGAGGGTTACCGAAATATAATTCGCTAATAATCAAAAATTCGCAAAATCCAGGTTCCGTGAAATCCGTGAGTTCCGAAAGTTTCATCAGGACTTCGAAACCCTCAGATTCAATTTGAAACCGGCTTCTATTCGATCCCACATTACATCTCTAGTTGCTATCTATGTCACCTCTTGATATTAGCAACAGTTGAAATTGGTGAAATCATCTGCAAGATTCTAGCTTGTGCAGAGCGAGTTGGATACATAGTTAGATACATAGTTGTTCCTGCTCTGTGAATTCTCTAAGCCTAAGCCCTTCTACTTCAGCTAATGGCTGGTGTTAAAAGTGTTAAAATAGATACCGACACTTTTCAGGCTCATTTACATTTAAGGTTTTGTTTCCCTTTAAGTCTGAGAAGATCTAGTCGTAAAACAATCTGACAAATTCACTGATCTGTTCATTATGACGAGAATCTAGGGACATCATCATACACGGGCCAATGGCATCCAAAGATGTTGAATCCTGTTATGTTTCTAGTAGAAATGTCCAAATAATTTCATTCCGTATGGGGACTATTGCAGTGTCCAAAATATCCAAACTAGTTACCGTAATGTAGCCACGAATAGAATACACTCAATAGGTTTTTAATTGATTGAAGATAATGGGCCTTTAGTGGGCAGTATCGAAACATCATTCACTATTGGTATTTGAATCCAGCAGAATTTCGAAGAGTATAAATTATCAAATTGCCGAAAAAAATCGAAAATTTTAATTGAATTTGAATTTGAATTTTGAAATTTTGTTACAATTTGTTCATCTCTATTGCTCTGTGCAGCAAGTTATGTTCTATGGCCATCAAACCCCCCTACCCCAAGGGACAAGGCAGGAGAGTCTGAAGTGTGTGACTCCATATGCTGTTTATCCTCCGGTAAAGTATACAACATGTCTACAGATCATCTTGATATGCAGTTCAGCTCTGTACACACGGACATTTTTGCCACATGTGGCCCGAGGAACAAGCTTCTGACAACCAGTAGTTTTGGGCGATAATCGCACATGTGTGTGGCTGTTCAGTCGGGCATTGTCCAAAACAGCCTTTTGACATATGTGAGTCACTCAATCGTTCAGCAGACATTATGCGTCAAATTGTCCATGTGTACGGAGATTAACACCTTATAGAGATAATGGTCTTCAGGACGCTATAATAACAGGGGCGCTACTCCAGTACCAGTCTTTGAACAAATGAGAACAAATTATTTAAATTCAGATGAGATTGTTACCCAATCACATACTGACATTTATTTTCTTACTTGCATTAATTACCCCAATCAATATTAGTGATATATTTAAAAAAAGAAATCTGCAATAAACACTCATTTGTGCTGATATTTTGGGCCAATAAACTGACATGACTGATACAATATCCTCTCTAATGACCGACGTGACCAATAGTTTCCCGACTGATTTTTAGGCGATTAGTCGTCAATGTACCACAGGATTCAGCTGAAATAGCAGCATGGGCACTTTAATCGGGAGATCTGTTTACATATACACAGCCTTAAGCTAGAGACACACCATACAATAATTCAGCGAATTATTGTATGGTTCCTTGTGACGGCCACAGCTGACCGCCGACCGTTCTTATGTCCGAATCAGATGAACATATGATCAGACAGGTCAGAAACCACAGCTGATCGTGCAGTCCTCTATGGGACCGCACACTCGGCCATGGTTACTGTCGGACGCAACTGCTTTTGCCGTGACCGATAGTCCTTCCTCCTGGCCGACCGGTCGAAAGTCTCAAACGGTCGATCAGGAGGAAGAGTTGGCATGTGTGTACCAGCCTTAAAGGTAGCCATGGCCGATACTCGATCCCATGTACCTCGAGTATTGGCGAGGCGTGGAGACCGAAAATGAACCACGACCATCGGCATGGTGGTCAATTGTTCAGGAAGGAAAATTTCCAAGCCTATACGATAGGTCCCGTGCTGTGTTCCCTCTAAGCTGTGCTCTCGTGTGCCCGCATACAACTCTGCAGGCCTGCGCAGATTAAAGTGGTGCGCACACAAAAATCTTCTGAAATATAAGTGCTGCGGTATGAAGCACACACATTTTCATTTTGTATGCGCACTGAAAATATATTTCTGCACACACAGCTAATTTGAGGTTAGAGGGAACATTAATTCGGTAAAAAGTATATAAAGTTTGTATAAAGTTTCTATTTGTGCATTGGGCAAATTAAAATAAGATTCCAATGGCATTGCATGTGTATGGGCACCTTGGAATAATCCCAAATATACCTGTGCCATATTGCCTGCCCTACTAGTAAGATGCTATAATATATAAGGTATACCCTTCCTTTCTATAGACCATTGACCACATCCTCTTTGTTGTAAAACTACTTTATCCACTTGCAAGTCTAGGAAGGCTACGATTGACTGAACAGCACTTGTTAACCAGGATTTGGCTGGAGGCAACACTCGGGTTAGAAACTTTCGATGCAGGAAGGAATTTAACAAAGTTTCCCTAATTATTAACTTGTTCAGCGGAGAAAACTGGAGATTGCCTTTTGGCAAAAAAAAAACCTGGCAGTTCTCTAGCCTAGTGAATTTGGTTGCCCTTACAAATTGGGTCTAATAAGAGAGGCCATCCTTATTACAATCAGTAATCTGTAGGAAGCAGAGCACGCTCATTGTGCGATTTTCCACTGAACAACCTTAATACATATTCATGCAGTGGATTAGAAGGGAAGAAGGACTCTCCCAGAACACTGCATTTATTCACTTGACTGATGTTCCTGCAACACATTACAAACTAGTCAAGGCAAAAAAAAAAAAAAGGTTATTGGCTGTGACTTGCTAATGACATGGGCTCCCTCTCTTTAACCGCTTACGTGCCGGCTTGTAAATATCCGCCAATATAGCGATGTGTAAAAAAGGGTGATGGTGTGTGTGCTGATTTATCTTTATATTAACCCGTTTCTGATCATCCTATAGACAAACCTTGATTGGAAAACAAATGATTGGTCTGCATGAAGGAACCTTTCACTCAGAGATAAGGATAAAGCAGGTTATACACTGGAGAATTTTTTCACGATTAAGGTTTCAATGAAAATTATCCACCTGTCCTGGCCGTCGTTTTTCCGATCAATCGCTAAAAAATCGCCAAGTGTTGATCGAAAAATTAGAAAACCATGTGTCAATTTTTCAATATTCAAAATGGTCAAATAGGTTGAAAAATGTACCCCGTCTATAGCCTACAATCAACCTGTTTATGGCCTTTAATCAACCCCGTCTATGGCTTGCAATCAACCCTGTCTATGGCTTGCAATCAACCTGTTTATGGCCTTTAATCAACCCCGTCTATGGCTTGCAATGAACCCTGTCTTTGGCTTGCAATCAACCCTGTCTATGGCTTGCAATCAACCCCATCTATGGCTTGCAATCAACCCTGTCTATGGCTTGCAATCAACCCTGTCTATGGCTTGCAATCAACCCTGTCTATGGCTTGCAATCAACCCTGTCTATGGCCTGCAATAAACCCCGTCTATGGCCTGTAATAAACCCCGTCTATGGCTTGCAATCAACCCCGTCTATGGCCTGCAATCAACCCAATCTATGGCTTGCAATAAACCCTGTCTATGGCTTGCAATCAACCCCATCTATGGCCTGCAATCGACCGTGTCTATGGCTTGCAATCACCCCATCTATGGCTTGCAATCGACCCCGTCTATGGCTTGCAATCAACCCTGTCTATGGCTTGCAATCAACCCTGTCTATGGCCTGCAATCAACCCTGTCTATGGCTTGCAATCAACCCTGTCTAGAACTTGCAATCAACCCTGTCTATGGCTTGCAATCGACCTGTTTATGGCTTGCAATTAACCCTGTCTGTGGCTTGCAATCAACCCTGTCTATGGCTTGCAATCAACCCCGTCTATGGTTTGCAATCAACCCTGTCTATGGCCTGCAATTGACCTGTTTATGGCTTGCAATCAACCCCGTCTGTGGCTTTTGATCAAACCATTTATGGCGTGCAATTCACCCTGTGTATGGTGTGCAATTGACAATATCTATGGCGTACAATGGCCCAGTGTATAAAATGTAATTGACCCATCTATGGCTTGTAATCAGCCCCATCAACAACATACAATCAACCACGCCTATAGCTTGCAATTGGTCCCATCTACGACATGCAATCGACCTTGTCTATGACATGCAATCGACCTGTGTATGGCTTGCAATTGACCCTGTCTATTGCATGCAATCTAACCCCATCTATGACATGCAATCGACCCCGTCTATATTACAATCCACCCCATTTATGACAAGCAAATAACCCCATATATGACGTGCAATCAATCTCTTTAATGACATGCAAATGACCCCTTCTATGACTTGCAATCGCCCCATCTACAACATGCCATCAAACCCACCTATGGTGTGCAATCATCCCCGTGTGTGCATTTAACCCTGTTTATGGCAATATTTGCCATAACCATTTTGAGTAATCCGATCAAATCGAATCAGAAATTCACAGCTGGTTTGCCAATATTTCAGTCGACTGATTAATGATTATGGGAGGTTGGTCAAAACAACAATTGGGTCAGGTGGATCATTTTTCTCTGACAGCATCTTCCAGCCTCCATCTGTGGAAGATTAAAGGCGCAAGTTGGTAAATTTTGACCGTCTTTTCTGATTACATTTTTGATTGGGATGAAACAATCGAAAATTTGATTGTGAAATATCTACTTGTGTATGGCCTGTTTTAGGGCAAGAAACCTTGTTGATGCTCTTTATGAAATTGCTCCAAAAAACATACAGGGAGATTCAATAAAAGTTCTTATTGTTTAAAATGGTGCTAATTTTGCCCCAACCAATCAGATCTTATTTAAACAATCTTATTAAATTTTTGATTGGTTGGGGCAAAATTAGTACCATTTTAAACTATAAGAATTTTTATTGAATAACCCTGATAATTCCCAGTCCAGTAAAGCTGGGTACACACGATGAGATATTTTGGTCCGATCGACCGATAGTTCAGTGTATCGGTCGATCGGACCGAAATTATCGCATCCGAATGTGCCCATGTCCGATCGACCGTTCGTCCGAATAGGACGAAAGGACATGGTGGAAAACCTCGTCCGATTGTGCGGTCCTCTATGGACCACACGATCGGTCGCGGTAACTATCGGACGCGGCTGCTTTTGCTGAGACCGACAGTCCTTCCTCCTGGCCGACCGTTCGAAAGTATCGAACAGTCGGTCAGGAGGAAAAATCGCTAGGTGTGTACCTAGCTTTAAGGTGCATTGTTTTTTCAAACTTTCCCTCTTGTTAATCCAGGTATTTTGCCTTTGTTTAGAAGGTTATTCAAACTGCTGCACTTGTAGACAAAAGTATTAATAAGCAAACACCCACTGTTTACCTTGGAATTGTTACAGGATGTGTTCTTCCAAAAAACACATTTCATCCTGACTTACTGTAGAACCCAGAAACTAAAACAATATATTACTAAGGTATTTCTAACCGAAAGATACAACAGTGTCAGATCAAACCCTCCACGTTTCTCAGCCCCTGGTTCACATATTCTCAGTATGAATTGAGCACACAAGCTTGGGGAGGAGAGAGATTCTGTATCTCTCTATACTAAGAGAGGAGGAAGTAAGAATGAATGTAAATATAGGGACTGCAATAATGAAAGATTTTCACAAAGGTATATATTTGGTTACAATTTAATCATACTCAGCTATGGCATACCTTGTGTTAAGTAATACTGTTTTGAAGGCTTTGAGACAAACTGGCAGTATGGTAGCTCCCAGTTGGATAAATTAAAGGGAAAATATATGCAGATTAAATAGAAGATTAATGGTTTATTTTTACTTGTAGCATAGCATAAGTACCGTACTTTATTCTCTGTAATGGGAGAATGTACAGAGATGTATACCAAGGTGGTTCTTTAGAATAAAATGATGCATACATATAATTAAAATTAAAAGACTAATTATCAGCTCATTTCAGTCTATTGATGTGATTGTGGTGGGGGAGGGTGTGTGGAAACCATTATTTTCCTTTTAATTTGCATTAAGTCTGGTTCCTGTGTGTCCCAATATACAAATCGACCCGACACCAAATTGCCTTCAATGTCTAAAACCACAGTCATTCTAACCTGCAATGATCCCTGATTTGGACCATATGCTGGAAACTGACTGACTACCCATCAATAAACCTGCACTGCAATCACACTTTTCATATACATTATTACCATATATTGATAGCGTGGCCGCAGCTTTACTGTGCAAGTTCACTGTCATTGTGGAAATTCACCGGAACTGTGGAAACTCACTGTCACTGTGGAAATTCACCGGCACTATAGAAATTCAATGTAACTGTGGAAATTCCCCGGCACTGTGGAAATTTACTGTCACTGTGGAAATTCTCTGTCACTGTAGAAATTCACTATCATTGTAGAAATTCACCATCACTGTAGAAATTCACTGTCACTGTGGGAATAAACGTCATGTGGAAAATTCATGGCACTGTGGGAAATGCACTGTCACTGTGGAAATTCACTGTCACTGTGGAAAGTCACTGTCACTGTGGAAATGCACTGTCACTGTGGAAAGTCACTGTCACTGTGGAAATGCATTGTCACTGTGGAAATTCGCAACAAGTAACAATAGAAACAAGTATCTCAAAGCCACTAATTAAACATCTAACAACAGAGGGAACTTACTTCCACTGTCAGTAGGGTTGGAGGGTCCAGCCCCAGCCCTCATTGCTTAATACAAGTAAATACAAAAGCTGTCCCACCAAAATAAAAAGGAAATCAGCTTTCCAGCAATGGGATGTGGCCCAGGTGCAGGCAGGCCAATAACTCACAGTATTCCAAATCAAAGATAGAGGGGCCATGGCACCTGGATAAATTCGCTTTGAACTCCCAGAGTGAAAATACTTACAGGGAGATTCAATAAAAGTTCTTATCGTTAAAAATGGTGCTAATTTTGCCCCAACCAATCAGATCTTATTTAACATTGGAAAGCTAACATCTGATTGGTTGGGGCAAAATTAGCTCCATTTCTAACGATAAGAACTTTTATTAAATCTCCCTGTTAATTTATTAAACTTTATATATACAAACAAATAGCGTCCATGCCTGACACGTTTCATGTATTAAAGCACTTCATGTCAGTGTGGAAATTCACTGTGGCTGTGGAAATTCACAGACACTGTGGAAATTCACTGTCACTGTAGATATTCACTGTCACTGTGGAAATTCACCAGCACTTTACAAATTCACCAGCACTGTTCAAATTCACTGGCACTGTGGAAATTCACTGTCACTGTGGAAATTCCCTGGCACTGTAGAAATTCACTATCACTGTGGAAATTTACCATCACTGTGGAAATTCCCCGGCACTGTGGAAATTCACTGGCACTGTAGAAATTCACCATAACTAAAAATTCACTGTCACTGTGGAAATTCACTGTCACTGTGGAAATTCCCTGGCACTGTAGAAATTCACTATCCCTGTGGAAATTTACTGTCACTGCGGAAATTCCCCGGCACTGTGGAAATTCACTGGCACTGTGGAAATTCACTGGCACTGTGGAAATTCACTGTCACTGGGGAAATTCACTGTCACTGGGGAAATTCACTGTCACTGGGGAATTGATATTGCTGCATTTCTTTTTACTATAGGAATTTGCTGTATTGTTTTCATTATCACGGGGGATTTGTTGTGTTGCTTTGTGTGGGGCACACTGCATGGGAATGCACAATGACAATTCTACACATTCTTATCAGTCGTTGATGTTCTGCTAGAGGAAAAATGAACATTCTGCGTGCAAAGCCCATAAACCATTCACATTGCACAGAACAAATCCTCCTGTCACTCTAACCACCCTGAGAGAAAATACCTGTATCAGAGAATCTAAACTCCCTGGGGTCACTGAATACTGACACTGTATTTATCTGGATGTCATGCAGAGAAACAATCTGCAGATCAGGTAGAAACATCACAATCAATCCCCTATTCAAACTGAAATGACAACTGGGGTTGTGGGTTTAGGTGACAGGCACATGATCCACAAGGTCTGTGCAATTCTCCTTTTATATAACCAGCCCCAGTAATGTATTGCTTCCACAGATCTCAGACTGAGTCCAATCTAACCTAATCACACAGTGCTTCTACTTCCATACAAACCTCCCAACGGGAGGGGAAGTGAAAGATAAACGCACTGGGAAAATTGCTTGGTTTCTACACAAAGATCAAGCAGTAAAAAGTCAGGGAAAGAAATTGATTTCACCGCTTAAACCCAAAGGTTAATAGATGTGGGCAACCAAGAGTTGGTCCTTTTCAGTGATAATACATAATGTAAGCTAATAAAGCAAGACAAGTCAGTTTTAGCAATGTGCAGTCCTATTTGCAAGCATATAAAGAGGGATTGGCTTGTGTAATTGTCGGAGTTGCTGCATATTAAAGCTGTGATCACAACTGTCCCTTTTTAAAAACAGGAATGTCTGGAACTTGTGTCTGTCTCGGTGCTGGGAGCTGGATTACCCATAGACACTTGGGGCACAGTGCTGACTTGGGCCAGACAGAGCAGACACAGCAGTAGATATAACCACAATGTCTGTGTGTCTAATGGATTAATGGGTCACTTTGTACACACACACTACTCTCCCCTTTGTGATATCCACTGCGATAAAACACTGTCACTAAAAATGATGTCACATTTCTGACAAATATTGTGCATTAAAGAATTACAACTGGGAAACAACATGTGTGTTATTTGCACAGCTAGGAGATGCCATGCTGAATCCCCAAGCTGGGGAAAACCTGTCTGTTGCATTCTTGGAACACATCTTAATTCTTGATATATTTAACTATGTGAGTAATATTCAGGCAATGCAATTAGACAGAGAGTTTGCATAACTATAACTACAGTCTGGGCAATCAGACTGATCATGATATCCTGACAACTGTCTAGTGTGCTCTGATTTTCTTGCTGTCAGGACACACACCCCTGAGGTGTGTAAAAACTGGCTTTTAATTGGAGAAACCAAAGCATCCCCTTTATGATTTTTACATTTACCATTCAGATCTAGTCATCCCCTTTATTGTACTGAAAGCAGCTCAGTGTTTTGTTTTACAGTTAAAGGACATGTCCACCATTAAAATAAAAACTGGTGACTGTCAGTTATCTGCCCGCCACCCCCGACTGCTGTTTTTTCCAAATTTATTACTTGCATTTGTAACCAGATGTTTAATGATAAGTTATATGTCTTTCTGGGGGGTTTCTGCCTATGCCCATTGCTCAAAGAGCTTTTAATATGCTTGAGCATGTGCAGAGGAGGCAGCAGGGGAAACAGCAGTCAATCATTGGCTGTGATGTCAGCAGTCACAGCCTTGATTGACTACATGGAGGGAGGAGCCAGCTTACTCTGCCAGAATGGGGACAATAATGATCCTTAAATATATGGTTAGTAATGCAGGTAATAAACTGCAAAATATATCAGTTGTGGTTTGGGGCAGGTAACTGACAATTGAACAGTTTTTTTGCTTTAGGGATGAACATGCCATTGCACCACTAGTACCTTAATGCAAATTAAACTTGCAATGATGAACGAGTAGTGGGAACAGTTTTTCTTGTCTGGTAAATAGCCAATAAGAATGAGTTTCCCAGCATATCAGTCATAATATCCTAAAGGCTGATCTTTCAACATGCACCATATGTCCTATTATTGACCAAGGTCAAACGCCCTTTCTCCCCACGCCCAAAAACATTCCATCACTAGCCAGTGACTATCCATGCAAAATTCCATTCAAACAAACCTACCTGAGACTATTCCCATAGTTTATATTCCCTATAGGGTTTATAAACATACACCTAATTTCTAAAGGATTTCTAAAGGATAATGAGAAAATACAGATATTGATTATCACTGTAAAGAAAAAAACTGCAGTCATATAATAATAATCATTATTGATAATAAACCTGTGATTTATGTACAAAGAAGTACAAACCTTTGCTATATTTGTTCAGCAACCTATCAGATGTTACCGTTTTACTGGGCGTGTAACATCTGATTGGCTCCTCTGAATTGGTAATTTTGTTTTGACAGAACTTTTTGAAGTTGCGAAAATTTGATACAAACACAATTGAATTGGGCTTTTTAAAATCTTCGATAGGATTTTTTTATGGAATTTTTTTTAAAATCGGTTTTGTGATTTTTTTTAAAAAAAGTTTAGGCCGGAGCCCCACTAGCAGCTCATGGAAGTACGCATGATCGAAACAATGTTGCGTGATCGTGTGCTGTGCTTTCGGTAATATGCGGTACTGAAAAAATTGTGATCGCATAGCAATATATATAATATATATATATATATATATATATATATATATATATATATATTGATAAGAGTAGTGGCACTCCACCTGTAGTATGTCCTATACCTTTCTGTCTTATACTTTAACTTTACCTGTGTTCCAGATTCTACATTTTACTGCCCGTGAAGTTTCTCCCACGTATTATAAATTACAAGGGCACCTGGAGTTTCACAGGGTACACTGTATCACCCTAAATATGTAAAATGTAAATACACACAATCCAGAACACGCTGAATTGCTGCTTAATTGTCGCTCTTTATTGTCATCACACAGCTATGACAATGTTTCAGAAACTTGTGATTCCTTTCTCAAGTCCAGCTGTTGATGCTCACTTTGGACACCATATATAGCATGTGGCGGGAAGTGCAATTCTAATTTCTTGTCCACTGCCCTGTAACTGTTACAAAATATTTAAAGGTTGAAAATATGGAACATATATAAATTAGTCACAAAAACAAATCAAAGTCTTTATTAAGACCCTTCGTGGACATCATTTGTAGCTCATGTCCCCGCCAGGTTTCCTGTACCTTAGCTGGGATTCCTAGTGGGATACATCTACAAAGTCTCATATCTTTCTGTCTTATACTTTACCTGTGTTCCAGATTCTACATTTTACTGCCTGTGAGGTTTCTCCCACGTATTATAAATTACAAGGGCACCATAACATATATACCACCGATTGGGTATTGCACGTGTAATGGTCCCTAATTTTATTAATTTTTTGTGACAGGGTGAACAAACCATTCACACTTATGCACACATCGGCATTGCATGCATCCTAAACATGGGTACATCCCTGTTTTCTTAGGCACCAGTAAAAAACGAGTTTCAAGCTTTGGTGACTGAAAAAAGAATAATCAACTGGGAACCCAATGTTTTCCCTTCCTTGTATACACAGATATGTACTTCTTTTAATTCATCTGCCTCTGAATATGCATTCCATACTATGTGCCAATGTTTTATATACATATATATCGTTATTATCTGGGAGCTACTGTGCGTGTTTCGGCCATCTTGGACACGACCGTCATCAGGGTTCTGATGTGTCCAAGATGGCCAAAATGTGTAGGCGATTACAGACCTGCACAATTTGCCCGTCCAAAATAAAATATAATCAGGGTTATTCAATAAAAGTTCTTATCATTTAAAATGGTGCTAATTTTGCCCCAACCATTCAGATGTTAGCTTTGAAATGTTAACTAAGATCTTATTGGTTGGGGCAAAATTAGCACCATTTTAAACGATAAGAACTTTTATTGAATAACCCTGAATATATGTGTAGTTATCACTAGTTACAGTCCCAATCCCATCCACACAATATCCGGTCTGTTTTCCGTGTGGTTGTGTATGTGTTTTGTTTAGACATTTCCCAAGGCAACCCAATCTGACACACCGAATGTGAGAAGCCTATTGTATGCTTTATGTTAATAGGGCATTTCCTCAAAGTTAAATGTTCACCATTCAATTGACATTCCATTTGCAACTTAGTGGCAGGCATCGCACTTCATTTGCACTAAGCATCAGCTTGTTAGGATTTCTTTTCCAGTTCTGCCGGTGAAGAATAGGGGTGGCTGTTTGCTGAAAGGCTGCCAGGGTTTAGAGTTTCCTCCTGGTTACACACACAGGGCAACAGGATAGATTTACCTCTCTCATTCACTGGATTTGCACAATGTTTAATCTGCTGAGTTGACAGAATTAAGTCTCTATATGGAGAATACAATCCAACTTTACCCCCACCTACCCTTTAATTGGTTCTTTTAATTACAATTAACGAACAAATAAAACAATTACAGGGAGATTCAATAAAAGATCTTAAGCTGGGTACACAGTGGACAGATTTTTGAAAGACATTTTTCAAAAATCAGGGTACACACAGTCCCGAACGTTCTCCCTATGCACAGCATATACACAAAAATTTTCCCTCGTTTCCGAACGACCGCTCGGCCGACCGAACGTTTGGCAGCCACTTGCTCATTCGGGAAAGGTAGGTACACACAGTTCCGATAAAGCCCCGATACCATCGGATCCGCTAGGTACACACCAGCAGATATTTCTGACCGTGAAATATATGATTGTGTGGGGCGGCCGGTCATGACCAAACTCGACGAACAGGCAATTGGGACTGTCGGTAATTCACGGCCACTCATGCGGCTCGGCAGGTGTGTACCCAGCCTTATTGTTAAAAATGGTGCTAATTTTTCCCCAACCAATCAGATGTTAGCTTTCAAATGTTAAATAAGATCTGATTGGTTGGGGAAAAATTAGCACCATTTTTAACAATAAGAACTTTTATTGAATCTCCCTGTTAATGTTCCAGCATTGCCTGAAGCTCCTTTCCCCTAGGTATGGGAAGTCTCTGGTCTATATTCCTGGGTTGAGACATACATTGCACCTACAATATACCTGTAGATGTTTAAGTGATTCATATTATTTACAGGTTACAACTCTGTACTGTACGTGTGTTTTTTCCATTTGCACGGGATTTTATCGTGGTGTCCTGATGATGGATTTGTATGTTTGCACATTGATGGAAATTTGTAGGGATTAACTGGAATGAATCAGTATTGAACTTGTGGTGAGTCAGTAGTGAAATTGTCTTATAAATCCAAACGTGTTAAGGGATTATGCTGAAGTCTCATAAAATACCTCAATCTATCCAATATTCTGATGTAACAAAGTATTTGGAAGGCTAGGCAGGTTGCAACAGTACTGAACTTAACTATCAGACAGGGCCAGCCTTTGGTGTGCGACCACCATATAAGTGGGACCCAGTAACCAATCCAACCCCATACCCCATGTCTCTTGTGTTTTTGTTTTTAAACATTGTGTATTAAATTGTTTGTTTACATAGATGTGTGGTGCGGGAGTATATTTTGCACACGTGGTGCAAAAGTCTGGCCTTGTCGGGAAAGGGGGGCAGGGGTCTATATATGCCTGGAGCAAAGGTCCTCCATATTGTGAGATAGATAGTTTATTGTTAGAGGTAATGCAAAGAGAATTAGACAGGTTGGTGTGACTGTAATACTACCCGATGGTGCGATATGATTGGTCAAGTGAGATCAAGCATAGAAGGATTTATAGATGTTCAGAAAACCTAGGAAACAATAAAAAATGGTATACATTGGGTTAACCAACACATCTAAAAGGATGTTTATATTTCTGAATATATTCAAATGCAGAAAATCTAATACCATGTGGCTTAATGCTAAGGTAAGAAAGGAAAAGAAAATATGGCGGCAGCAGCATTTTTACCCCGCCCCTCTACTTACAACAGAAGTAAATGGCGAGAATGCCCCGACGTGAGCAGGTTTCTCACCCTGCTTCATTGAAATGGAAACCCTTATTGTCTGCAGTTCCTCATACAGAGGTTGATTGGATCAGTTAGAAGATGTTTAACCAATCCCATCCATGATATCCAGGTTTCAAACTGAAATCCACTCATAGTATAGTATTTGAGGTTGAATAAAGACATACGTCCATCCAGTCCAACCCATTTAGCAATATCCTCATTTCCTGCCTAACTGTTGATCCAGAGGAAGGCAAAAAAAACACCAAATTTATGAAGGGGGAAAAAATTCCTTCCTGACTCCAAGTGGCAATCGGAAATTTCCCTGGATTAACTCTACTTTATGTATCAATACCAGTAACTTGTAACATTCCTTGTTTGCAGCTTATTTTTGAAACTGACCAATGAACCTGCCATAACAACATCCACTGGAAGACAGATCCATAGCTTTACCGTTCTCACAGAGAAAAACCCTTTCCGAACTTAAGCCTAAACTTTCTTTCTTAAGGGATGGCCATGTGTCCTCTGACATGTTCTATTGGTTACAATGCCCCAGATAGTTTATTGTATGGCCCGTTAATGTATTTATACACAGTAATCATATCCCCACGCAAGCACCTATTCTCCAGCATACATAATTGAAACTTTTCCAGTCTCTCTTCATATTCAAGCCCCTCCATTCCCCTTATTAATTTAGTTGCCCTTCTCTGAACCCTTTCCATTTCAAAGATGTCCTTTTTGTACACAGGATTCCAAAATTGCACTGCATATTCCAAATGAGGCCTTACCAATGCTTTGTAAGTTAGTTTGACAAGATCTATTCCTCCTAAATCCATGCTGGTTACTACTTATAATGTCAGTCCTTGAAACATACTCTAGAACATGTTCCCTTATTAAACTTTCCAGGATCTTCCCCACCACTGAAGTTAAACTTACAGGCCTGTAATTACCCGGCTGTGAACGACTACCCTTTTTGAATATTGGAATAACATCAGCCATTTTCCAATCCAGAGGCACACCACCGGACATGAGGGAATCTGCAAAAATAAGAAACAATGGCCTAGATAAAACTGAACTTAGCTCCCTAAGTACCCTTAGGATGTATTTTATCTGGTCCAGGAGATTTATTAATATTAACCTTATTTAGTTCTTTCTGTACCATATCCTCAGTTAACCAAAGTGCACTTGAATCTTTTATACCATTATTGCTTCTATACTCTATGATATCTGTACTTGGATCTTCTATAGTGTATACAGAGAGAAAACAAATGTTCATTTGCTTTCATCATGATCCATGATGCACTGGGGTGTATTCCAATCACCCTTTCCCAACCAACCTTCCAGCAGGAAGTAGCAATCGGCTGCACCATCGTGCCCCATCATTTAGCGGTTATCCTGTGAATGAACAACATTAAATGACATATTGTCTTTATGTGTTCGAACAAAACCGAACGATGGATGCAGATGTGAAAGCAAATGCACTAGAAAATGGATTGAATATTTTGGGGCAAAATGGAAATGACTCAGTATTAGGCTCGATCTCTATCTGGAATCTGGATCTATGTATAGATAAGGATTGAATTTGCCAATACTATGTTAATGTGTCATGCTACTATTTTTATTTCACTCACTATAATTATTGTGTATTTATTTGTATGTTATATAACTGCCCATAACACACCCAGTCTTGTCTGGAGTGTATGACACAGAGACAATTGTATCATCTAACTATGCCTGAGGGAATTAGGCATTATGAAACCCCCACAAAAAAAAAGAATAACCGTACTATAATAACCTTCGCCCGGCGGAAATTTGGGGGCATTTCCGATCTATGGCAATGGCGACGGTGAACATTCATCTGCCTTGGGACTGTATCATCCCCTTATAGTTACCACAACTGCACTTACCTACACTTTGTTTGCACCACATCCTCTTCTTAGTGCTTGAAGGTACAAGTTTATATTTCACACATGTATATATGTCAGTACATATGTGTTAGTAGTTTTAAGGAACTACTTAAAATACAAGCAAAATAAATACAATCAGCATCGTATCTGCTATATATTTTCATTTTTGAATGCTAACTAAACACATTTAAACCAATTATTAATCATTCATTTTTTCTTTCTTTAGGTTCTTTACTGGTGTTGATGTAAACCCCATTCAAGTCTATAGGGACGGTGCCAAATAAGGACTCACAGGAGGTGCAACCAGTACCAGAGGAGCATGGGAAGAAGAGGAGGAGCAATGCCCCACAAAAACATCCATTTTTAGACAATTGATAACATATTAAAGGTTACATGGAGAATCCCCTGAAATGTATTTATTATTAGACATACATTCTCCTTTAACAGCCATGTTGCTCCCGAAAATTTTTTTTACCCCCTTCATAACAACAAAACAATAATTGTAATTCTACTTTAAATATTTATTCTTTTAAACTGTGCATTTTAATCTTCAATGTCCAGATACACAACGAGATAAACACTTGGTCTGTTGTTTGTCCTTGGCACCAATGTATGTATTTCTGTAATATGTAGTATTGTAACTGAACCACAGACCATAAGCGAAATGTATCATTTCGTCCAGTGTATATTTAATAACATGTGCTATTTGTGTCATATACATAATAATAATAATACTTGTCTGAGTTAACGCAAAGCACACACTTCAATTCAGATTTCAAATGAATGGGAGGTTACACCCAATGTACCACGTAGCACATTGTACTTCTTTCTGTGCACATATGGAATTCTACAGGATTATAACATTTATATGTTTACCATTAATGTTATTCTTGTTTATAAGTATTGTTGTGTTTTCTGAAATTGATCTGTTAACAGACATATACCAAGCTTATTTAATAAGAGGTGCAAACATTTGCCTGTGCCGTTAATTAGTAGCAGCCAATCAGATGTTACCTTTACTACTAGTTTACTACAGTAGCAGAAACACTTGTGTTACTATATTTATTCTGTCCTTCACTCCTATATTTATAGCAGAGGCTCAGCCTTTTAGTTAAGACCCAGGTGGGGCCACATTGCACCCGTAGCGAGCACAGTCAAAAGGACTTTATAAGAATAATCCCCACATCCTCGTCTATTTGATTGTATCTTGCAATAAGGATCCCTCATTTTTTTTTAAGTTTCAGGGGAACTAATCCCAAAATATACATGTTTGGGCACAATAAGGCAACAATTCAGCACCTGGATTCTGCATTAAACATCACAAATCGTAATATTTTTCAAGGTTAACTCCTTTTGTTTTTAGGGTCACAACAAGGGGTGTAACTACAAAGCCCCAGGTCACCTTTAGATGTTCCATACCATGTTCCCTTTCCAAACACACACATTGACCACAATACCAACACATCCCCCATTGGAAGGTTTTCTGGAGCCCATTCCTTAAGGTTCGTACACATGTGCACAGATCGCTTCGGCCGATAATCAACCCGTGTATGAGCAATTTACCGGCCGAAACGGCCATTCATTCAGAGATCCGGCCGGCGGATTGGGTAATGATCTCCGAATAAAGGCCCATTTCGTCCGATAAAGTGCCCATATATGGGCTGTTCGTACACATCGTAGGTTGCGGGTCAGCTTTGCAATCGCACTTGTGTACGAATCTTTACATCCGCACAAAAGCATGTGATTAGTTCATCATCGGGCAGCTGGTTCCCCTGCATTTGGTGGGGGGGACTGGGGGGGACCTTGAACATGTGTAGTATAATTCAGGGTTTAGTAGGTGGGGTACACTTGGGACCTTCAGAGAGATAGAGGTGTGCTTTACAATTTCAGTTGTCACCAGAATAACATTTTTGTTATGTTGGACTTTTATAATGTATTTTAAGATAATAATGAAATTTCATTACGTTGTAAAAGTGTAAAGTTTATGAAATATGGATAATTTCGGCGTTAAGTCCCACCTATAACCTATAAATAACCTTAATAAATATTTGCATTGCCACGGTTGCCATGGTCTGAGGACGCTTAAACCACTGGTATAGCTGATCAATACCGGGGAAAGGGGTGGAATTTCTGATGATGTCACACCTGGCCCATAGTGCACCTGGCCCATAGTGCACCTGCTGAAGTAGAACAAATAACTTAAAAAAACTTTATTTTGGGAAGCTTCTGGCAAAAATCCTGGGTGCTCATTGCTGCCCTGTCTTACCCTAAAAGTTAATATTTGCAATTCTATTCTCCTTTAAGACTCTTTGTTTTTAATGCCAAAAAATGTGATTTATTAGTAGTAAACTTTGCTGTCCATATGGAGCCAGCAGAACCCATGAAAGTATCTAACAGTTGGTGATATTGCGGTTCCTACCTCTCGCGTAATTAATACCTGAAAAGAGAGAAGGAACGAGGCAACATAAACTTTGTTACATCTGTTGCTTTAACAAGATCTAACCTTGGACATCTGTCTTCGGGCCTTCTAAGGTCTCCTCTAATTTTTTAATTTATCAAGTTTCTTTTCTTTTAAAAGCAAATACCATCTGTGTTTTAATGGATACACATTATTCCTACATCAATACCTTTTAAACGTTGTCAGGACATGAACCTATGATATTCCCAAACTATTTGCTGTTTTTACTTCTTATTTGCTTTCATTCAAAGGTCCATTTTTTCAGGCCTCATATTAGATTGATTCTTTTACGGTCAAATATTTGATTGCAAGAACCAATCGAAATGCACCGTCAATCTTCACCTTGAAATCTTCTGATGATGTGGACTGCAAGATGGAACCCACCCACAGTGGCCAGAAAGGAAATGACTGGAGTTATGGGGGCCCATTCCCTGATATAAACAGATTTGATGGAAATGTATCTATTCAACTAGTGAACCAAACTGGTCAATACAAGCAGCGATTTGAACCGTGAGAGGCCAGATAGACTAACAGACCAACTGCCCTATTTAAAATCTGTGAAACATGTAAGACCGCATGGTCGTACAATAACAAGTGGTAGACTAAAGCAATGGCATTGTATGGGCGATCGTACAGTTACGATCGCGGTTGTAAGTGTACAATCGCCCATACAATACCTTTGCGGTAGGATCATAATTTTACGCTGTGATCATAAATGTGCAATTGTGGCCATAAATTTGCTGATCATAACTACTTAGCAATACTGCACCTGAATAAATAGGGCCACAATAATTGAATATATCATGAACTTTATGTAGCGGGCAAATTTGCAGCATTAAGAAGAGCAACGCATTTTGTGCCCCCTCTATTGCTATGACCCAGTCTTTATGCCATTGTGGTAGGTAATCATATTCCTACCTCCCTGGGTGGCCAAATGTACAAGCAGTGAGTACTGCTTGTGAGGCAGCTCACAGCTCAGTCTGCCAGCGAAAACAGAGGTGAGTTCGTCCACTGCACCCAGGGAGGTAAGAATACGATTATCTAACTCACTGGCATTTTCATAGCAAAATGTTTTGTGGGGGAGATTTAATCAACAGTTTCCCTTTAAAATACATATAATGATATAATATTAGTGCTTGGAGAGCTATAGAGAGATAATGATAAAAAGAGTCCTAGTCCAGTGTATTTCCACCGATTACTGTAATATTATTATTTTCCCAGGTGAAATACCAAGCTCACACAAGACGTCTTTGAAGAACTGGAAATTCCTGCATATTAACGTGTAACTGAATGTAATTAAACAAGACTCGACCACACCCACCCCGCGTTGTAATATATAATCAAATCTAGGAAAGTCAACATGACATCAGAATTGTATTATGTCAGCAGTTATAAACACCCAAGCCCCATATAAACCTAAATGCAGGTTACATAAAGGAAAGGTAAATGGTGAGTGTTTATATAGACCTTGGATGTCATGAAAACTACTACTCCCAGCTTTTACTGGTGGCATGCTGGAAGTTGTAGTTTTTAAACATCGTTTCCTAAAATTGCCTGTAATTTACCAGAAAATCCCCACATCCACGTTTGGGTGAAAACTGTTTTTTCTTTTAATTACAAAATAATCGGATCAAATTACTAGATTGTGAACCAGGCAGAAAAAATCTGTACCAGGCCATAAGTTTATCTGTACCAGGCCATAGACTGGTCTGTACCAGGCCATAGACTAGTCTGTACCAGGCCATAGACTTACAATTGTGTAATATTGCTGAGTTGACAGAATTAAGTCTCTATATGGAGAATACAATCCAACTTTACCCCCACCTACCCTTTAATTGGTTCTTTTAATTACAATTAACGAACAAATAAAACAATACAGGGAGATTCAATAAAAGATCTTAAGCTGGGTACACAGTGGACAGATTTTTGAAAGACATTTTTCAAAAATCAGGGTACACACAGTCCCGAACGTTCTCCTATGCACAGCATATACACAAAAATTTTCCCTCGTTTCCGAACGACCGCTCGGCGGACCGAACGTTTGGCAGCCACTTGCTCTCGGGAAAGGTAGGTACACACAGTTCCGATAAAGCCCCGATACCATCGGATCCGCTAGGTACACACCAGCAGATATTTCTGACCGTGAAATATATGATTGTGTGGGGCGGCGGCGGTCATGACCAAACTCGACGAACAGGCAATTGGGACTGTCGGTAATCACGGCCACTCATGCGGCTCGGCAGGTGGTGTACCCAGCCTTATTGTTAAAAATGGTGCTAATTTCCCCAACCAATCAGATGTTAGCTTTCAAATGTTAAATAAGATCGATTGGTTGGGGAAAAATTAGCACCATTTTTAACAATAAGAACTTTTATTGAATCTCCCTGTTAATGTTCCAGCATTGCCTGAAGCTCCTTTCCCCTAGGTATGGGAAGTCTCTGGTCTATATTCCTGGGTTGAGACATACATTGCACCTACAATAACCTGTAGATGTTTAAGTGATTCATATTATTTACAGGTTACAACTCTGTACTGTACGTGTGTTTTTCCATTTGCACGGGATTTATCGTGGTGTCCTGATGATGGATTTGTATGTTTGCACATTGATGGAAATTTGTAGGGATTAACTGGAATGAATCAGTATTGAACTTGTGGTGAGTCAGTAGTGAAATTGTCTTATAAATCCAAACGTGTTAAGGGATTATGCTGAAGTCTCATAAAATACCTCAATCTATCCAATATTCTGATGTAACAAAGTATTGGGAGGCTAGGCAGGTTGCAACAGTACTGAACTTAACTATCGACAGGGCCAGCCTTTGGTGTGCGACCACCATATAAGTGGGACCCAGTAACCAATCCAACCCATACCCCATGTCTCTTGTGTTTTTGTTTTTAAACATTGTGTATTAAATTGTTGTTACATAGATGTGTGGTGCGGGAGTATATTTTGCACACGTGGTGCAAAAGTCTGGCCTTGTCGGGAAAAGGGGGGCAGGGGTCTATATATGCCTGGAGCAAAGTCCTCCATATTGTGAGATAGATAGTTTATTGTTAGAGGTAATGCAAAGAGAATTGACAGGTTGGTGTGACTGTAATACTACCCGATGTGCGATATGATTGGTCAAGTGAGATCAAGCATAGAAGGATTTATAGATGTTCAGAAAACCTAGGAAACAATAAAAATGGTATACATTGGGTTAACCAACACATCTAAAAGGATGTTATATTTCTGAATATATTCAAATGCAGAAAATCTAATACCATGTGGCTTAATGCTAAGGTAAGAAAGGAAAAGAAATATGGGGGGCAGCAGCATTTTACCCCGCCCCCTACTTACAACAGAAGTAAATGGCGAGAATGCCCCGACGTGAGCAGGTTTCTCACCCTGCTTCATTGAAATGGAAACCTATTGTCTGCAGTTCCTCATACAGAGGTTGATTGGATCAGTTAGAAGATGTTTAACAATCCCATCCATGATATCCAGGTTTCAAACTGAAATCCACTCTAGTATAGTATTTGAGGTTGAATAAAGACATACGTCCATCCAGTCCAACCCATTTAGCAATATCCTCATTTCCTGCCTAACTGTTGATCCAGAGGAAGGCAAAAAAAACACCAAATTTATGAAGGGGGAAAAAATTCCTTCCTGAATCCAAGTGGCAATCGGAAATTTCCCTGGATTAACTCTACTTTTAGTATCAATACCAGTAACTTGTAACATTCCTTGTTTGCAGCTTATTTTTGAAACTGACCAATGAACCTGCATAACAACATCCACTGGAAGACAGATCCATAGCTTTACCGTTCTCACAGAGAAAAACCCTTTCGAACTTAAGCCAAACTTCTTTCTTAAGGGATGGCCATGTGTCCTCTGACATGTTCTATGGTTACAATGCCCAGAGTAGTTTATGTATGGCCCGTTAATGTATTTATACACAGTAATCATATCCCACGCAAGCACCTATTCTCCAGCATACATAATTGAAACTTTTCCAGTCTCTCTTCATATTCAAGCCCTCCCTTCCTATTAATTTAGTTGCCCTTCTCTGAACCCTTTCCATTTCAAAGATGTCCTTTTTGTACACAGGATTCCAAAATTGCACTGCATATCCAAATGAGGCCTTACCAATGCTTTGTAAGTTAGTTTGACAAGATCTATTCCTCCTAAATCCATGCTGGTTACTACTTATAATGTCTAGTCCTTGAAACATACTCTAGAACATGTTCCCTTATTAAACTTTCCAGGATCTTCCCCACCACTGAAGTTAAACTTACAGGCCTGTAATACCCGGCTGTGAACGACTACCCTTTTTGAATATTGGAATAACATCAGCCATTTTCCAATCCAGAGGCACACCACCGGACATGAGGGAATCTGCAAAAATAAGAAACAATGGCCTAGATAAAACTGAACTTAGCTCCCTAAGTACCCTTAGGATGTATTTTATCGGTCCAGGAGATTTATTAAATTAACCTTATTTAGTTCTTTCTGTACCATATCCTCAGTTAACCAAAGTGCACTTGAATTTTTATACCATTATTGCTTCTACTCTATGATATCTGTACTTGGATCTTCTAAGTGTATACAGAGAGAGAAACAAATGTTCATTTGCTTTCATCATGATCCATGATGCACTGGGGTGTATTCCAATCACCCTTTCCCAACAACCTTCCAGCAGGAAGTAGCATCGGCTGCACCATGTGCCCCATCATTTAGCGGTTATCCTGTGAATGAACAACATTAAATGACATATTGTCTTTAGTGTTCGAACAAAACCGAACGATGGATGCAGATGTGAAAGCAAATGCACTAGAAAAAGGATTGAATATTTTGGGGCAAAATGGAAATGACTCAGTAGTATAGGCTCGATCTCTATCTGGAATCTGGATCTATGTATAGATAAGGATTGAATTTGCCAATTCTATGTTAAGTGTCATGCTACTATTTTTATTTCACTCACTATAATTATGTGTATTTATTTGTATGTTATATAAAATGCCATAACACACCCAGTCTTGTCTGGAGTGTATGACACAGAGACAATTGTATCATCTAACTATGCCTGAGGGAATTAGGCATTATGAAACCCCCAAAAAAAAAAGAATAACCGTACTATAATAACCTTCGCCCGGCGGAAATTTGGGGGCATTTCCGATCTATGGCAATGGCGACGGTGAACATTCATCTGCCTTGGGACTGTATCATCCCCTTATAGTTACCACAACTGCACTTACCTACAATTTGTTTGCACCAATCCCTTCTAGTGTGAAGGTACAAGGTTATATTTCACAACATGTGATATATGTCAGTACAATGTTAGTAGTTTTAAGGAACTACTTAAAATACAAGCAAAATAAATACAATCAGCATCGTATCTGCTATATATTTTCATTTTTGAATGCTAACTAAACACATTTAAACCAATTATTAATCATTCATTTTTTCTTTCTTTAGGTTCTTTACTGGTGTTGATGTAAACCCCATTCAAGTCTATAGGGACGGTGCCAAATAAGGACTCACAGGAGGTGCAACCAGTACCAGAGGAGCATGGGAAGAAGAGGAGGAGCAATGCCCCACAAAAACATCCATTTTTAGACATATGAAACATATTAAAGGTTACATGGAGAATCCCCTGAAATGTATTTATTATTAGACATACATTCTCCTTTAACAGCCATGTTGCTCCCGAAAATTTTTTTTACCCCCTTCATAACAACAAAACAATAATTGTAATTCTACTTTAAATATTTATTCTTTTAAACTGTGCATTTTAATCTTCAAGTCCAATACACAACGAGATAAACACTTGGTCTGTTGTTTGTCTTGGCACCAATGTATGTATTTCTGTAATATGTAGTATTGTAACTGAACCACAGACCATAAGCGAAATGTATCATTTCGTCCAGTGTTATTTAATAACATGTGCTATTTGTGTCATATAAATAATAATAATATACTTGTCTGAGTTAACGCAAAGCACACACTTCAATTCAGATTTCAAAGAATGGGAGGTTACACCCAATGTACCACGTAGCACATTGTACTTCTTCTGTGCACATATGGAATTCTACAGGATTATAACATTTATAGTTTACCATTAATGTTATTCTTGTTATAAGTATTGTTGTGTTTTCTGAAATTGATCTGGTAACAGACATATACCAAGCTTATTAATAAGAGGTGCAAACATTGCCTGTGCCGTTAATTAGTAGCAGCCAATCAGATGTTACCTTTACTACTAGTTTACTACAGTAGCAGAAACACTTGTGTTACTATATTTATTCTGTTCTCACTCCTTATATTATAGCAGAGGCTCAGCCTTTTAGTTAAGACCCAGGTGGGGCCACATTGCACCCGTAGCGAGCACAGTCAAAAGGACTTTATAAGAATAATCCCACATCCTGTCTATTTGATTGTATCTTGCAATAAGGATCCCTCATTTTTTTTAAGTTTCAGGGGAACTAATCCCAAAATATACATGTTTGGGCACAATAAGGCAACAATTCAGCACCTGGATTCTGCATAAACATCACAAATCGTAATATTTTTCAAGGTTAACTCCTTTTGTTTTAGGGTCACAACAAGGGGTGTAACTACAAAGCCCCAGGTCACTTAGATGTTCCATACCATGTTCCCTTTCCAAACACACACATTGACCACAATACCAACACATCCCCCATTGGAAGGTTTTCTGGAGCCATTCTTAAGGTTCGTACACATGTGCACA